>OY744483.1:257688940-258081762 GCA_963556165.1 Tipula helvola | reverse complement strand
AAATCAAGAATAATCGTAATTTTTTTTAACAAACCGTATTTACAATTGATAATGTTAGTTTACCGAGACCCTTTTTATGCTTTATATTTTTTTATGGTCTAAATATTGGAGAAATAATTCCTTCGAGTATATAATGTCTAAGATAAATGGAAAAAAGGGTAGACAAAATTATGTGTACGTAACATAAAACAATTAAATTATTAAATCTTTTTGGTCATTTACGTACCAATTATTAAAATTTTTATTTTTTTACGTATGTACTCAAATTTTTGCCATCTATTTTCGTTTCGCTTCAAATTATTGGTATCCACGTACCTATTCAAATATTATGTCCATATTCAACGTTAAATATAAATGGAAAAATATATTAAATAAAAATTCAGTTCACAAGTTATTAAACGCCCAGTTAATAGAAAATATAAATTTGAAAAAAAAGGAAATTAAATAAAACTATAATTTAAAATTAAATCGCTGGCTTATTTCATTTATTGTCTTATGGTTTTCTCTACAACTAAATCAAAACACCCATTCTCTGTTTAGTGTTCTATATGTGTTCTTATCAGAAGTACAATTGATAGTTTTGTTGCAATAGGAATTATTCAAATTTAGTATATTTAAAATCGAACACTCCCAAATTTTTGAATTAAATAATTAAAATCTAATCTAGCTTTTCTATCCATACAATATAATTAATGACTTTATATAAAAGCAATAATGCTATGTAATAAAAGAATTGAACTATAGTGCAACCAAAAAATTCTTTAAAATTAGCTGATACGTGATCAAATCTTCTGAGTCCATTATCGTATCTCACGATGTTGTTCAAAGTAACTATATTAAAATGTTCCTGATTCACTGAAGGAAATGCCGCTTGAAATTAGAAACCGTTGAATTTCTTATAACATGATCAATATCATTGAAAATGTGAAATATAACTTGGCAACATTGATACAGTTAAACCAGTTTTTGTGCGGTCTTTTGTTATGCGATCGATTTTTTTTTATTGATGAAATTTCGTCATCTTTCTTACCCCCTCCAATTTTTTTTCTTTTTCTTTTAAAGCAACCATAAAAAAAAGTAAAAAAAAAATCACGTAAAAAAGATCACGAAATTTCATCAATTCGTAATCACAGGCTGCCAATTTTTTCTAGTTGAATCTACCATTATTATCAAAATTCCCTGTGTGAAACTATCGTTGAAAAATTTGTTTAAAAGAAAAGTGAAAATTTAAATTAAGCGAAATTCCAAGTTCATTAAGAATATGAACAACTACGAAAATCGAACTATTTGGACGACTTGTATTGTCCCAGGTTGTGGAAACCAGTCATCCGAAAACACTTACGCTTTTATAAATTACCTACTAATGAAAAAAAAGCGAACCTGTGGCTTAGAGCTTTAAATTTATTATCTTCGGATTTAAAAAATAAAATAAATTTTGTGTGTGAGTTACATTTTGACCCAATTTATCTAGGACGACATAAATTAACGAAAAATGCTGTACCAACTCCATTTACAAAGGACGTTTCCTCTATGCAGGATCATCCCAGTTCTTCAAGTGCAACGTTAGTTAATCTGACAACTGATGTTGACAGTTATGATTTGCCCCAAAATATACCATCTAGTGTGTTGTGTAAAGACGAACCAAAAATGATATCAACAGAAATTCAAACCGATGACATGGATTTAGATACCGAATTTCTCAAGTTTATTGACTCCAATCGCTGCTGTGAGTGTGAGCATCTTGAACATGGAGAATTATACAGTTGTTCGAAATGTAGCAACAATATTCGATTGTGTCAAAAATATAAAAGGAGAACGCGAAACTTGAAGAAACTTTTATATATTTGTCGAAATAATTTGAATAAAATCAGAAAAAATCATAATAAACTGAAACAAAAATTTGAATTAGTGAAGAAAAAAAAGATTGGTGATATAATCAATGAGCAAGATGATGTGAACGATGCAACGAAAAGTGTTTGTAATTTATTGTTAAAAACGTCGTATTATTACACAGAAGCTGATAAAACCTTCGCACAGTGTTTTTTCTAAAGTCCGCCGCAGCTTATAAATATTTAAAAAATGTTTGGAACTTAAGACTTCCATCTGAAAGTTCAATTCACAAATGGTCACCAGTTAAATTTGTATCACCAGGAGTCAGTGATATTTTAATGAGGCAATATTTACTAAAATTCGAGAAAATGACCGCAACGGAAAAATTATGTGTTATGTCCTTTGATGAAATTAAAATACGAAAGGACCTAGTAATGAACAGCATCACCACTAAAATTGAAGGTTTTGTCGACAACGGAAAGGAGCGAACGAGAGAAGTGGCAGATTCAGCTTTATTTTTTATGTTACGTGGCCTAAATAAAAAATGGAAAGTTCCATTGAATTATTTTTTAGTTTACAATTTGAAAGCAGTACAACTCTATAACATAATTTTGTAAAATATTAAAATGTGCACTGAACGTTTGGGTATTACGGTAGTGTTGATCAATTGCGACCAAGGTGCGATTAATTCAGCTGCTTATAAAAAAATGAACATTAGCATTGATCAACCTTTCATAGAGGTAGAACATAAGAAGATATTCGCACAACATGATCCACCGCATTTGGCTAAGTCCTTACGTAATGCCCTTGAAAAGCATAACATTTTCCATCAAGAGAGAGGAGTGGCAAGTTTCGAAGTTATACGAAAAATGTATCACCATGAAAAACAGAAACCAGTAAAGCTGATGCCGAAAATCACTCAACAACATATGTATCCGAATGATTTCCAAAAAATGAATGTTGGTTTAGCTAAGTCCACAATTAGTTATACAGTGTCTTGTGCTATTAGAACAACTTTAAAAACTTGCCCGGAAATATTTGGAGATGATAAAGAAAAGGCATTGCCAACGGCGGATCTAGTTGAACGATTTAATAACTTAAATGATTGCATCGACACAAAATATTTTAAACCAGGATCACCATATCACCAGCCGCTAGAAGTCAACAACTCTTTGTATGCTTATTTGCGAAATAGTTTTGAGTATTTGGATCAATTAAAAATTATTTCCTCGTCGCAAAATTATTACAAATTTTTAAACGGATACAAATTAACAATTAAGGCCCAAATGCAATTAGCTGAATACTTAGCTAAATTTCATAATGTGGTATCTTTCAAAAGTGGCAATACCGATCAAGATCCACTTGAAAATTTTTTCTCTGTTTTAAGAGGAAAAGGTGGTTTCAACAGTACACCAAGTGCATTTGAGATTGGCGTTCACATGGGAAACATAATGAGCCATTCAATTCTTTTCCAATCATTAAGCAGTAATTGCCTTCCTGATGATTGTGATATTTTAAATATAGACTTGAAGCAGTTCAGTAAAGAGTATCATGAAAGTTTGAAGGATTGTGAACCTAATCATAATCTCTTTGAAATATCAGATCTACCCGTTATAAATTCAAAAGATCCATTAACATCAAATGCCATAATGTATTTTGCCGGCTACTGTGCATTTAAAAAAATTACGTGCGATAAATGCATGCAATTGTTAACAAATTCAGATAAAAGTGTCACCCTAGAAGATACTTTCATTTGTGAAAAAAATTATAGAAAGCAATTGGACAATTTTGGTTCGTTAAAAGCGCCTTCACGTGAATATGCAGAAGTGGCCACATTAGTGACGAATATATTTGAAAAAATTTATATAAACCACTGTTATATTTCAAATATTTGGCTAACACTAACGGATGAATGTTTATTAAAGATTAAAACCAGTTATCCTACGTTTCTTCCCAATAAAGATTCAGACTGCTTCGACCATTTGAAAAATTTAATAAGTTTTTTTCTATTGGTCCTTATAAGGAAAAACTGCAAATGATCAATACAAAATAAACAATTTGAGCAAAAGAAATATAACACGCAAAAATTAACCTTGAATAAAATAAAAAACAAAACTATAGGAAAACGGAAAAATATTGTCAAGAATACAAAAGATGCAAAAAAATTAAAAATATGGAAAAAATAAAATTTTACTTAAAATAATTGTTTATATTGTTGTTTCTAATTATATATTTTCGACAACATAATGGTTGGTAATTTCTCGATTCTCTTTGTACCTTGTCAACAATTTTGCGCCCCGGTTTCGGAATTTCATATTGTCATAATTTTAACGAATTTATCTATACTCATGAGTAGAGCCCGGATGTTCATGCACGAAAAACACGTAAAATATGTATGCAAATATGCAGTAAAATATCATGAAATATGCACTAGAAATATGTAAAAAAAAAAAAATTAGTAATTTTTCGTTACAAAATAAACAGTATTTATTGGCATTAATGCCCTAATTTCATTCGTTTTGAATTTTGGCATCTAGACTAGAAGTAATTTCCTCACTTCGGTAATGCACGTTGTACTATCTATCATCTCTTAAATTTTCAAAAACATGTTTGATTCTTTTGAAAGTGTGTTGAATGATATAGTACGGCTTCAAGCCATGTACTCCATTGTGTTAGCATTGGCTGCTGATAGAGGAATATTTTCAGCAACATCTTTAAAAATTTAAATTCGGGACGGATTTTCAAAAATAACCTTTTATCACTTTGGATAAATTTGTATATGTTTGGGTTTTGGTTCCTGTTCGTCTCTGCCAGGCTATGTAAGCTATGCATGTTCGTGGACAAAAAAGCTTCACTTAATTTTAAACTAAGCTCCGATTTCTTATTGCCAGCCTCTAGTGTATGTGGTTACTATTAGTTCTTGTTTACTATTTGACTTTTTTAATTTGTTTTCGTGAAGATTTGTTTTCAGGTGTTCTTCAACCTGGTATTTTCAATTTGACCCCAATATTTTAGTACACAATGTACATAGCAAAACCTTACCATCCCTGTTGAAAACATCACCTCCAATATTTCGGGTAAACCAATTTAAACGGCTAGCAGCATTGTCTTTTGTCATCAGAAAAATACGTAAACTTCCCTAAAACCATTTTTTAGAAACACACAACATAATCAACTTGACACTTTTAAAATACGTCAACAATTGGATCATCTACCTAACAAAAACCCAAGAAGTAAACTTACATTTAATTGTAAGATTTAATTATTCCTTTTTCATATAAAATGGAAGAGATCAACAATCAACATTGAATTCACTCGGAACTAAAAATATTTGGTATAAAATCATTTAATAAATCAACAAAATATACACAAAAATGTATTAATACTAGAAATATGTATTTATATGCAATTAGGAGACAAATATGCAATTATATGCAAAATCATAATGATGCCAAAATAATCAGTTTCACATGATTCGAATTTCTATGTTCATAAAGTTTAAAAATAATGAACGACTGCAAATATGCATTTGCATGAACATCCGGGCTCTACTCATGAGGCAACGTTAGTGAAAACGGCATCTGGACTTTTCAAAGAAGCCCTTGATATGAATATATAATTATATGCGATTTGACGATTTTATCTTCCTATCAATACGAAAAAATAAAAATATGAATTTTTCATTTCGTTCTTTTCGTAATTTGTTGCTGTAATGATTACCGTTCTGGAGGAGTTTTAGTGATTTTTAAAATTAAAAACACAAAATTTTACTTTTATATTTTATAAGTTTGCTCCTTATAGTGAAATTATTTAGTTTTTTTATTTTGATTTTTTCAAAATAGATTTCGGTATATACTTATACCATCATCAGTTGACTGCTCCTTAAACTGTTGAGTATTTCCAATAATTTTTAGAATTTTCAAATTCAGCAATTTTTATATTATTTTATATATTCATTTTTTGATCATAGTTAATGATTTAAAAATCCGAATTTATAATTTACCACAATGTAACGAAATACCAAAATAATTTTTTTTGTTATGGTAAAAATACCGGTAAACACTGCTTAAAAAATTTGGATATTGGTATTGTTAACGTTACTTGAAAAAAATCCGGTATACCGGTATTTCGTTCCGTTACAGGTAACGTTTCGCAACACTGCTTAAAATAAAGTTTAGATTTTAATTATTTAATACAAAAATTTGGGAGTGTTCGATTTTAAATATACTAAATTTGAATAATTCCTATTGCAACAAAACTATCAATTGTACTTCTGATAAGAACACATATACATAGAACACTAAACAGAGAATGGGTGTTTTGATTTAGTTGTAGAGAAAACCATAAGACAATAAATGAAATAAGCCAGCGATTTAATTTTAAATTATAGTTTTATTTAATTTCCTTTTTTTCAAATTTATATTTTCTATTAACTGGGCGTTTAATAACTTGTGAACTGAATTTTTATTTAATATATTTTTCCATTTATATTTAACGTTGAATATGGACATAATATTTGAATAGGTACGTGGATACCAATAATTTGAAGCGAAACGAAAATAGATGGCAAAAATTTGAGTACATACGTAAAAAAATAAAAATTTTAATAATTGGTACGTAAATGACCAAAAAGATTTAATAATTTAATTGTTTTATGTTACGTACACATAATTTTGTCTACCCTTTTTTCCATTTATCTTAGACATTATATACTCGAAGGAATTATTTCTCCAATATTTAGACCATAAAAAAATATAAAGCATAAAAAGGGTCTCGGTAAACTAACATTATCAATTGTAAATACGGTTTGTTAAAAAAAATTACGATTATTCTTGATTTATTTAAAAAATTAATCAAAAAACCGCCAAACTTAATATAAATATCTGCTTTTTTGTAAGACGAAAATGAGACACGGGAATATACTACCTCTATTTTCTGTATATCTTGATAAATAATTATGTATTAACCGTTCTAATGAAGTTGGTAAAAACACATTCATAACAGGAAACTGCGAATAATTACTCTAACTTTTTTATTTCTTCAAATAGCAAAGAAACAAAGAATGTTTGTTTTGCGGCACATCCGCAATAAAATTTTAATCAAACTTATTATCCCTTTTATTATTGCATTTGTTTCTTGCACCTAGAAAAACGCTTCAGAAAGCATTTCGAAAGCAAGATAAATAACATCCAAATAGAAAAGGTGAAAGGATCACCTTTCAGAAAAAAATATACATATTCCAAAATTTGTTTAGTTTTCATAAAGTAGATTTCAAATATAAAATATGTATGTGAATGTATATACATATGTATATTATATTGTAGGTATATATGCATCATACTCGAATACAAAAATCCATAAATAAAATTACCAAACTAATGACCTTTTTCTGTGTTTCATTCATAAATTTTTTTTATACTACTGTTTTGTTATTTTTTGTTTTAAAGACTACATACTCTTATATACATAACATATAAAATTCTTGTACAAACCAAAAAAAAATATTTTTATTACAGAATTACATAAAACAAAAAAATAAAGAGACGATACAATGCACAAACATATACCCCTTTTTTACGCTTATTGGTTAAATAATTGGTCCCTTTCTTACGCTTATTGGTTAAATATGTATTTTATATATATCATTCCTCTTCTTTCCTTTACAAAATAATGAAGTGGGTGTTTAAAAATTGCTATTAGTTTTTGTTTCATTCTTTCATTCATAAAATATTTGTCGTACTTTTCTAAAAGAAAATTGTCGTAAAAACAAAACAAAAAAATTTTTTTCATTACCATGGTAGAAAATCGTAGTGGAAGATGGGCTTCTGTATATAATTTATTCTGTGCTATTAGGTAAAAGTAATATAACAACAGGACCTTATGTTAAACATCTTCTTGCAAGTTTAACAATTCGTTCCTTGTAAAATTTGGTTGATTTCAACTAGAAGAAATGTTCAACAGCCTTGACTTGCTCTTTAGGATTGAAGGTTTTTCCAGTCAAAAAGTTTTGTAAGGAATAATACAGGTGGTAATCTTTTGGAGCAAGGTCCGGAGAATAAAGTGAGTTGGATGGTCTGTTTTATTTCTAACCTATGCAGTCCTAGAAAAATGTGTAGTCACAAAGATCAGGCTGAAAAATGTGTGTTTATTTATTTATATAATAGAAATAGCTTTTTTATCCATACAATCTATCAATGATGGTTAAGATATAAATGTAACCGTTCGACGGACGAAGAGGAGCTACTAAATCCATGTGGATGTGTTCATAGCGGCCTTCGGGTGGGACTATAGGCTGTATCGGTGATTTGACGTGTCTATACGCTTTGGACTTTTGGCAGCTTATGCAGCTTTTGGCCCAAGTGGCTCTAATGCCAGGGTGCGATAAATTATGCAAAGCGTCAAAAGTGTTTTTTCTCATCGAACTTGGGATATATGGGTGATTCTTTCCTAATGACCTTTCGCACCAAATGCTGTTATTTGATGTGGGAAGAAAAATCTTTCCGCTGAGTTAGAGATGATCGATTTCATTTCGTCGTCATTCTCTTGCTCAGTGATTAGTTTTTCAACATTCATTCCAAAATGTTCAATTAGTTTTCAGTATTACGTTAAGCGTCATCGGCCAACCTGACATTAACCGGCCTCGGTTTCCAAATTGCAAACTTAATTATGGTAAAAATATAAATAATAGCAATAAAATAATTCAATAAATTTAAAAATAATGAAAGCAAAATATTTTCTAATATGTATGCAAATCAATTATGGTGTTGTTAAAAATGGTTTAATTCTCGAAACTCATAAACGCCCTCAAACGATTTAGTTGTGATCTGGAATCCATCAACATCTTTGATTAAATATCGATCGTTTCCTAATACATTATCAACGATGTAAGGTCCTCTGTATTTAGGAATTAACTTTTTACAGACTCCAGTTGTGGTGTCAACATTCTTTATAACTACGAGATCGCCCTTATTGTATTCAATCGGATCCTTTCTCTTACTGTTTACATATTTATCGTTGTACTCTTGATTTTTGATGATATTATGCGAGGCTTGATCTCGTAACTCTTCAATCGGCAAATACTCGTCATTTAAACGATTATCTTCGTCGAGATATTCCACTAGTTTATCGTTAACTGGGCCCTTGGTGTTCACTCCAAACAATAAAATACTCGGTGTCACTTTCGTAGCATTACATAATGTGTGATTATACGCAAATTCAACCATCTCTAACACATTGTCCCACTCGATTCCTCGTTCAACATCAACCAACTTTGAAAGCATTGGAGTCAATGTTCGGTTGAACCTCTCAATTTGTCCGTTTGCTTGAGGTGCAGCACTGGCGACAAGAACATGCTGAATGTTATTCTCCTTGATAAAACTCTTAAAATCATAGGAAGTGAAATTACTTCCACGATCAGTAATTACTTTATTTGGTCTGCCAAATTGTTGAAAATATATCTTGAAGCAATCAATGGTATCCTTGGAACTAGTTGTTTTCGTTGCGAACAGTCGAACATATTTAGTAAATCCATCTATAATTCCAAGAATAAATCGTTTTTTTTTTGATTTTGTCACTCCTAGTGGCCCGTAAAAATCTGAATGTACCACATTAAACGGCTTGTTTCCTTTAGGAATAGAGTGCATGTAACCACCGACTTTTCCGCTGGGCTGATTAAATTGATGCACTTCAAACAATTTAAAATATAATTTTTGACAATCGTTCTCATATCTGGAAACCAATAATGCCGACTAACTATCTCAATAATTTTGTTCAATCCGAGATGTCCCATCAAATCGTGTGAATTTCGAATTATTTGAAGCTGCATAGCTTCCGGAACATAAAATCGTAATTTTCGTTTATTTAGTTTTCGATAAATTAATCCATCTCTTAACTCGAAAAACTCTCCTCTATGCTCTGTTACGTAATCAAACTCCATCATCTCCAGTGCCCATCTAGCAATCCTTGGATTTATCACTTTCCTCTCGAGTGTCAAAGTCAATGCTGCACAATCTATAACTATTTTAAAGAGACGACCATGTAAATACACATGAAATCGGCGCAGAGCGTACACAATCGCCAAACATTCCAACTCATAAGAATGATATCGGGCTTCGGCTGGTGTTGTACGTTTTGAAAAATACGAAATGGGATGAAATTTGCCATCTTTTTTCTTTTGTAAAAGGACCGCTCCAAATCCTACGGCACTAGCATCACAATGCAACTCCGTCTCATCTTGCGGTGAGAAAATCGCTAGAACCGGACGTTCAACCATTTCCAACTTCAATTTTGCAAATGATTCCAGCTGCGCCTCTCCAATCTCGAACGTCGAGTCATTTTTGACTAAATCTTGCAAAGGATTCGCAATCAACGAGAAGTCTTGCACAAATTTTCTAAAATAGGAGCACATTCCAAGAAATCGTTGCAACTCTTTAACATTACGCGGAATCGGGTACTCCTCAATCGCTTTAATGTTCATAAAATTGGGACGAATTCCATCTCCGTCAACCGTATATCTCAGGTACTCAATCGTTTCGTACAGAAAAACACATTTGCTCAACCGAAGTTCCAATAAATTATCAGATAACCGTTTTAACACTTCAGCCAATATTAAGAGATGTTCGGCAATCGTTCCGGTGGCAATCAGTTCTTGAAAAATCTTATTAACAAACTTCTGAAACACGGAAGGTCCATTCTTCAATCCAAACGGAAGCCTTAAGTATTCAAACTGTCCAAATGGTGTTACAAATGACGTATATTTTACGGAATCAACTGCTACGCTCACATGGTGGAATCCCGACTTTAAAATACATATATGTGTACTGTGAGTCAACACCGCTACTTTTGCAATTTGTTCAGAGTAAAAATGAACCAAGTCTTCAGATAGTGAGGATGTTCCGAAATTAATAGGTAAGTAACTATTTTTAAAAGACTTCCATATCAATTGATATACATAGTGTGTTTTGCAATAAAAAAATGGAGGTGTGGCCAACACACGACTTTCTTTTACGAACAGGGAATTTTAAGAAACTATTATAATACAAATTTCTTGCAAACTTAATTAAGATTGTTTTTATTTTTTCATGTTTTCTGTAAATTGTATATTTTTGAAATATTTGCAAAATAAATTTTCTGTTTCACGGAATATGGGAGCTGCAACCCCAAATATTATGTAAGAGATTAATGAAGATATATCTGTTTTGAGGTCCCCTGAGTCCGAAAATGTGGATTTCGAAATGATTTCTGTCTGTCCGTTTGTCCGTCCGTCTATCAGTCTGTGTCTTCTCTATAGCCCAGATGGCTTATGTAAAAGAAAGTAATAAAAAATAATAAATTTGTAAGAAGTTTGCGTAATTGGTTTCTCAAAATTCCCTGTTCGTAGAAGAAATGTGTTGGCCACACATCAATTTTATTTTTTTTATAATTTTTTTTTTTTTTTTAATTTTTTTTACTTTTATTTTTTGGAAATATTTTGTTTTAGTAGTTTTTTGTAAACCTTATACTTTTTGAGATATTTGCAAAACAAATTTTCTGGCCCAAGGGAGTGGCCACTTCCGGTTGCCCGATTTGGACTTAAATTCACTGGGGCCTTCCAATTTATCAAAAAAGCTTAAGTCTGAAGTTTCAGTTCGATTGGTTAAGCCATCTGAGCTGCAGAGCGGACACAGACGGACCGACATACAGACGGACAGACTGACAGACAGACATCATTTCGAAACCCACTTTTTCGGACTCAGGGGACCCCAAAACAGATAAATCTTCAATGATCTCAAGGTCGAAAATTTTCATGATTACTATATGTACTTTATTTTACTTCGTAAAAGAAAGTAAAAGGTAATTACATCGCATTGACGAACGTTTTCAATTTAAATCGACATAATAAGGGAATTCCCCTAATTTTCTTCATCAATAGGTTGTGTAGGACATAGGTAATTTAACAAATTTTTAATTAATGAAAACGTTCGCCACAGCCATATACATAATTACTTATTTTATTGCACACCACTGTTGTTACTTTAATTTTAAGAAAAAAAATTTATGCATTCACCAACAGATGAAACACCGACAGTAATATCTTTATCCGACCAATTTGATTACCCTTCTTTCATAAGAGCTGGTTGTTCTTCAGCACCTGATGATTCCTCTGTACACAAATGTGGAAGAAAAAGGTTAATAAGTACCTTACGTTGGAAAAAAACTTACGTAAGCTCAATCGTAATAGAGGAACGGAATACATTACGCAAAAAGGTCGCAAAATTGCAGCAAAAATCTTTATCAGTGATCTTGAAGTGCGGGTGCAGTAAAAAATGTGGTGAACAGATTAGTGAGCACGACAGAGAATTATTTTTTTTTACATTATTTTGGAGACTTGCAGATTATTCAAAACAAAATTTGTTTTTAAGAGATATAATATAATCAAATAGCACGAAGATAACCCGTACTCGCGATGGTACTCAGGGTACTAAAAATAATACTTTTGAATATTCAATGCTAGCGCAAAGGAGAATTTTAACGTATGCAAAATGCAAGACATTTTTTCTAAAAGTTCTCCAAATTTCTTGGGATAGAGTTTATCGGTGCTTGGTAGAAGACGAATTATTTGCCGTTGTTGATTGTCGAGGATGTAATCCTAAAAATAATAAAATCGATGACTCTGGTATCATAACGCATATCAAATCTTTTCCAACCTGGCAGAGCCATTATACTAGGAAAGATATTCCTCAACGTAAATAGTTAAACCCAGAATTAAACATTCGTATATTGTATGACATGTATGTTGAAAAGTGTTTAAAAAGAAAAGATTACTCTGGTTAAACAAAAATTTTACTACAATGTATTCAGCACCAAATTTAATTTGCATTTTAAACCACCGAATAAAGATACCTGCAGAATATGCGATGAGCTTGCTATGAAAATCAGGTTTTGTGATGAATCGTCTGCACTGCCACAACAAGAACTGCACTTAAGAAAAGCACAACAAGCTGACTCACAAGTGAGACTCACTTAAAAATGAAGTCGTGTCAAATGAGCACTATACGTTTGTACTTTCGATCAGCAAAAAACGTTGCGATTTCCAAAACTTTCAACATCTGTGGCGTATTACAAATGCAATACATAGGTATATTTATAATTTTGCCATCCATGTAATCAATACCAAAACAGCTGTTATGTACATGTAAGATGAAACCGAAGGAGGTAGGGGATCACAAAAAAGGGGAATCTCAGCTTGCATTATTAAGCATTTAAAAGTCAATGTGCCACCTAATTGTAAGCACATAACAATATACAGCGATGCAAGTCAGTGTGGAGGGCAAATTAGAAACATAAAGCTCAGCCTTTCACTCCTAAAGTTTATAGGCTTAACTGCCACAAATGCCGATAATGGGCTAGATACTCGATACTCAGATAAACAGATAAGCAGTTATTTTTTGCGCATTTGCTAGGTATGTTATACACGATAATTTAGCAACTTAATTTGTTTCTGAATTTCAGAAAATGGGATACTTTAACGCACTTTAACGTTTGTGCTGAATACAAAAATATATTTTACTTTGCTAAAATAATCGAGTAGTTTACGCAAGCAAATTCTCGATTACCAAATCCGCCATATTTACAGAGTTGCGAATTGCTAGAGTATCGAGTATCTAGCCCATTATTGATATCAAATTTATGACGTCTGGGCACTCACATTTACCAAACGATGCCGATTTAGGTGTTATTGAAAATCGGAGCAAAACACACCAGTTTAGTTACTGCCCAGATGAATGGATTGAAATCGTAAAGAAATCAAAAATAAAACCGCCAACTTATACAGTGATACAAATGCAGAGAAGTGAATTTTTATCAACAAAATTTCTGGAAGAGAAGAGAACAGAAAAAAGTCTGTTGATGGTCGTTAATTTTCATGGGTTAACATTAACTGGCTCCCGTTTCAGCGAATGTCACCACTTTCAATATTTAGAGAAACGCTCAGTGGTGAAATTGAATTTTATGAAATTAATTTGAGGAAGGCAGGAAAATCTGGTTAGTCACTTCAGATGTTAAAACAGAATGAACTATATCCAATGCATCGTTCAGTAACTGTAGAAAAAAAGGGGTATGACGGATTTGCTCAAGTACATACCCCCAGTTTACCATAGCTCTTATAAAAATTTGCTAGTGCCAAATTCAGTATTGACTAGACAACAGGCACCATTACTGGATACTGATGAAGCTTGTGATGAAAATAACAATAAGGCTAATGATAAGATTTTGTATGACACAAACTAGCTTTGAAAACCTCATAAAATGTATAAATTTTTAATATGGTTTAATGGTTTTTAAAATTTGAAGTTCGTTTGATACAATGAGATAAATTTTTAATTTGTATAAAAATTTAATTTTTTTTATTTTGAAGGCAATATTGAAAAAAAATTCAGGGTAAAAACGAACCAAGTCACAATTTTTTTTTTCACTTTCGGTTCACACGGTTTAATTAAACTGTTAACCTACCCAATGATGTCCTTATAAACAAAAAATGTTATTTTGTAGATTAAAGATATGCCACGAACTTCTTATGTTTATATCTCGTAATCTAGTTTTCATGACTTGGTTCAGTTCAGCTATGAGCCCTCCATTTATTATATGCATTCTATCATTTAGATAATTAATAAAGTAACACAACCTTAAGTTTTATCTGCTTATTTATGTAGAATTTGTCAGTCTTAATATTGTTGTTGAACAAAGTGCTTAAAAATAAAAATAATCACGTCGATTATAGAATCCGCGGGAGCGGATCTATCGCGGATCGAAAACTGCATATAAAAAAAATAGGAAACAATTGGTGTAAATCAAAGTATCCTGGAAAACTTCTATTGATTTACATGTGATTTACATTTTTTTGATTCCCCGTACAAACGCAATATTTTTATTGCGGATCTAAAACAAATTTTTTTTGACGAATTGTAAAAATATCATAAGGAATTTCAATGAAACTATGATATAAAATCGTTGTTTACAATTTTTTTTATATGCAGTTTTCGATCCGCGATAGATCCGCTCCCGCGGATTCTATAATCGACGTGAATAATAAAATTTATGAAAACACCTTAAATGGCTGATTCTGTCAAAAAACAAATTTTTCAAGGCGCCAAGTTAAAAAAATTAAAATGGATTCTTTTGGTGTTCTCGGTAATCAGTTCTATTGATAACCTTAAAAACTACTGTTTTATGGAACGGGAGAGCTACAGATCAATTTTCACGAGCGCTGAGACCATTTAGATTTTTTTCGAGGCGAACGGAGTGGACAGGATTTTGACTATATTTTTCACGGCAGTCTCCGAGATTTTTTAGCGTATTTGAATCATGTGCACGACCATTCTGGCATGCAGGGGGCTTTCTCGCTTATTATCCTTTACTACGAGAGTACTATAGAAGAAGAAGTACGGTTTTCGTCGAAAAATCGGTTTGCTTGAGCTCACGAGATAAGTAGTTGAAGTTTTGTTTTCGCGTCTCGCTGTTTTCCTCACAAATTTTTCTTACAAAATTCAAGAAAAAAACAGTTTTCCAATATTTAACAATGTACCACAGAGCAAGGTAAATAAATGAACCAATGTTTGTATCTTTTGAGTATTATTAAACTTGTCAATAAAATGTGTTAAAACATAACGATTCTTTTCCGGCTACTTCTTCTCACTGGATTTTCATGGTTTTGAGTGGAATGTTCTTGAAGGCGTAAGTTTTTGCTTGATATTTCTCCTTTTCCCTCGGGTTTCTCTTTCTTCTTTTGAACTTTGCTTACGTCTTTGGATCTAATAACGGCTTCAACTGGCGGGTTTTTCATAAGTTCTGGCTCAACTAAAGTGAACGCTAGATTTGGGGAATAGCTCATGTCACCCAGAGAGAAATGGTCACATTTGGACCCTGGTAAGCAATCAAAACAGCTTAGTGAATTAAAATTTATTTCGAATGGAGTCGACTTGGCCCATGTAAATTGATGCACCTTCATAGTGCCAGTGAATCTTTTCGGCTCAATATTCTTCATCGTCGCTTCAACCTATTTAATTCGAGTGACCGTTACCGCTGAAATGTGAGTGCCCAGTGTATGTTCTTTTCTTTTTGTTTCATTATAGTATAAAAGGTTTCAAAATCATTCACGTCAGTGCCGTGTGCTATTTCAGAATCCGCTGTGCGTTTTATCAAGCCACCTATTGCATCGCAAGGCCCCTTGCCATGCCCGGCTTCACTATAATTGTATGTAATGTATTGAATGTTTGGCAGCCAAATAGGAAGTAGTTGTGTCATTAGCCAAAAGAATGTCTTGTTTCTGTACTGTGTTGTGGGGCCATCCGAAAGAAAGTGTAGTGTTGTTACGTTATGAAGTGACAAAAACCCTGTTTCAACCCAGGGGTGTATAGATAGCCTGTGTGTAGTGTAACTTGTTGTCTGCTGGCTCCGAAGTGTACGGATTGGACTTCCGTCGAGTATTTGCATAAATAATTCTCACTGAAGTCCATTATAATGAGGGCCTCGCTATTTGACAAATTTTTTTTTAAATCATCTATTTGGTGATATTAATGAAAGATTCGCATCTCATGGAGCAGAAACGGGGTGAATTTTTCAGTAAATAAATTGATAACATCTTCAAGCGCAGCAATCTTGGTTTGTTTTTTTGTTATCGAAACCTTGATGTCTTTTCCAGTATTAAAATTTCTACGCTCTTCCAGTACGGTCACCCATTCCTGATATGAAATACGTTCTTTTAAATTCTTTCCGTCGAAGCAAAATTCAATTTTTTTTTTCAGAACAATCTTCACACAGTCTTTCATAGCATTCTTTTTTTATATTATTGCAGGTCACATGCCGTACAATTTGGAGGCTGGAATTCTCAGCGATTACTTGAGCTGTTTTTAGCGCTTTCACTAACAATCCAATATTCTCACGTGTTGGAAATGCGCAAGTGTTTCTCGCACCCACTTTTGGAGCAACACATTCTCTTGGGCGGTATTTAGCAAAGGTGGCAGCGCAAATAGTTGGATTGACTGGATCGGAAGAAAACTTGGCATATAAGTCAGTCACACTTGCATTCATGAACATTCTTGTCGTCATTTTGCCATCGATGCTCTTACATCCTTTTTTACTAGGATCTGTGTTGGAGTTCGCTCTAAAAAATTTCTGTACTAAATCCTTTATTTGTAATGATCTTGTATTGTGTTTCCTTTTTCTATTTTTTTCTATTTTATGTGATGAATAAATTTTTTCTTGGAGTATAGGGGCAATGGCTCTGGCCTGGTTCATCATTTTGTATTTCTTAACGATTTTTCCTTCAAGCATCCTTCCAAGAGTATGCTTGCTAGCATAGTCTCGACTTTTCTGATAAGAGACTGTGAGTTGGGCTGACAATACGTGGGCTTGAATCTAGGAACACATTACGAAGGTTTCAAAAATAGAAAAAAATGCATGCTAACGAAATCAAAAAGTTATGGTAAGTAATTGAGGAAGAAAATTACCAGTCTTTTTCTCAAGAGAAGCTTATTTCTGTTAGGCTTCTCCAACAAATCGTCGATTTCCTTTTCAAATTCTGGCATTTGTCCATTTTCTTTAATCTTCAAACGGTTCATTTTCTTTTTTAAAGTGTTCAAGGCAGTCTCTAATTTTTTATTTTTCTCTTGGCATTTTTTCAGGTCATTGTAGCATTTGCGTTTCCTCCTTTTTGCTCGTTTCTTCCCTACTAGGGCCTGCTTGGAAGTGCTGGGTTCAGGTTCAGAAGGAATCTCTTCACTGGAGGGGCTATTTTCTTGAAATTTCTCTGAACGTAATTTAGCCTTTCTTTCTCTGTCAATTGAACGTTTGTACCGGGCCTCTCTTGCGGTCAACTCGGCGATTTTTTTTATTTTCCCTGCAGCAACCCTTCTGTGATATCGTTCCCTTTCTTTTTCTCGATACTCTTCACATTTTTGTGTATCATCCAGGGTTCTAGTTCTCAATTTCCTCATCATATCCCTTGCCTTTTCTAAAAGCATTTGCCTTTTTTTCTTCGTTAGTTTCTGGAATTCATAATTTTTTGTTTAAAACTCCTGCAAATCACAGAAAAAAAACAACTTACTTTTGTTGATTTTCTGACAATCTTTTTCGCCTTTTGCTTTTGAACCACCTTTTTCAATTTGGCAGCAGTTATTTTGTCTTTTCTTTGTTCTTTCGCACTTCTCGTTATCCGTGTCGATGCCATTTTCAGGTCCAAAGTTGATTAATCACTGTTTTTACCCAATATGCGAACGGAATGGAAAGCGAACGGAGTGGAAAAATCGACTTAAAATCCCGATTCTTCGCAAGATAGAAATTGAAATGGATTTTCCGACTGAAGGGCCTTTTGCTTTAGTAGTTTAAACAATATGAACTAGATAATTTCCCGGAAATTTGTTTTTGTCGTGAGTACTTGATGCGAGCGGAGTAGACACTTTGAAATGTACATCCGTTGGTGCGTGAACAAAGAGGGCGAAATTTTTTGAATTTGATGAAATTGGAACGCGGCATCGGGTTTTTTTGAAGTTCACCAATCATAGGAAAGGACTGGTGAGTAGGGGGCGCCAGATCTTTCCAACAGCGGCACCCGCAACCTGCCAAACATTTTGTGGAGTTTTTTGTACAAAACGCGGGACAACCTTCAATTGCTGAATGGGAGAATCAGGACGCGTTTCGGACTTTGTAGACCAACTAGGATCATTTTTGAATAGCAAACCTACAGGAATCCTTGGGCCAGGGGGTCAAAATTGCCTACAGAGACGTCTTGGGTGGGGGGGGGGGGGACTGACTTCCCATTTGGGACAGCGAACGGAGTGGAATTTTGAGGTCATTTTTCATAGGTTTTGCGTTTCCAGGAGGTCAAAATGGTCCCCAATTGGCCGGAAAATTCTACCTTTCAAACCTTATAATCAGTTTCAACTTTTTTTCAAAGCTCCGTGCTGGGCACGCTCGGGACAGAGGAATCTTCTTTTCGGCAGAATCAGCCAAATATGAAGTTTAGAACCGAAAGTTAAACTATCTGAGTTGTAGAGAGGAATAGCGCGATAAACAGACACCACTTAGAGTCGAAAACTGTCAAGTTGTAATATTTTCGTGATTACTATGCTTTATTTTACTAACGTAAAAAAAAGTAAAGCTGTCTGTTTATTAAATAATAAAATTCTATTAACATTTGTGAATATGTACTTATATTGGGTTATTCCAGATTTCCATGATTTTTCAGGTTAAAATAATAGTGTTGGCAATTCTGCCGGTTGTACATGTCTGATATTTTCTCCAAAATTTAAACTTGTTTGGTTTTATAAGCTATTATAAACTATTATTCTAAAACGTTATTTTATTAATTGTAGCCTAAATTATATTGCCTGCATTACATTTGCAACCAAACCAATTGTAAAATAACAAATAATTTTTAAATCACATTTATATACATAGATAGAACAGTAAATATTTAATAATAAAAACAGAATACAATATACGCTATCATAATTTCTAAAGTTTTGTTTACTAATTAATAATATTTGTAAAACTAATATTAAAAACTATAATAATAATATCGAATATACATTGTTCGATAATTAGATTTTTCATTACGTTCTGTCAACAAAAATAGTTTTTAAAATAAATAAACGAACATTGTTGTAATATCCCTTCGTGAAAGTTATTTTTTTTGTATTTAAAAAAAATTGCAACAAACAAATTTATAATTCCAAATCTATTTGTAGACTCATGCAGCTTCGTATTTAGTAGCAATATAAATTATTAAACGACAAATTTTAATAAAAAATTTATATAATTTGGTTATTTGGGTTAGCAAAATAATATTGTATGTAATAAAAACTCTGCATTTTGTAATGGGGTGGTGGTTTTAGTTTTGAAAATGGTGAAACGAGAAAAATTCTATGGTTTTCTTTAGCTTTTCAAAAATTACAATTTTTAGTTATTGTTTCTGGTTATTTTTATTAGAAAAACTTTTTCATTGTAATTTATTTAGTTAAATTTTTTTTTAATAATATAATTTGGCTAATAATATTCTATTTTATTTATTTTTTGTTCCAAACTGTAGTGTTTGTGCTTCACCAAATTTTAAGTTGGAGTGCACACAAAACACAACAAAAAAAAAATACACAGAAGATGGTATGGATAAAAAAAACATCTACTGCTAAACAAAAGTCAAATTTATTTTCATTAGAGAGAGATTTTTATATTTTGGAATATTAGGAAGGAAACTAGGAAATGGATTTTTTTTTTATGTAGACAGCATTTTTATATGATTTTATTAAATGAACGAAAAAATAAAATATTTAAAAGCTTTTCCCTTAGTTGCGTCTTGGTAGACTGTGTATCTCCTTGTATCTGTCGGTATATTATGAAAACGAAAAGTTAGACACTGTTACTTTTCTATATTATGTATATTGACTAGCTAAGCTATGGTTTACTATGTAGTTTCTCGAAAAGGCACACAAAAAATATTAAAGAAGAAAATGGAGAGCAAGGAAACGAAAACTTCTTCGTTTCACTAAATGCTTTGATTAGATGAAAAGCATAATGAAAATATACATTTTCCTATTACATTATTATTAATAATAAACGTAACAGACGGTGGCATATTAAAAGTGTATACATAATTTTATTATGAACTTTTTTTTTTTGTTTGTTTTTAATATTTTATGTTTTTTTATGGTACAAAGAATGTTTAATTAAATGTTATATTTAGAGGATTTCAAATTGATTTTCTTAGTTTTTACTTTCCTTATGTTTTATGGTTGTGGTTTGCCATCGTAAATTAAGATTTATTACGTAAATAAGGTACTTGTGAAAACCATTTTTCTGATGAATTTTGTTTTCTTTCTATTATGTTATTGGGTTTAGAACTTATTGCTCGTTGAAACTTTGGACTTTCAATACTACTGATTTAACACTAGAAATACCGACCGGCCAAAATGACAAGTTGCATTAATTGTTGACAAGACTTTCTTCTTAAATTTCAATTAATATTTTATGATAATAATTTGCCTTTTTTTAAATCAATGTATTTAGTATGACAACAACTATTTAAACTCATCATAAATTTAAAAATTACTCAAAAAGTGTCACAAATGAGGAAATGTTTATAAATAGGTAATTTGGAAATTCTATGTACAACCATTAAACTAAACTGTTTGAGCATCAACGATATATGTATTGATTTGTATAATCTTGATTTACCCTTACGGCGTGATTTTAGAGCACATATTATTACTACAAAGATATTTTTTGGTTGATAAAATATTGAAATTTCATAATAATTATTAGATCATGCTTTCTAAACGGAGCAAGACGACCGAAACTAGTGAAATAGCAAATTTATTGGCTTCTAGTTGTCAGTACCAAATTAGTACAGAAGTACTTCACATTTTCCTAAAGAAAGACGATAATGTTAACCCTGTAATGAGCTAACCGCCTCAAGGCGAACTTTACGTTATCATGAATGTGCGCACGCACATATTTTTTTCTTTAGTTTTAACATGTGTTATTCTTTCTAAAACAATCTCATCAAAACCGTTTGGTTTTTGTTGTTGTAATATGCATAGTTGTTCAACAATTACGAGTTGAAGTCAAAGTTTTGATAGAAAGTGATTCAAAATTGTTTTGTTTTAATTTGGATATTTTAAATAATCATAAAAAATATTTTATGACGGTTTAGAAAATTGAAAAAATTATTGGTAAGTATTTGGCTTTATTATCTCAGTTTTTGGTGTTGGTTTAGTAAAAAATTATTTTGGGGCACTGTGGCGATGCATTTTGTAATACCCGCCTGTAGGTTAGTAAATATTGTATTGTCTGTTTGTACGTGTATGTAAAAACAACTCTCCGCTGGATTTTATTTGATACATCTATATTTTATTTAGATGTTATGGCGTCTCAACAAGCTTACAAAATTTCAGAAATGACTGATAAGAAAATAGAAGAACTTACGACTTCTTTACCATCCGATATAGAAACCACTGACGATGAAGATTATTGTGATTTGATCGATGATCAAATTCCATCGACAAATACAATGGTTTGTGCTGAAGACGACATGCTAATTGCTAATTGATGAATGAATATCCATTAAGCGATTAAACAACAACAGAACTGACTGATATCAGTAGAGATGCAAACGAGTCTTCTGAGACTGAACCATCAGCGCCTATTCATAGAGAACATAATCATGTTACGAATATAAAAATCGACAGCCATGAATTCAAATCTATAATCTGAAAAAAACAAAACTTAATGTTATATATCAACGATGTAATAATTCGAGGCGACAAACAATTACCACCAAAGTGGAAGGAACTTAAAACCCCTTATGAGTGCTTCCCCTTATGCATATCGGAACGAAATTTACAGTCGATTCTTATGACATGCGGAAATGTATAGGCGTGTTAGTCTTTATGTCTGTGTATCGCTATCCCGACACACGATCATACTGAGGAAGACACGCATTTGAAGCGATCCGACAAGTGATGCTCATGCTTAGGTTCGAGTAAATTGATCGATATCTTCACTTCTACAATAATTCTCTTGCAATCGATAAAGACCAACCAGATTATGATCGGTTGTTCAAGATTCGACCGGTTATAACACATTTTAATGAAACCTTCGGTTCAGCGCCAATGCTACCTAGGCTTTGCGCAGATGAGCAAACATTTCCTTCTCAAGATAATTTTAAATTATTTTTTATTTCTATAAAAAGCCTTGTTATTACTTGCCATATTCCAGTGATAAAAATTCTACTAGCCCTAAAACTGAAACAAGGAAAATTTTTTGAAGCAAAAATGGCCCAAATGGATATAGGACCATTTCCATAGTTACATATGTTAAACCTATTTGTTTTTATGCTACAATAATAATAAAGCGCATGTCATATATGGAGGACCAAAGAAGAAGGAAAAGGAGAACAAAAAAAAATTATGGAAAATTTATTCAAAAATTCAATTGTGTACAATAAAAATTACTAATTAAAATTTTATGATTTATTATGAATAGTTCACTTTAACCAATATTTAGTAAAATATAAATATTTCGATCAATATTTAAATAATTTGATCACCGGGAAATTTAAATTAATTAGGACATTGGTGCAATATTTTTAAAATTATTCTGTAAAGTTCCTGATGCTCTTGTGGCCTGTAGTCAAAGATGGAATCAAACGATTTTGGTAAAAATTTGTAGATGGACAGTAGTGTATTGTTGGCATCGTAAGCCTAAATAAAGTTTATTAAAGTTTATTCTCTTCCGAAATGTATTTACGAATTTGTAATTGTAATAATGGTGAGGACACAAAAAAAAAATATTTTTAATTTGTATCATATGTCCGTTTCTTTGGATATAGGACACTAAAGAACTTATAAGAAAAATTACGTAAATGGCATATAATTGTATCCTACTTGGAATAATTTATCACATAGGGCAAAATAGAATTAAAACGCCCAAAAAAAGCAAGGTTTTTAGGTATATAGGACTATTCGTAAAGAAAAAAAAATATTTTCGAAACTGTAAGAAATACCCCAATTTTGATCAACATTCTGAGAGAGCATGGTCAAAACAACAGAACCAATGGTTAACTCATTTTTGAAAAAAAAAAAAAAATGGTCTATAGGACCAAAGGGAACTCACATGACGATATGTTGGTACGAAACCATTTATTTCTACCAAAACCACCACCTTACAACCACAGAAAGCAACCCGATAGAATAAAAATAAAGTCAACAATATGAAATTGATTGTCCGTACATATTTAAAGAGTACAACCGGCATATGGGCGTGTCGATTTGATGGATGGATTGTTAGGGAGCAACCATATACGCATAAAAGCCCGTAAATGGTCGAACCGTATTTTTTTTACCTCATCGACGTAGCAATTGTAAACGCCTACATTTTGTACCATTCTGTATATTTCTAAACCTAAACCTAGAAAAACTAAGCTTCTTACATTTCGGACTGAAGTGGCTGAATCACTCTGGTTGAAAGGAATGATGGCACAGAAGAAAAATGTTGGGCGACCATCTAATGCAACTCAAACAGCTTCCCCAAAATCAACCAAGAGACCATATCTTTCCAGTATAGATGTCCGTTACGATCAACTAAGTCATTGGTGCCGTTTTCGTTCCCGATCAGGTAATGTAAAACGGCACAATGTAAATTTCCAAAATGCACGTCTGAAACACAAGCCTTTTTTTGTGAAATGAAATCTTAGTTTGTGTAACTCATCGAATAAAACATGCTTCTATGAATTCCACAATAAATAAAAAAAGGTATGACAGATCCCAATTTAAATTGCTAACTGTCCGAAATTTATTTTTTAATGGATTTTATTGTTTTACTTTGTCTCGTGAATAAATGACATTATATTTCAATAATTTGTTTTATTTTGTCTTTACTGCATAAGGTCGCCTAAAGGTGGGCTTTCATTTTTGACATGTGGGAGGAGAGGTTTGCCTCAAAATTAATTTTTAACTTGAAATTCGCCCACAATTTCAGCATAGTCTAAATTTGTCAGCTCGAAAAATCATCATGCATTGGTGGGTTAAAGTTGTCATTCATTTAACATTCATGGCGTTCCTTTGTTTTTCATACATAAAAATTGAAACAACAGGTAAACTAGGCAATAAAGAACAGATTTTTATGACAAGTATACTGTAGTAGCGCCATCTAGTTACCAACATAAAATCTACTGTGTTAGCAGTTACAACTAGCGGCGTCATCTTCAGCTGATTAAAAAAAAGATGGCAGCATTCGAAAAAGTAGTAATTTCTTATTAGTTGGGCATGATCGAAACAATGTAATTTGGATTAATTTCGTTATAAATTGTATCATAAATATTAACAATTCCAGTTATATAACCGTACAGACCTATCTACTCGCATATTCTATAGCTTGGCTCATAGCCAAAAAAAAAAGTCAAAAGAAAAAAAAACATATTGTCTGGACGTCAAGACAAAATGTTTGTCCTATGAATACATATGTATGTATGTCAATATGTCTTAACAAAATTAGTACAACTACTACGTAATTAATTCTATCATCATTACGAAAAAATATCTCTCGGTAGCAGAATACCTCTAGTTTTATCTATTGAGAGAAAATCAAATAATATTAACTTTCGTTTCTAGCTACGAAAGTAAGTTCATATATGTATATTGTAGGTTTAAAAAAATTATGTCGAGGAATTCTGCCCAAATGCTACTTGCACCCATTACAAATAGTATTGTGACAATGTTAATAAATTTATTATATAATATTGATAAATTCGTATCTTCTCTTTTATTGTTTTAAAATTTTAACATACTTGATATTACCAGATAAACCTATCAGACCGACCGTTAATAAATTTCACAACATCCCCATCTTACAAAATTGCCAAACACTTGAACAAATGGTTGACGGCTTGGATAAAATTAGAAAATTATTATTCTGTTACCAACAATATGGAGCTAGTTGATAAAATACAATCAGTATTTTCATATTTTATCAGTAGGAGCTTTGAAGGATATTCTTACCTACATAGACAGGTATCACCCATCACTGGAAACTACAATTAAATGTAAAAAGATGCAGTATCCTGAAGAAATTATCCAGCATCAATACAATTTCAAAATGTGTGACTATACTATTAACAACTATTAACACTCGAATTCGAATAAACGAAGGACGTTTTACAATCATCGGTATTTTAACAAACAAAAACGTCCCTTATCGGGCAATTCATTTTCGAGCAGTAATTCTACGATCATAAACGAATTTTTGTACGTAGTGCTGTTGACGAAGACAAATAGAGAGGTAGCAAATTTTGTAAATGTAAGTGATGCGATTTTTAAGAAAATTGTTAAACAAGCCAATTGTTATATTTATGTTTTTTAATTATGTATTTTAAAAATATGTTTACTTAAAGAATTTATCAGCTGGCTATGGAACTCTATCGGTTTCTATTTGGTTTTCGTCATCGTTAACTATTTCTGTGTTTTCGAATAGAACTCTGAAGTGAAGACGACATACATTATGTAAAATTACGTTGACTATGTAGGAAGATCTTTTTTGGGTGCTTAATTCAATTCTCTTGCACCAGACGATACCAATACCATATTGACAAACTCTTTGTAGGGGCTACCTTGGGCTAAAAATCTTATGTTTAAGAATATTTGGGAATGTTCGTGATCTTGCTCGCGTCGTTAGATAGTCATTAATTTCGTCCATTATATATTTAACAGCATCTTTCGATAGTCTGAATAATCTTACATGCTGGAATCTCCCAAATCTTACATGCTGGAATCTCTTCCTTATTAAAAAATGGCACATTATTTCACCTTTATCTCCAGTAGTAGCTGATGTCGTAATGAAAGTGCTTGAGCTCAATTGAGTTTAATATCTTGTTTATTAAAAAATACGTCGATGATTTATTGTTGAATGCGCCGGATGATAAAATTGATTGTGTACTTTCAAAATGTAATAGTAAACGTTTTGGTTTAAAATTCACTTTAGATATAGAAGCAGATAATAAATTACCATTTTTGGACACAATATTAGTTCGGAAGAATAACGGTCAAATTGACACTATTTGGTACGCGAAAAATTTATCTTCGGGTCGAATTCTCAATTTTAATAGTTTTCACCCTTTAAGTCAGCGAATTAATACGGCTTTTGGTTTCGTTTACTGGGTGAAAAAATGAACTACAGATGTCACCGTTGATACCAATAAAATTATAAGCAGTGTTTAAATTCATTTTTTCGTTCTCTTATTTTATCTTTTATTTCTCTCTTTGTGAAAGAAAACAAAAAATATTTTTGTTGTTTCTTTCCCTGAAAACGAAATCGAAAAACGTAAAATATCTCTCCTCATCCTCATATAAAACACAAAACATAGGAGAAAAGAGATATTTTATTTTGTTGGATTTTGTTCCAGAAAAAAGAAACAAAACAAAATATTTTTTTCTCTCCTTTCGCAAAAAGAGAGTAAAGCAAGGAAACGAAATTTGAATTTAAACACTGATTATAAGGGATTATCTGACCAATAATAAATACCCGAAATATTTGATCAACAAATTAATCAACCAGTTTAATCAAACTAACAGTGGGCAAATTGTGAATACGGTCGGTCTCGGTACTAATACCAATGTTTATCAAAATTTAATATATAAATCAATTTATTACATTAAAAATCTTAGCGACCAAATTTCCAGCATTTTCAGCGGCCAACTCTATTCGTAACATTTTTAGTCAAATTAAAGATAGCACACCTAAATTAAATCGTTCGAATCTTGTATATTTAATTCCATGTAACCATTGCCATTTGAAATACATCGGTACCACGAAACAACTATTAAAAAATCGGATTTTACAACATTAATCGGACGTCAAACCTCCTATCAGAAATTCTCAAGCTACCACATTATGCCAGCATTCATCTGATACGGGGCACACATTTAATTTTGATTAGGTACAAATTTTGGATAGTGAACAACATTATAAAAATCGTCTATTTTTGGAAATAGCTCAAATTTTTAGTAATCATGAAATTCTTATGAACAAAAAGAGTGATACGGACGATCTTAACCAAATTTATTCTGGTATCATTGATTTTATATCTCAATTTCCAAAATATAAATCGTTTATAAATACTTGAAATTCCAAGTTCAAAAAGACTGTTTAGTAAAAATATTTTGATTGTAGTCGTCCAATTTGAATCAATTTGTCATTTATGAAAAATTTTATTTTGTGTTTACAAGTTCGGGACATGAAAGGAAATACCCTTCAAATGTATAGATATATTTAACGGTAAGTTAGTGTATGGCATGGTAATTCCTATATATTTTAATTAATTTGATGTATTGTTAAAACCATGTATAGACCTGAAGAAGATAATAAATTTATCGAAACGTCGTCGCAAATATTAAGAAATAGTTTCATTGACTGCAAAACCCGAAGACTAGAAGATACAGTTTCAATAAATTGTATAATATTTCTGTAAGTAAAATTGCTTGTGCCGTCAATTTTGTGAGTAGCTGTATATAAATTTTGAATAGTAATTGCCTGGTTTTATTTGTTTATTTCTTTGAGTTGCTTTTCTTTTTTTGTTTCATGTAATTTTCTTATTTTTGATTCAAAATAAAGTGTTTGTTTATGCTTCTCTTTAATTTTAAAAATGTCGTAGAAAAGTTTAGAGTTTCACTCGGCGAAAATCATTTTTCAGTTGGTAAACTGTTCTCTCACCGACCAAACGGCACAGTGGTTAAAGCTGCGGCGTTTGGATTAGGAGGTACCAGATTCGAATCCCTATAGGGGCGGAATCCAAAACGGGTTTAGCCGGGTCTATAGCCGTACTTCCTCGATTTGGCTACTGTGTAAGGTAGGACGTAAAAAGCGAACTGCGAAAGAGTTGGGAGTGCCTTGTGCCCGTAAAAATATTCGACGTAAAATCAAATTGAATATTCTAAGAAAATCGTATCGCGAGCTAACGAAAAGACATCATCGCTTAGAACAAACCATTTTTCGCCGCAATTCCAAAATAGATAGTTTAGGGGCGGTTTTAAAAGATCTTAAAAGTCAAAACTTGCTACAAGAAGAGCACTTGGTTAACTTGGTATCAATGTCGGGACCGGTTAAAGAAATTTTAAAAACACAGCTTCGTAAGTCTAAGGGCTTATCATTACCCAAACGTTTCCCGATTGAAATTAGATAGTTTGCAATGACCTTCAACTTTTATTCCCCAAAAGTGTATGACTAAGTTCGAAAAATATTTACTACTGCCCACCTAAAGATCTTAGCCATATCATGTTTTTTTTATCTGATCAAGGTCTATAAGTCAGTCTTTATCTCATGAAAATCGGGTAAGTACTTTTCGACTAAATACTTGTTAACAGACAACAATAGCGGGGGTATACGGCATCTCTCTCGCACTAGCACTTTGCTTGAGTTGAGATGCCTAAAACAACGCTACAAAAACACGCCGATAATATAATCACGTCGATTATAGAATCCGCGGGAGCGAATCAATCGCGGATCGGAAGTTACATATAAAAAAATTTGGAAACAATAATTTTATATCATAGTTTCATTGAAATTCCTTCGGATATTTTTACAATTCGTGAAAACAAACATTGTTTTAGAAACGCAATAAAACTATTGCGTTTGATCGGGGAATAAAAAAATGTAATAGTGGAAACAGACGTGCGGAAAAACGATTGCGTTTAAATTAGAATTCACTACTTTATAAGTAATGAAATACATGTATTCCGCAAATTATGCAGTTTTATGCAAGTTGTCTCTATTTCTAAATAAATGCACGGCAGCAGTGTTAACAACAAACAAAAAAAAAATTTATGGTAACTTCACTGTAGAATTTTACTTTTTGACACTTTTCATTTTTTCAAACTTCAAAATGGAAGAAGCATTAAATGAATTTGTTCAAAAAAATTTATTTATTTTTAACAAAAAGCATCACAATTATAAAAACGTGTATTTACGAGACAAAAAATTCAACGAATTATCTCAACAATTAAAAATACCAAGTAAGTACCATATTAAATTAAATTACAGAATCGTATAAAATGTATGTCATGAAATTATTTAATTTTGTAGTGGAAAAACTGAAAATGAGATCGAGAAACTTAAGAGACAAATTTCAAAAAGAGCTCAAAATTTTAAAGAGTAGTGCTTCGGGCGACAAGGCAAACGAAAGGTAAACGTATACAAATTATTTATTAAATCAAATATGCAATCTGTTTGCCAATTTTTTTTATAGAACAAGTGGCAATTACCCGAGGAAAACGGAAATTATATTAAATAGAATACCCCGAGCTTCATGTAGTTAAGATCCAGACAAATGATTTGATAAACTCTTTTGACGACTTAGGGTAGAGTAACACCTGTATGGAAGTTGCACCGGGCCTTAATATAAGCAAATCATCACGGCGAACATTGACACCGAGTTACGACAGCTATGAATATACCTCGTACAAACATGTGTTGAAGCCAGGTTGAATCCACCGTCAACACCAAGTACATCAGGCAGAAAAGCAACAATGAGGGGATGTTGGATTTTGACAGTAACACCTCATCGTCATCGTCGAATACGACTTTAAAAAAAAACAACAAAAAAAACACCAAGATGTGATGCATTCCTACAAAATTATCTCGGCGGATAAACAATTGAAGGAGCTACTAGAAATAACAAACCAATCATTTGGGCGCTATGAAGAAACCGCAACGACGCCGGTTATGTTATTTTTTGATGCAATGTCAAAGCAAGTTAACGAAGCCAGCATTTCACCAGCCGAATTTGGGAGAATACAACTTGGCATAATCACCGTCATTAACGAGATATTGTATCAAAAAAACAAAACAATAAACATTTTCTATAAAAATTATTATTATTTATTATTATAGAAATTATTGATTATTCAAAAAATCCTTCAAACTGTCTCTGATAGAGAATGCATCCCTTGCTGAATTAAATCGTGTGAAAAATCTGTGTTGAGGTAAGGGATCGACTTCGCGGCGCCAATTTCCTTGAACCAGCTCATCGTCTTCATTGGTCATCCACAAAATTATTTGGTGCATAGTTGGTCGAATCGTGCATTTTAATACAGTTATGTACGACCAAAGTGATCACTCGAAATTTGGCCGTTAAAATATCGAAAGTGTTTTCAATTTTCACTGTTGCTCCCGAAAGTCTCTTGTTAAAAAACTCCTTATCTTTTGGAAGGGGGCGTCCAGGGTATGGCCTCATTAAATCAGATTTTAATGGGAACACCGAGTCTCCAATCAAAAAACAAGGAAAATTTGGATCGGCATTTTTAATTTTCGTGTTTTAGGGATATTTATATCTCCTTTTAAATGTTTTTCACCAAAGGCACTATTCTTTCTCGACTACCATAGGCTACAACATCGAAGGCCGAAAACATATAATTGATATCGCATATACCAAATAGCACTATACTATTAAATTTTTTATAATTATAGTATAGGGAGCCAGAGTGAGGTGGGCATTTGATACGGATATGCTTTCCATCTATGATCGCGCAGCGACATTTGGCATTCCGGATTTGTTATTAAAACCTTTTAATATTTAGTACAATTCCTGGTCAGTGGGTGGGAATAGGTAAATCGGACCTAGTTCGCACCATATTACGTCGCACGTCTCTAAAATAATTTTACGCACAGTCGATACACCAATCCGGAACCCCCAAGCTAGAATGTGCCAGATTGCACCATGTGCCAAATATCTAAAATGAAAATTTATATGGATTAAATTAATTTTAAACTGATACAAAATAATAAATATAATATGTATACTTACACTAATTGCACGATTAATCGAAATTCTGGTACAATCGGGGTACGAATATGGTTCTGTTTAACCAATTTATTTTTTAATAAGTTCACTAAAATTTCAAAATCCTTAATCATGGTGGATTTAATAAATTGACCTTTGTCGTTTTATTTTATTTTTTTAAATAGATTGGAAAAAAAAACCATACAGCTCCATTTTGGAGTGATTTGAACCCGCTGCCTTCCGATTCAACCGCCACGGCTTTAACCACTGCGCCGTTTGGTCGTTGTTTGGGTTGTTACAATTGTTTTTTTTTCTGTAGTGAATTAATAAAATGAAGTGTGGTATTTAAGTATGATACAGAAGAGCGACCAAGAAATCAACAACAAAAAACAGATGTTTTGGGCAATAAAAAGGCAGAAAAAACCCTACTTTTCACGCTTTTTGAAGAAAAACAATTTTTATCAGACTAAATACCTGTTCAAAACTTTGCGGTTAATATACACATAAGAAGTTACTTTTTTTTATGGCTTTAATCAGGTAAGATTTCGTTTGACACACGCTCTTAGTATACAACTTTTAACCAAAATCATTCATTTTCGTAAAAGTAATACGTGCTTACAATTTAATTGTGTTATGTTTTGTTTCCTAAAATTGTTAGAAAAAAGTTTTTGTATTTCTTGCAAACTAAATTTGTATCCAGCAACAAAAAACCGATTTTCTGTTTTTTTTTCTTTTTAAGCAAAGCAGTTTAAAAGATTTAAGTTTGTCTGTAGCTAGATTCTATAGGTTTTAAAATGTTTTTACATCTCACACTTGTTATATTTGTTTAGTAAAGTGTTGGGGTGTCTAAATATGTTTAAGCACTATAAAGGTAAATTTTATTTTTATAGTATACTTAATATCATTATGTAAATCATTAACCCCAATTCCTATACTCAAATCATTTTTGTTTTTATAAAAAAATCTTTAAATAAAAACAAACCGGAAATAATCAGCTTTAAGCTTGATATGGTTATATAAACAAAAAAAGAAACAAAGTTTCCAATTCTAAATTATGTACAATACAACGAATTCTGTAATTTTAATATGAAAATCACTTTAAAATTCAAATCGTGAAATTTTTACCAGCAAAAAAAAAATCGCTTTAAGCTACTTCCTGTATTTATGTGATTCCGCCTGTAGAAAGAGGTATAATGTTAATAACACAACCTTTCCGCAAATATTACTATATTATTCAAAGTGTCATTTCTACTTTATATTCATACGATTAGATTATGTACAAAGCATTTTAGTATACAATATTATGTAGGTACACAACATACAATACAAAATTGGGGAAGGAAAAAAATCACGTAGCTGTTATACGAAGATGTACATACGTACGAGTATAGTTGAAGAAAAATTTAAGATCACCCAAAATGCAAAGAGTGTATATTTGGGATAAACAAAATACGTATATCGTATTACCTTCCAACTTCTTCTATTATGAATTGTGAGTTTTTTTTGTCGGTTTTGCCATGTCATAATACCTTAGTGCTTTTTGTTTTAAGCAAAAAGCATTTTTTTACGGCAGCTATGTAATAAAGCGTGAAATATAAATGTGAACTATTATTTAAGATTATTACTTTTTTGTAGGTGTGTGCGCGCGTTTGTGGGTAGCAGCTAAAAGGGAAACATTTAATAAGATTATTTTTGACATTTTTTAAATTATTTTACGAAGAAAATCATTTTTTAGATTTTTTTCCCCCAGTTTTTTCCATTAGTGCGATAAAAATTAGTTTTGGTTAGCCTTTGTACACACTCTAAATAGTGACTATGCTGTAATGTAGTCTAGTAACCTACATCAAACCCTTAGTTTGAAAATAATTTGTTCACATGCCAACATAAATGTATGTAGGTGAGGGCGAGTAGGAGAGTCAGCAGAGACGAAACAACTTCAACAACTACGTCAAGTAACACGTGCTACAGTTAGTACAAATTTTGGAGACCTCATGGGAACATGATTATGGAACGAAATCTCGCCCTCCTCCCTCACAACCACCGATGGAAAAAATAGTAATAGCCAAAAAAAAATCCTTGTAGCTTTTCAGAAAAACCTGCGGCACAATTGAGGAACGCTGATTAGGAGAATGTGTTGTCTTTGTGACTTGTCAGAAAAAAAAAAAGTTTACTAACAAAATTTAATAACTATCGACTGCATCGTCGTAATACAAAACCTAATAACTTATTAGCCTTCGTACAAATATTGTCAAAATGAGTCATAAAAGATAGTTTTTTATCGAAAGTAACACCTAAATCTTTAACAATTTCAAATCTATTTATTACAACCCCAGTAAGAGAATTATTAAATAAGAGAAGAAGAGGCTTCTTTTAATAAGAGAAGAAGAAGAGGCTTTTTTTTCTAGTAAAGGTAATAATATTACATTTATTAATATTTAAATCAAGTTTATTTAGGTAACACCAATTCATTAACAATCTTAAATCATTCTGTAAGAGGAGGCAGTCACTGCCAGATTTAATAGATCGAAAGATCTTAAGATCATCAGCGTATAATAGACATTTACTAGACATGTTAAAGACAATGTCGTTTATGAATACTAAAAACAATAATGTACCACGTATAGAGCCCTGTGGCATCCCGAATGTAGGAGAGAATGTAGTAGGATAAACCACGTTAAATTTGAAATAAACTGTACGTTCTGTTATGATATTATCCAATTTTTGTATTTGTCTGATACATTCATGAGGTTTAATTTATTTATAAGCAATTGATGGTCAACCTTATCAAAAGTCTTTCGAAAATCAGTATAAACACGATCTACTTGACCATTATTGCCAATCTGGTTCAAAAGGAAGCTGGAAAACTCCAACAAATTGGAAGTCGTTGATTTAACAGGTACAAATCCATGTTGAGATAAATTAATTAAGTGTCGAATTTCACTATATAAAATTTTGAACATTAGCTTTTCAAAAATTTTATTAAACACATTACTTATGGAGATTCCACGATAATTAGTTACATCGCTAGCAACACCCGATTTAAAAACAGGAATAATAAACGAGGTCTTCATTGCTTTTAGGAAATATGCAACTATTTGATTTGTTAAAAATGATCGATAAAGGCTTAACTAAAGACTGGCCAGTCTGAACGACAAATTTACTCGGAATACAATCAGGACCACTACCTTTGTTAACTTCGAGTTCTTTGCGATTGTATCCACCCAAAAACTTATAATTACAATAATTAAAATTAGTAATTGTCGATGATGAATTAATTACACTTCTGAAGTAATCATAAAACCAATTCAAATCTGTATGGAATCGTTCGAGCTATTATCTAAAAAATAGTTCATAACGCTGGGAAATTCCGATTTAGTAGACAATGCTTTATTAAACTTCCAGAAGAATTTCGGATCTCTTTTAATTGAATCCTGAACTGTGCATATATAGTTATTATAACAAATTTTGATATCCGACTTAATTGTTTTTCGAAGAGCGGAAATTTGACTATCATATACGGTAGTGGTAAAAGCTCTTGATTTTGCTAGCAGTTTGGATTTTGTATTACTCAATCTTCTCAGACGAACAGAATACCATGTCGGGAATTTGGAATTATTTCGCTTCGAGTTGCGCGCATTTTTATGTATAATGTCAAAAACCCTGTTGTAAAAAATATCTACACATGAATCAACTGCAATGCTATGAAACAGATTGTCCCAATCTATTAAATTCAGATCTTTACTAATCCTATTATAATTAATTGCATGAAAATTAATCGAATTGCTCAAACGTATTTTTTTAAATTTAGAACATTTACCATTAAATTTAATATTAAGGGGTGTATGATATTGATCAACCTTGGATAATACGCTTTCTGTGTGGCTATAGTTGTTGGTAATTATTAAATCAAGAGTTCTGCCCATAAAATTAGTCATAATGTTAATTTGCGTTAAAGCCAAAAAGCTAAGCGAATCAAGCAACAGCTCAGCACAACGACCTTCATATTGTAAGGAAAATAATTCACCATTGTCATCGCTAATCCATTGAATAAAGGGCAGGTTAAAGTCCCCAACCAATAATAACTCATTACTAGAAATTATATTATTACAACAAAACTCATCAAAAAATTCTAAAAATAATTGTAAATAATCATATGTAGCATAGGCGAGATAAACTACACTACACATATATATAGAAATCTGTGATCAATTAGCGATACCTTAACCATGCAACACTCAAATGGAAAATTAGGAATGGGCACCACAACAACTGGAAGTTCACGTTTATAACCAATCAAAACTCCACCACCATCATGGGTACCACTCACACTAAGGTTACAATCACAACGATGTACTAAATAATTCGTAAGAGCCAACACTGCCATTGAGCCACGTTTCAGTAAGACAAATAAAATCATAACTAACCTGCAGTAGTGACAATCTAAATTCTGTACAATTCGTTTTTAAGCCACGGCTATTTTGATAATATAAATTCATATTGGAAAAATCAGATGTCTAAAACACAAAAGCAAAAATAAATTGGATAAATAATAATAAAATATAAATTAATAAAAGAAAATTATAAGAATTAAGAAATTAATAAAAAGAAATAAATATAAGTTAGTAAATAAACATTAATGTTAGAAACAGTGAATTAATCAAAATAATACCTAGACATCATGAAAATGAAAGGCAGATGAAACAAAATCTTCAAATATTATCATCATTCCAAGAAATGTGGCGAGCTTCAATGGCAATATCGTTTTCCACTATACCGTTCGGACCGTAATCAAGACTTTTTCTTAAAGAATTTAGTTCATCAAATGAACCAATTTTTACCGGCATGCTGTCATCATCAACCTTGCAGTAAATTTTGCCGAATTTTACCCAAACATGTTTAAAATTGTGGTCCTTTTTCAGTAGTTTGCACTCAGATAATAACTTCTTTTTCCAGGAAGAAATATGCTCGGCAATTAATATTTGAGAATTAATAGTAGTAGCAGAAACATCTTTAGCATATATTTTACCGTTTTTTGCATGTAATCTAAACATTCCAGAAAGTTGTTTCTGATAAATTTAGAAGTGAACTCCACAACAATAGGTTTCGGTTGTTTAAGTGAATAAGTACATCAAAATCATTCAAATCTTATTTTCGTCGCAATGGTACTAACAATTACGAGAACATTTTCATTCTTTGTGGTTGGGATTCCTCTAATTTCGTAATTAGATTGGTAGACATAATTCTCTAGAATATCACAGCGTTTTTGCAGTAATTCAATTTTGTTACTATTAAATATACCTTTGCTTACACAAAAGATATGTTTCTTGATTTTCACCACTCTGTCTTCCAGCTTAGCAATGCTCATCAGACTTGTTTGTAAGGAATCTAGAGTACGTGAAACATCGGTTGAATTTTGTTCCAATTTCTTTAATAATTTTATTGAATCCGTAAACTAAGTTTGTTTAGTTTTTAAATGTGATAATGGGAATTATCATTTATCGGTAGGTTCAAAATTAAGCATTGCATAAAATTTTCTATAAATTGTCTAATTAAAAAATACTTTTTGTGGTATTATGTATACAGACCTGAAGAAGATATAATATATATCGAAACGTCATCGTAAAAGGAAGAGTTTTATTTTTAAGGCTGTAAACCCGAAGGTAGCATAATAGATAATAATGTTATTCAAATGCACATGGCAATTTACAATTTTGTTAAACAACACTTGCCCAAACTATTAATTAATTGCACTATTTTATTATTTTATTTTATATCAAACAATTACAAAATATTATTTAATTATTATTGAAAAATTTTTAATTAGGAAATAAATTATTATTATTATGCAAAGAATACTTAACATATATGTGTACTGTACGGCAGACTGAAGAAGAAAAATTGAAATTTGAAAGAATGACAAGATGGGATAGGGAAAAAAGTGCACAATAAACATGGAACTAGTTAAAATAACATTTATTTCGAATAGGTTACCTAACAATGTTATAATAAAAATGGAGGGAGTCCATATTTTTGATAATTTATCATTGTCACAAAAACGAAAGTTTACTACAGTAAAATCGTAAAAAATATAAAAAATCCTTGAAAAATTTTAATTTTTTAATTGTGTTGTTTTATTGATACTAACATTGTTATAATGTACGATAATATTTTAATTAGAGTGGTTCATATACCAAACCCGATGTTCTGTAGGAAATGTTTAAATTATGGGCACACCTCATCAAGATGCAGATCTAAAATAATATCAGTTTGTCATATCTGCGCAAGGAACTCTACAAATGATCACATCTGTGATCTAAAGGAACGCTGTAAATTTTGTGGGGACGGGCATATAAAAAACCATAAGTCATGCAATGAAAACGAGAGACAAATGAGGATAACGGAGTACATGACGGTGAACAAATCTTCATATAGAGAAGCCAATGAGAAGTTATTCTGTTCCAAAAAAAAATCCCGAGTAAATTAGATTGTACTTAAGAAATTCTGAATCGGAGGAAATGAAAGGATATAAACAAAATATGTTGGAAACAGAAAAGAAAACTAAAATTGTATCCAAAATGGTAGATGAACTGAGAGGACCCCAGTGAAATTGTAGTGGCATGTAATGCACCACATAACAAATAATAGCTTAACTAATAATTTGTTCCATCAATGTACCAGTGTTACCGCATAGTACGTTGAAAATAAAAATTCGGTTGGTAATTGTTTTTATTGTTTCTAACCCGATATTGATTTTTAAAAATAAAAAATAAAATCATTAAGTACACAGCAGCCGAAGCAGAAGTATCAAAATACCGGTGTAGTGAACGGTGGTGATAATATAAATGGTTTGGCTAAGTTATAATATATAAGACGTTTAAAATGCCTACATAGACGCGCTGTTAAAATAAAGTTGAATAGTTCTTTGTGTAATAATAATAATAATAAAAATCCTCAAACAGAAAATAATAATAATTCAAAGTTACAACATTATTTTATATAATAAATTGTGCTAGTCAAAATATGTATAATTGATAAGTGTACAGTGTCATAAATTAATTCATAAAAATAAATTAATTCATTAAAATAAACAGAAGTAAAAACATTTCAATTAACGTGTATAACATTGCATGACCTAGAAGATACAATGTTAATTGACATAGTAGAAACAATTAGGGAGAGAAGTAAGTAAACTATAGTTATGGAAAGTTTTAGGTAATATAATTCAAATAAACATCAGAAGTATTATTAGTAATAAAAATTTAATATAATCACCCCGATTATACAACTCGCCGGATTGACCGCGGAGGGAATTTTATTCGGATTTGACGTTTGACGTATTATTGAATACGTCGAATGAAAAGTGAACGAATGACGGTAATGCAGTGCGAAAAATCGGTATTACTGAATTCGCGGGTGAAACGCACTCCATACAAAAAATGTCATCGTAAATACGCACCATATTTAATGCGGATTTCAAGTTGTGTGGTGCTGGTGGATTTTTTTAATCATGGATAAAGCGTAAGTTATAGATTTAAATCACCAAAAAATTAAGTATTTATAGGATTTTTTATAGGAAACGTACAACAAATAGAGCCCAATTTGAGAAGATGGTGGATATGATGAAGCAGCATCCTGACATAGCAAAAAATCTAACGAAATCAGGTGTTGATGAGATCCAAGAATTTTGGCAAAAATTAACAAACGAATTGAATCCGCTAGGACCACCTATTAAGGAAACCGCCGAGTGGAAAAAGGTTAGACGGTTTTTTATATTAAGTATAAATATTTATGTTTATTTTTAAATTAATTCCAGGTTTGGAGTGACCATAAATCTTCCTTACGGAAAAAATTAGCTCATAATAAGAAAGAGCTAGGGGGTACTGGTGGCGGTCCTAACAAGATAGTTGTGTTTACCGCTTTGGAGGAGGAAGTTATAAGACTTGTTTGTTTACGCGATTGTGTTGATGGAGTAACAAATGCGAAGAAGTTTGGAGTTCCGCGTAAGCGAAAGTTAAATGAGGTAAACAGCGAAAACTTCCAAATTGAAACCTCTACACCAAATATAGATGAAATAATTGCATCGCCATCCTTCGAATTATCCGATGATAATCAAGAAGCGGAAACGCCGACTGAAATCGAAAGGCAGGCTGAAATGCCACAATCCAAAGGGCCAAAATCGTTGAAGCTTCTTGAAAAACAGGTAGACATCCAGCAAAAATTTTTTGAAAATATTAAAGAGTTCATCAAAACTCAAAATGAGCGATATCAGGAGCTGAATACAAACCAAAAAAAAATATATAGGGCAATTGACCGGCTTTCTGATCGTCAAAGAAAGGCCAACGAGATTTTGCAACAGCAGCTAGAAGAAAATAAAAGGCACAACGAGAGAATGGAACACTTGGCGCTAGAAAAAAATAAGGTGAAAATGAAAATCCTTGAAATTAAATTACACAAAGCTGAACTCGAGCTTTAAATTAAAAATGTGGATATAGCCAAGAAGGCTGAAATTTTGTGATATAACAAACCATGAATTCTGATTATTTTTTATTATTTGTTTATTATATTTATAAGTTCAAACTGAAATTTAAAAATTAATTTTAAGCATTTAATCAGTGATAATAGCCAGGAAGGCTAAAAATCTTTGTGATTTACCCAACGTATGACTGATAATTTTGATATATGTATATATTTTGTTATATTTAATAAATAAATGAAAATATTTTATTTTTTATACTAAAAATTCATTAATATTTGATTTCTAAATTCATTAGCCTCTCTGGAGTATGGTTCATCTTCATGTGAATTTGATTCGTACTCTCCCTCAATTGATAGCTCTTCGAATTCTGGATCTGGCACATTAAAATGGATCCGAATATTGTGCAGTGCTGCTGCTACATTAATTATCCTCACAGCTTTTTCTGGAGTGCAGTGTAAATGACGGGCTACACCAAGAAGACATCTACACCAGTTTTTCCATACGCCTATTGTGCGCTCGATAATATTGCGACCGGAACTATGGCACTTATTGAACCGACTTTTTGGTGTGTTGACCCCAGCACTTCTAAAAGGAGTAATAAGCCAAGGCAACAGTGGGTATCCAGCGTCGCCTTTTAAGGATAATTAAATTTTAGGAACGAAAATCAATTTATAAGGTTTAAATACATCCTTACCAAGTAATCTATGGTTCCTATCGCCATTGTTGTACACAGACTTAAAATATTCTGAAGCATCACTGTTGCCCCAAATAAATGAATCGTGACTCGCGCCTGGATAAGTAGCGTCCACGCATCGTATCTTTTGTTTATGGTCACAAATCTATAAAAAAGAATAAGTATATAAAATAACAGAAAAAAGTAATAAAGATTGATTCTTACTATCATCGCGTTCAAACTAAAAAAACCTTTCCGATTATAAAAAAGGTGTGCGTTGTCTCCTGCTGGCTTTGCTATTTTGATGTGTGTTCCATCTACTATTATAATACCCGGAATTTTACTTTTCGAGTAAAAATACAGCCTAGCTTCTGCTTTCTCGGCTTCGCTCATTTTAAGCGTTACCCATTTTGGACACAAAATGTTTTCCAAAATCTCGAACACTTCAGATAAAATGACGGAAACCGTTGATTGGGCCATCCCAACAAAACAGTCTTGACCGACACCATTCTGGTACCCGCCTTCAGCTAGAAATCGCAAAGCAGCGGCCAATTTAAATTCTGGTGTGATGGTCGATGATTTTACCACTTTTGGTAACTGAATTTTTAGCTCTTTTAAAACATACCTAAAGGCAGCTTTATTTAGCCTAAAATTTTTAATAAATCTAGAAAAAGCAACCATTTATTAGCAATCACAATCGCAAATCAAAAATATTTACTTACTGGACGTTTGACAACTGGAATATGTCTTTGTGCATGTTTCGTACGGCTTTCCTCATTTCTTTCCTATTCATCGACGGTTCATCATTGTTTAAATGTAAAAATAAGTATATAGAATCCATATTTTATATACTAAACGATATTTATTTTGTTTTTCTTTAAATATGTACTTTATTATTAAAATTAAAGATAATTATTTTATAAAACTCAAAACATTTATTTCAATTACAAAATTTTGACAGCTAAGGAAATGCAGTTTTACTGCGAATCGATATTGCAGTTATCCGTCGGATTCAATAATGGGAATAATTTCAAATGCGGATCGAATGCGAATCCGATGTCTTCCCGCCGCGGTCAATCCGGCGAGTTGTATAATCGGGGTGAATAACATAATACTGAACTTGATTTCATTTTACAATATTAGCAATCGATTTCCTGAAGAGGTAGCAGAGGACTACTACAAATTAATAAACAATAACAAAGAGGATAATTCAATAATTGTAGGGGATATAAATGCCCACAGTCAACTATGGGAGGACAACTACAAACAGGATAAACTGGGGGAAATTATTGCCAAAATAATCACTGAAAGCGATATGCAGATTCTCAACAATGAAGAACACACTAGACAAGACATCTATAGACACCAAAGTTCAATAGAGTTAAAAAAGGCACAAACTCTGAAACAAAGTATCAAAAAAGAGAAACAGAAAAGTTGGTTAAACTTTCTAAATGTAATCTCTATTAATAGTAGTAGCAAGAAGTTATGGAATAGTTAATACTAATAAAACAAGAAACAAATGACAGGTCAATACAAAATAATGGATGACAAATATAAAGCGAAACAATTTTATGACCTCAATTTTCCACAATCCAATGAAAATATATATGTACTACCTTTTTCAGACACTAGCTCAACAGAATATTCAGAAGAATTCTGGGAAGAAGAGATCTTAAAAATAATAAAAAAAAACGAAAAATACTGTGCCTGGATATGATAAAATCAGCTACAAAATCATCAAGAATTTAATTAACTCTAACCCACATTTTATTGGGGCAATGACAAAATACTTCAATAAAATCTGGAGGGAACAAAATTACTCTGAAAAATGGAAACTGATGGAAGTTATAGCTACTAGAAAAAAAAGAAAGAAGGAAGACAGAGACATTCATAACTACAGACCCATTCCAAACTTTTTCTAAAATATTTAATAAAATAATTCTAGAAAAAATAACCTTTTACTTAGAGGAAAAGAAAATTTTAAATGAAAATAACTTTGGCTTCAGAAGGGGGAAAAACATTAACGATTACATGGTGTAGATGTTTAACTTTATAAAAATCAAAAAAACAACAAAATCAAAAATTATGGGTGATTAATCTAGATGTCAAAAAATACTTCGACAACGTGGACAAAACAACCCTAGTAAACATTATAGTAGATATGAAATTTCCAAAAAACATAATACATAATCTCTTTCTCACTAACAGGAAAATTAATACAGACAAATTTCCACATTTAACAAGCCATATCACGAATGCAGGAGTACCACAAGGAAGTTGCCTTAGCCCAATACTTTTTAACATATGTATATACACAGAAACTTCATGGGCTAAACAGCAACTTTACAAAAATATTTCAATTTGCAGACGATATCTGCATAATAATGAGAGGGAGAAATAATACTGAGGTAGAAGAAAGCCAACATGTCAATAAAACTAAAACTTAACGAAATTAAATTAAAAATTAATACATATAAGACACACTACGTAAAACTATTCACTAATAAAATAATCAATGTTAAACACTCTCTTAAATTGGACAATGCCATACTAGAAGAAAAAAGGAAACGCAAATACTTGGAGTCCCAATATCAAACAGGCTGCAACTAAATGAACATTATAGAAATATCAAAGCAGGAATATTTAAACAAATAAATGCAATTATTATTAAATCAAAGCAAAGGGGGAGACCACCCAGAAATATTATTAAGATTATATAAATCATTAGTAAAAACAAAACTAGATTTCACTCTCATTTACACTGAAGAAGAAAACAAAGTTGCAACAAACGTCTGTCAATCCATCAAAAACTCATGTTTAAGATTCTGTTTGGGGTACATCAAAACGATTCCAATACCGGTAATATTGGCGTAAACCTTGGAACTCCCGATAGGGTAAATAAGAAATATGCCAATCCAAATAATCTAATAATACAACTAAATAGGGTCTATCTGTAAAAAAAACTTTAATAATGAACAGCTAAAACCACTAACCAAGGAATCATTGAAATAGTACACAAATCATGATCTCATCTACATGGATGGAACAGTTCAACTTAACAAATCAGGAACAGGAACCTACTTCGAAAGTATCAATTTCAGAGCATCTATCATCCTAAAAAATATAACTGATATTAAAACTACAGAGCTAATATAGGAATAAAAATAGCTTAATATTAGCTCAAATTAAAAAAAAAAAAACAATGTCGTAATTTTAACAGACTCTGGGCCAGATACTCGATACTCAGATAAGCAGATAAGCAGTTAATTTTTCCGAATTTGCTAGAAATGTTATACACTATAATTTAGCAACCCAATTTGTTTCTGAATTTCAGAAAATGAGATACTTTAACGCACTTTATCGTTTGTGCTGAATACAAAAATATATTTTACTTTGCTAAAATAATCGAGTAGCTTACGCCAGCAAATTTTCGATTAGCAAATCCGCCATATTTATCGATTTGCGAATTGCTAGAGTATCGTGTATCTGGCCCTCTGTCATTAAAAACAGCTCTAAATGATAATACTAAGAGACACTTCGAGAATCACATAATTAATATTGTGGGTAATAATTTAAATAAAAAAATCACATTAGGTATAACAGAAAACGAAACAGCTGATGAACTAGCTAAAAGGGTTCTAATTCTAACCCATCCTACTCATCATATGCACAACGAACCAGCTCAAGCAGATACAGCAAAGGCTATAAATAAAACAATTAATAAAGACTGGGAAATAAGATATACATACATAAATCAATTACATGGTTCAACAATATAAGACTAAATACTCCAGACTTTTTTTTGGTCTAAGACCATTTTAAAGTGTTTTACAGATAACACGTAGAAGTATATTAGTATTTTACGAACAAGTATTTTATCATCCCAAAGATAGACAGGTTTCAATATTTAATGATTTTTAATTTATTTGAAGTTACTATTTCTGAAAAATTGTAAGCGAACCTACTTAATCCAGTTTCGAACTAATGAGCTTATGATTATGAAAAACTCAATCCTTCTCATCAGGCCGCGGCGACTGGACTGATTATACCACAATTTACATTCTATATATACAGAATGTACTGTGCAAGTTGTATTAGCGAATTATACTAATACAGGTAAACTCTCTTACACATTTTTCTTCGTCACATTCACACAACTCTATAACTGTGTAAGCAAATTTTATCAATTAACAATTTTTTTTAATTTAATTCGTGTAATTTCTAATATGCAACCGATCCTAAGACCATAAAATATACTTCTACGTGTTATCTGTAAAACACATTAAAATGGTCTTAGGATCGGTTGCATATTAGAAATTACACGAATTAAATTAAAAAAAATTGTTAATTGATAAAATTTGCTTACACAGTTATAGAGTTGTGTGAATGTGACGAAGAAAAATTTGTAAGAGAGTTTACCTGTATTAGTATAATTCGCTAATACAATTTGCACAGTACATTCTGTATATATAGAATGTAAATTGTGGTATAATCAGTCCAGTCGCCGCGGCCTGATGAGAAGGATTGATTTTTTCATAATCATAAGCTCATTAGTTCGAAACTGGATTAAGTAGGTTCGCTTACAATTTTTCAGAAATAGTAACTTCAAATAAATTAAAAATATTATACTTTACGGTTACATCATGATATTTTTTTGCTACATACTTTTATACTACTGGTGTAAACGTGGTATTACTTGAAAAATATTCCCCTTCATTCACAATTTTTTATTATGCTGTCCGAATAGTGTAATAATTTTTTGGTACATTTCCCCGCTTGACATTTTTGTTGGTTCATTTTAGTTGCAGTAATTTTCGAGAAGTTTATAGTTGTTTGGACAAAAAATGTCATGGATGGTACATTTATTAAGGCTTAATTACGCCAATTAAGCTAAATCGGTACAGTACATCAAACACAGCCAGTAAATCAAACAATGAATTTATTCTGTAGCTGTCACAAATTAGCTTAGGAATTGACTATGATAATTTGGGTGTGTGCAGTTTTTTCTAATAAATGTCAAAAATTAGTACTAAAAATTATTTACCATGGATTTCGGACACAATCTAAGTAAAGCAAAATGGAAATAACGAATTATGTTAAGAAATGAAAATCAGATCGTAACGTAATCCATTTCAGTGTTAACTATAAAATGGTATAGTTTAAAAATAACATATAAAATCTCAAAATAAAAAAAATGTAGAAACTAAAGAAAATAACATGAAATTAAAATACTAACAAGTATAACCTAAGGCGGGTATAACAACTAACACACTAACCAAATAAATGTGACGGATACTGACACCCTAACATTAAATCAGGGGTGAGATGTTGTAACCATCACGTTTTTCGCTTCGATGCATTTTCGATAGAATAACAGTATTTTACAACTAAATTGTTTTAAAATGTTATATTTTTAACAAAGGAGTACAGTTATTCTATCGAAGCGAAACACGTGATTGTTACAACTTCTCACCCCAGTTGTATGTGGGAGGTTAGTTTGTACGGAATTTTGCTTTTGATTTTGTTATTTTCTTTTTAATCCTTACCGCTATACCAGTGGATAATTTTTGGAAGGACGCTACTAATGAGCGTGGCCTACGGTTAAGTTTACCGTTTTTACTTTATTTTATTATCTTTTATGTTCAATCAGCTTTTTCAATTCTGATTTTTAATTTCTTTCACTCTACAAATTTACTCTTTTCTGATTTCAGTTTAACATTTTTTTTATCGTTTATAATTTTTTGCCTCTTTCATCATCGCTAGTAATTTTACCCATTTTTGTCATTTTTTCTTCTCTCGTCCCTAGTTGTATGCATTCCGGTTTATGCGTCCGTTATTTGCTAAATTCCATTTAATTTTTTTTTGTTAAATTTTATTTTCACGCTTGACCTACATCATAAGTTTTTTCTGTTTAATGTTTTGTTTTTTATGTATTTACATACAAAGGTCTCATCTTGTAAATGTGTCGTTGGATTTGTTTGGCATTTATTGAGCTAAATTCCAGTTTATAAAATATCCGCTATTCAATATTTTGTGCGGCCGTGCGATATCTTCGGTTCCAATTTAAAAGGGGTCAATATGTTCGTTGCGATATATCTTCAATATATCTTAATGGGTCAATACGTCTTGCGATATATCTTAAGGGGTCAATACGTTCGTTGCGATATACATGGATGCAACATGTCCAAAATTCAATGGTATTATTTTTATTGTTGAAGAGCCATGTGAGCGTACTATCCATCCAGTCAATGTCCGTTCATGCTAACGTAATTAATTTAACTAATGTGAACATACCAGAAGAATGTTATATGGCATGGAGTTTTGGACCTAACTTTGGCTTTCCGTTAGAACAGAACCAAATTCCAGTTTTAGAAATTGTATCCGATTTGGAAAATATTTTATCTGAAACAGACCAAGATATTGTGGTGTGGGAGATAAAAGGGACCAAACCACAAATGTTATAACACAATTTTTGAATAAATAATCTTTAATTTCGAAAAATAGCAAAATTCTTATACAAGCTCAGATAGAGACGACTAACTAGAGGACACAGAGACCTATGCAATTTTAAATAATGATCTGACCAAAAATGTAAATAAAAAATGTTTCAAAATTATTGAGGAGCTAAAAAGTAAAAATTTAATAAATAACGAGAAGAAACCTATCTTAAAAATTAATAACCCCATACCATCGAGAATAGATGCTGGCGTCTTTTATGTGGAATGCTTGGAACATATCGCATCACGCTTGTTGTGTTTTACCCTTTAATCAAGACAATTATTTTTTGAATCATGGCTAATGTCATCTATCATTGAGTATTTCCATATTCTTGAATCGTTTAGTATTGAAAGGGCTCATGTCCACTTTTTGCCAAAAATAGTATTATAACGGTTTTGGTCACAGACACGTATATACCATTTATGACAAGACGGCATTATCATATGGTTAATGGAACGGCACCTACCTTGCAAAAAAAAAATCATTTATTCTAGAAAGGGCACATGTCCAGGACATACCCCTAGGAAATTTTTTACTATCGGCAGCTTTGGATGAATATTTTTTATATCTATGAATTGAAGAGAAAATGTAGCGAAATGTACCTTTATCACGAAGGAATAGCAAAAAAAGGGCAAATGAAGTACGCTCTTTGATCAGTGATTTCGTAGAAAAATATTTACCACCTGAGACTACCGAACTCCATATAGTTTCTGATTCATGCTCTAGTCAAAATAATAATAACACGGTATTACGATTTCTAATGGCTTTTTCTATTGAAAACACCTGACTAAAATCTATCAGCATTTCCCCATTCGAGGCCATAGTTTTCTACCTTGTGATCGTGTGTTTGGAGTTATAAAGAGAAATTTAAAGAAAATTGACAGAATTTATTTTCCAGAGGAATACGGGGCCCTGATCAACCGATCAAGTATTTTACAAAAAATCAATACAAATATTTTATCAAATAATGATAAAATATTAAACTATAAGGTTCAAAAAGCAGGTAATTGCTGTTCAATCAAAAGTCAGAAAAGTAAAAAAAATCAAATTTAAAGTTTCTAAATTTTCACATTTTGAAATTTCCAGCAACGGAAATTGGGAAGCCCAGGAATTTATTAATAGTTTGGAAAATTTTACATATAAATTGCTTCGGTTTAATAGTACCGAATTTATGAAGAAGGTAAGATTACCTTCTCAAAGAGCGTTTGTAAACGTAATAAAATATGTGACATGCAAAAAGTCCTAAAGTACATACCTGCTCAGTGTCTGTATTTTTACGATGAAATTATGCAATGGCCAACTGGAATGGAATATAATAGTGAGGACAATGACTAATGAAGTCTTTAAAATATGTACTTTGACTTTTTTTAAGATTTTCTAATTTGTTTTGATCCTAATGTTTTAATAAATGAAATTGAAATATATTTTTTGTGTTTATTACTGAAAGGGCTCATGTCCATGCTTTAAAAATGAGCATACCAGCTGAAATAATTGAAAAATAACCCCAAAATTCAGCTAAAAATTTCATAGCGACTCACATTTTCATCAACAAACTCAAATTCCTTCCTAAACTTATTTTTGCTGACAATATAATTTTTTTTGTATTTCCTGAATAATTTGAAAAAGTGAACAGGAACCCTTCAAGGCTAAACGATTCAATTAAATACTATAAAACTTTAGTACAATATTAAGTATATTGCTTTCAACCAAAATGAATTAGGTATTTTTTTTTTTGGTTAACGGCTGATCAACAACAGAAAAAATTAAACAAATCTTGGTCTAATTTTTTTCGTGTATTTTTTCGTCAATTCGACTCTTGTGGCAGGTTTTGGTTATGATACCTGCCACCAGATGACATAATACATGGTAAAATTATAATTTTTTTCGTAAGGTTCGCTTTTGTGAATTAAATCTAATTGGCTATTGTCTCGGGCAAGAAATAAACCCAACATAATACGAATTAACTTTTGGTCAACAAAATACGCTGAATATTGCTTATGGTCATTATTAGTACATCATTGTTTTCATGAATATATGTAATTGTTCTGTAAAAAGACATAGCTAATAAACAAATAATTTTGTTTAGAAAAAAAAATGCCAATAATTAAATGATTAACACGTAAGTATAATTATCGTTTATATTGGAAATCGTTATTATTTCAGACATTTGTTTTGCAGCAAAAGTTATAACAAGGAACCAAATACGCTATATCGGAATTTTGATACGATTGATCAGCTGTTGCTTCAGATAATTTTTTGTGTAAAGGCCAACAAAAAAAATCAAATTGCGGAATACCGGAATTTACCCGAGTTATGGAACACAAACAGTGCAATATACAGCAATAAGAACGCCAAAGCTTTAGCATATATGACAAATTGTTGAAAATATTCAACAAATATGAAGCAACATCCACTCGGGAAAATGTTGTTAAAAAAATTAATTCCATGTAAACTAATTTCCGTAAAGAATTAAAAAAGGTCAGCGATTCGATACGTTCCGGCGTGGCTACGGAAAATATGTATATATATTGTACTTTATGGTTATTTTATGATCTATTGTTCCTAACAGATCAAGAAACTCCAGATTCTACCAATCTACTATAGTAGAGGAGCAGGAAGTTTCATTGTTGATTAATGAAGAAAACAATAGTGTGAGTATTTAATATTTTTACAATTCAATGAAATCAATTTATAATATCATGTTGCCAAGGAATACTACCCTCGTTATTGAAATAATGAAGAAACTTTAGTCGTACGATTTCGGCTGATTGCGCTGACCTATGATTTGCATTTCTCTGTAATCTTTCGAATGTACTGCCCGATGGAATTGTGTTATTTGCATGTTGTTTCGATAATGTGAGATCTTTGAGTTTTCATCAAAAAATTGTGTAAGAAAACACAAACCAAAACGATATTTTTTCTGGAGCTAAGTTAATTGGCTTTTGAAAAATGCCAAATTTTACCGACAAATCTGCGCCTAGCGCGAGACAGGCGGTAGTTGAAAATCCGTTTTTCCTCATTTAAACTATAATGCGAATATTTTGTTTCATAAAATTTTCATTTAACTGAAACGCGCTATCGCCAATAAATACAAAGGACGCAGTTGTAGAGCTATTTGGAAGATTTTCAGGGTGAGAAAGGTTTAGTTTGTTTTGTTTAAACTGATGGTAAAATTTGGAGTTATCTATGACACCTCCATCGGAAATTTTTTCATTTATGCCAATATCAGCATAAATGAACTCCGAGAAATACAATGCTGTGAGTACCTTTATATTTATAGTAAAGCGAACATGTTCCTAATGGTTTCCTTATTACAATGGGTGGGAAATTCCAAAAATTTCCAAAATCCATTGCAATTCGTTTCCACTCCGTTTCATTTTTAGGCAGGTAAAATAAAACAAATACAAAGAAAATTTATTTTTTAGGCTACCGAATTGGACACGTTAGAAATAATTGAGGAAAGTATTTGGATTCCTAAGGCAAACCGTCGTAAACAAACCGGAAGAAATCTTTAAAATGGCAATTAAGGAACTATATAAAGAAGGCGACGAATATTTGATTATGGCAAAGGCTCCTGCCAACAAATTAAAAAAAATGGCAAACAACAACGCTTGTATCACTTAATTTATCAAATTTTATTAGAAGGCCAATTGAATCGGCTTTCTGGAGGTACTACTGTGTCTGTTCAAGGCGAATTATCTCGACCACCTTAATGACAAATATATTCACGACCATCAATCATCGCAGTCGTCATAAACAGTACAATCAGCTGAGCGTTTAATAGTAATTCCAACAATTCCTCACGAGAAGTATAGATATCACAGTAATTCAGATTCTGATTCTTCTAATGCAGTACAGAGATTTATTACTGAATATACTGATTTTTAGTAAATACGAGTAGTTGTATGTAGTGTTCTTGTGATGCAAAAAAACTGATCTCGATAAAAACAACTAAATTAGTTCAGTTTTTTTTTATTTAGATCAGTTTTTTTAATCAATAGAACATAACTATTACGTATATGTTACATAGTTTTTGATTGACCAAAAAAACATACCTGGAAACTAAATGATCTACTTCAGCTTTCTGGTCAGTCGACATTAAAACTGAATAGAATTCAAATTAATAAACTTAATTAATTTTCATAATGTTCTACCTATATGCACATATGTATATTATAAAATGAATAATTTTTTATAAATAAATTAAAATATACTTGAACATATTCGTTTAAACTAAAAATTATTGCCTCGCACGTTTCAATGACCAGTATAGAAATCGGCATTTAGTTCTCTTAGAAGATGCATATCTGCCTAATGGATTCTTTTTGAATACCAATTTCTGGACCAGAATCTTCTTGTATTCCAGCATTAAGGGTATCTAGAGTGGTTGTCGATTTTCGATTGGTGATTCGCCGAAGCCCACTTTATTACCCACCTGGGCCCTGGTCTATCAAAGAATCCCAGTGTTATTGTTTCCAAAATTGGCCTGATGAATGAAAATATCTCGATCCAGGGTTGGAAACTCTTCCAGTACAAACAAGAAGCCAATCGCCAATCAATTGTTTCTAGGGTTGACTTAAAGATCTATGAGTATATTATTGTTGGAGGCTCTGTTTTTACTATATGTTCTTGAATGGTTATTTCTTGACCATAAGCTCTTGGTTTTTTTGCTTCTTTTGCTGGTATGTTAATATGACCTCTATGCTTGAAATTAAACAGATAACCTTGCAACTCAGCTTCATTTGAAATAAGAAAGTTGCTTGCTGTATCGTATACAGATTTACGATTTATTCAGGAATTATCTTCTCGATAGTTCTATTTTGGGCTAACGAAGAAAGAATTCTGTCTATAAAACTAGAACTTGCATTTATATTTCTGGTAATATCAGTGTATCTCTTATTCACAAATGCAGTTCGGATGATCTCTCAGCTGTTCTGATCACTATCGTATTGAGCTGATCATTGCCTTAGTTTATTTTCCATATAAACTTACTGAGCTCTTAAAGTGGAGTAAGGACAAAAACATTCCACTTTTAATTGGTTCTGTTGCCAATGCACATCATACTCTTTGGGGTGGCACTAACATTACTAACAGGGGATTACATCTTTTAAAGAAGTTATTGATTTAAGTCTGTGTTTTTTATCTGTTGTTGACTTAATTGTCACTTGGAGACTGACAAATGAAATTCTCACTTTACAAGTGCATCTCTTATAACATCAACATTTAAAGACCACTTGTTACATTTGTTAAACTATATCGTAATCGAAAATTAGCCAATTGGGAACTATTTTCTCTCGAACTTGACAAAACCTTTCGCAATGGCTTTTGAAATTCGTGTCCAAAGAAACATACTAGAAAACAGAAGAATAAAGCCAACAATACTAACCTTAAATGCGATTAGGATTGCTTCCTTTTACGATTTACCTCAAAGGAAGTATAAAAAAAGCTTAAGATACGCTCACGGAACCGCATGTACAAACTTCTGGAGGAAATAAATAGTACTCTGCGGTTACTAGACTTAATAGAGTGTTGGCTAAAAATGATACCTGTAGACTTGATGCCCTTCGTTTATCGACGGGCAAGTACCTATATATATTTCAAAAAAGTAGCGATCGGGAACTCTGACATCTAAGAATTGCATTGCTCTCGATTGGGAACTGGCGGATCGGATAAATATGTTCGAAGTTCTGCATTGGAATATATTCTCCATTGCAAGAGCAACGTTGTATTTATATCGAATACTGACGAATCAGATTATACTGATACCAAAGCAATTCAACCCATCAATCTGTCCTACAAATTTCTTAAAGCGCTAGAGAGGAGTGGCGACAGATTTTTAGAAAAATATTATTTATCTAACTCCCCACTCAGTAAAATGCCACATGTTTATGGAGTTAGTAAGTCCTGTGAAACGGCACTACCTGAACTTGCATTTGTCTTCCCTCGAGAAAAGGACCACTCCCTTCTTTCAAATAAATGGATTAGTGGTCCGTTTATTTGTTTAAAAGGACCAGTTCTTATATTCGTGTAAAATTCAGCTACTTTTGGGCAATGCTACAAATTGAAATTAACTAAATTAAATTTTTCTTATTTTCTCTTCTAAATTTCACTTTTATGTTACAAATTTATTTTTGGTCATGATATAAAAATTGTTATCAATATGAATTTTGCGTAATTTTGTTCTTATTTACAAATTTTAATTTATAACTTCGATTCTTAACTTCGAAAAGCAGCACTGGTCCTTTTATTTGGAAGTCCTTCTATTCAAATTATTTTGCAAACTTGTAAAATGTTGCTTAAAAAAAATGATCTTGAATAGGATCCGTCTTTTTTTCGATGGAATACGAAGGATCGAAAGATCCCTTAATAATAAACAGTTTTTTGTGGAAATTTTGCTGAACATTCTATTTTTATAAATCCTATTTAAAACAAGCAGTAATCGTTTAACGAAAAAAAAATCACCAGGGCCGATAATACCATCCTTTTCGGGACGCCGATTAACAGATCAGACTACGTCGTCAAACATTTAGGTGTCTTCTTTAACAGCAGACTCTCCTGGAAATTTCATCTGAAATATAAACTTCGAAAGTCCACTGCCATTTTTGGCACTGTAGACGAGCTTTTAGCAAAACCTAGGGTTTAACTCCCAAAATGATGCCTTTCATCTATAATTCGTTGGCTCTACTGCCAATATTATCGTATGCTGCCTTGGTATGGTGACCAGTAGTTAGATTAAAGACTTTAATTATTAAACCCAATGGTCGGAAAGAAGGGAATCGAGTGGTATTGTCAAAACAATTAAGGAACAAGATACAAAAATGTTAAATGTTGGTTCCTTTTACTGATTGCAGCAAAATGTAACTTTAACATGTTGGTTCTCCAATTGTTTAAATTCACAAAGGTTCCTAATTATTTTCAGAATATTGGTTGGCGCCTATTTTATTAGCTTCTTAAATGAGGGTGGAGACCTAAACTGTACGGAACAGTTTTGTTTGTTTGTTATTTTAGGGTTATTTATTTATCAAAGTACTATTTATGAAGCAAACATATTAATAAAAACAAGAATAGATCAGGCTGTTGCCTAATATATTATTGTATTTATAACATTAAAAAGTCAAAACAGTCGTCATTGACAATCAATATTCATCCATTATTACAAATTCGTACAGAGAAATAACACAGCACAACATTACCCTGTAAAAGCAGTATAGTAGAATAAATATTAAAAATTTTAAAATTAAGAAAATAAGAAAAAAATTGTTTTTTCCCAATCCTAATTTAAATTTCTTTACCTTTTCTTTTTGTGTATAAACAAAATATCTCTTTGTAAAAGGACATGCGATTCATTGAACCACAACGTCCCTTTTTTTTATTTGATATACAAAATAAATTTAATACTTTCAGCAGTCTGTACACGAGTTTCCCTCCATCTAACTACCTACCCTATTCATTTATTATAATCCGGTCATGATAATCCATATTTAGATACGGTTGTAACTTATTTTATAGACATAATCAATCATGTATCCACCATCTCATTATGTTGCACAATCTAGGGCCTGCCTGGTATACAGATCCTACAAAATAAGAAACAAATCTGTCCAATCATTTTAGAGAAATATTTATTTTTAAACAAATCTTGGCACATGGTGACTTGGCATTTTGCTGCTCTCGTCCGTATTTATTTGTAAAATAAAGAAGAAGATGAATATAGGTTAAATATTGAAACACTGTCTTAAAGTGTTCAAAAAGTTGTTTGATTAATTGCAAAAACACGTTGTTGATTGACCCCTAGGTTTTCGTTGTTAAATGAAATTTATTCAATATTTGATTTATGGGTTTGTTGCTATACTTTTTGTTATATTGCTTTATGGTAATAAACAAACAGAACGATGGTATTGCATTCACCAAAGTGTTGTATCATGGTAGAGAAACTTCAACGAAAGCTATATTTTCACTTTGTTTTACTATAATAAAAATAAAAAATAACAACAGCAACAAAAAAGTTTCAATTATCATAATCTACCCAGAACGCAAAAAAATCTAACAACTTTTATTTACAAAAATTAAATTAAAACAAATGAAGGAAAAACTTTTCCTTAGAACCAACCGAAAAAAAAACTCTTATTCTTAAAAGTTTGTCACCATTTACTCACTTTTTATCTTATGGTTTTTTGTTAACATTTTTTTTTATTTTGTAACAACAATTTAGTTTATCTTTTATTTTTTAGTGACGAAACTAATAAAAAATAAATCGGATCTTACATTACGTATACACAATAATTTTGACTACCAATCTTACACAAAATAAAAAAAAGCTGATGAAAATTGAAGATTTCTTTGTATTTTATGTATTCAGTCAATTACATACATCCTATGGAATAAGATGAAGGAAGTATTTACAAACCAAAACTGGTTTGTTATGTACAAAATATTTACGCTTTGTCACAAAAGACTGAACATTTTCCACAATACTGGGTAAATTTATCCACGGGTTTTGTGTACTGCTATACCCGCCCATTCCTAAATTGTATTTGTATAGTTCGCTATTTATGAAAAATATAAATTAATGAGAATAAAAGAAGACGAGTTGGTCTTTTTATGTACTCCGTTTAAAAATATAAAAAGAGTTTGTCTTCGTTGCTGATTACAGATCCCATTACTATTGTGTTTGATAAAATTATGACTGTTTTGTTATTTTCTGCAGATATTAAATTAAGAAGAAAAGCAAAAAAAAAATATTTCATTATATCGTGTGGCGTTTGTGTTAGGGCAATCGTTAATAATAATTGAGATATTTATGGATGAGTTGGTATTTAGATTGTTGTTTATTAAATTAGAAAATATTTTAATGACACTTAAAAAGAACAATTGCTACACCACAATGTTTATCCACAATATTTCCAAAAGGAGGCTAACTGACAATACCACGGCTGGGTAAATTGTGCTGGTTTTCGTTATAGGTTTTGTGTATAGTTTTGTAAGAATTAAACTTATTAATAAATACTTTGGAATTATTTATTAAGGAAGACCGAAATTGAGCAGATTTTTAGGAATTTTTTTGAAGAGGAAGAAATAAATAAATAAATTTTCCATTTTGAATCATTAGAAAATATTGAAAACTGATGGAGATATAGCATGATGAATCGCGAGGCATTTTTTACGTTTTTTACGTTGTGAAACCTAGTTTTTTAATAATAAGTTAAGAATTGCAGAAATAGCAGGCATAAAATCAAAAAACTCGATATTTTCGAAAATTTGTTTTTTCTTCGCTGATCAAAAAAACTATATATGTAGTTGAGAAAATGAAAAGAAATAAAGATTGATATGTTTAGGTTCATTAAGTGGTCTTATGTTACGAAAACGTGTGCAAAATTTTAGCCCGATCGGTTCAATTCTAATCAATTGTTGTTTTGAGAAAAACGGGTTTAAAGTTTTGGCAATGGAAATGTTTGATAAAACCAGTTATGAACTAATCTGCCATGCCGCATGCATACCGTAGGCCTTCAGTTTCCTCAAAAAACGAATTTTGCTCCATCGTTAAAGCAAATTTTTGAAGGTTCTAAATGGTTGGTAAATATTTTGTATTGATTATTGCTTTATAATTCTATTTATTTAGAGTAAATAGTTACGTAATTTTATTTTAGATTAGGCTTTTTTTTTCTCTCTGATAGTTTAAGATCGTAAGCTGTCATAATAATAATTATGTACAAAAATTCTTTGTATGTGTTATTTGCTACAAAAGGAACGTACAATTTGGGATATTTTCTTTTGTTTATTTTTAGTATGTTATAACACAGATGTCTTGTATTCACAAAATTAAAATATCAGCCCTTTATATTTTAAAGCTCATGATGCCATCAGAACTGCCGTCCTGAAAATTAACTCAGCTGCCAAATCAATCCCTAACTCAAATTCTTAACACAATCTTTAGCTCAACGTCCAACTAAATTTACTACCCAACCTCCGACTCAATCGCAAAGCAATCACCAAGTTAACCGCCAACCCAAATTAACTTTGAAATTAACCCTTAACCTAACTCCAAATCAACTTTTAAATAATTCCCCAAACGAATAACCCCAAACTAGCTCGAACCAAATCTAAGCCCTCTATTCTACTCCACACTGAATGGCCAAGCTCACCCCTAAATCAACTCGATTCGAAAGCTAAATCGAAGCATTAAACCATTAACGCGACCCTAAATTAATTCCTAAAACAAACTCAAACCCTGTGCAACCCTAACTCGACCTCGACTCAACCCAACCCTAATCTCAACTATAACTTAACCTTCAACTCCACCCAAAATCTATTGAAAAAAAATATGTTTTTGTTTGTTCGTAACTTTAATTTATAATTTATTTAGTTTTATTTCAATATTATTTAATTTATTTTAATATGCAAATGTAGTTTTTAATTATAAATGTTTTAATAAGTGACGATTGAAAATCCGTATGCAATTAACTAGAAAAAAATTATTTGTCGTGCACTCAAAGTATATAACAAAATGTAATCCAAAAGTATGTAATAATTAATAACCTAATCTCCACGACAACCCGCAACCTAAATCCCAACCCCCAAATAAATCCCTAACTGAAGTTCACTTTAACACTCTACTCGACAACTCAATCGGCAACTTAATGCCCAGCTCAACCCTCAAATCAAAACGATCTGATAAATTATATGCGTATAAGAGCTCAACTCGGAACAATTCAACCCTCAGATAAATTTCAATAAATCTTACACAACCTCAAACTCAACACCTCACTCGATCCCCAAATCAACATGATCAGAAAAAATATATGCGTGCATGAACTAAACTCAAGCAAGCAATCTGCAACTCAATTTAGCCCCGAATTCGACGTCCAACTCAAACCTCAATTCAGCGCGGTTCGAAAACCCGTATTCGTATATGAACTCAACTTAAAACAACGCAAGCTAACTACAACCTAAACCTTCAACACAAATAAATTTCCAACTTAACCACTGACTCCTACTCAGCTAGTCAATCCCAACTTAAATCCAACTCAATTCACAATTAGAACTTAACTCAACCGCAAACTGTACGCCCAACTCATTACCTCTTCATACATACATATATAAAAAAATTGGTGAACTGCGCGCTATTTCCTAATCCAACCCCAACTTAACTCCAGCTCAACTTTAACTAAATCCGCAAATTTACTCCTAACTTAACCATCAACTCATCCCCAAACTCAATACTCAACTCAATCTTCAAACCAGCATATAAATATAATATATTGATAAAAACCAGGTGGTTTTTGGTCAACTCTATGGCAGGTACCCAATCCTCTTGACGTACAGGTTCCAAAAGCTTTTTAACTAACCATATAATAGAAATGTATTGGAGGGGAAATAATTCTACATCGGCCGTTCTCGAGATACCATACACCTTATTAAAGTTAGCCGACATTTTTCAGCCGACGAAAAAAAAAATCGATAATACAGATTGCACTATCACCATACCAGCCAAAAGAAAATTGTAAACATCCGCAGAAATTTCTCAGCCGATCCAGACAACAATACCAGACAAGTTTAGATCGAATTTGGGGATGGCCTGAAGGGACTAAGCGGGTGTAATCGATAGAAATTTAAGATTTTGCTATGTTTGATACTCAATGCAAAGTTCTTCCGTTCAAGATTTTGAGGGTTGACCATTGATCTCACTATGTCTACTCGATGGATAATAATACTAAACAATTTGAGTGCCAATTTGGGGAAGGTCTGAAGAGGATAAGGTGGTGTAATCCCCAAAAATTTCAGATTTTGCCATGTTTGATTATCAATTCAAAGATCTTCTGTTCCAAATTTTGGGGGTTGGCCATTGATCTCACTATGCCTATTCGATGGACAATAATACTAGAGAATTTGAGATCTAATTTTGGGAAGGTCTGAAGGGGATAGGAGATGTAATCCGGAAAAATTTCAGATTTTGAATAAATTCATGAGACTCCTGGCTGGTGGTCGATCAGAAATGTATCTAAAATGAATTTGCTATTGCGAATAAATTCAAGAGACTTCCCTCTAGGTTTGGGCATAAAGTGGGCAGTAAAAACGCATAGATAAGTCTGTGGTATATATATCGACTTCCGCTTCATAATCGTGCATATATCGCTGACATTTCGAGCATCTGATGGAATTTCCTGTTAAATTAAAATTTTTACCACAAATTAAAGGTTTTAGCCCTGATATCCTTATTAATCATAAATTCATTTGCATGTAGCAACATGAAAATTCCACAATCATTATTTCCTATTTGTTTGTAACATGTGGTTGGGAAAAAATTTGGTTTCAATTTCAAAGGAAAACTTTGACGTTGGCCGATTTCATTGTAAATTTGGATAAATTTGATAAATTTCTCAAAAAAATTTTGATAATAAATTCGTGCGTTTTCTTTGTCTCGATTAATTTTGGATGAATCATAAACAAAATATTCCGCATTTAGGCAATCTATAACAACTAAATGAAAATGTCTCTTTTTTCATCAAAGAGTGACATTATTAAATAGCTCTTTCTTAATGGAAATGATTTTGCTAAATTTTCCAAATCCTCGTCAGAATTATTAGAAAAAAAAAAAATTACTGAAGCAAAAGCGAATGGTTCAATTTGGCAATTTGCGTAATTCCTTGATTTTAACCACAACCAAATGTCACAAACTTCATTTTCAACCCAATTAACGCCCATCAATGAGTCGAAACTATCAAAGTGAATGTTTTTGCCCTTTATTTTTGCAATTACATAATCCACATAATCTACACCAATTGTATATGATTTATAATAGTAATCAACTTTTTTAAATAAATTAATTGAGAATTTTTCATCCCCGATTATGGTTTCTTCGGATTCCTGGCTAGATTGGTACTTTCTTTCTCTTGCAACAACATTCGAGTAATGCTTCATAGAAATTGTTTTTTTTTTTGCTCGTCCCCAATTTTTTGTTGGGTCAATTTCTTGGCTTTTTCGTTTTTCTCTTTTACTGTTCGTGAAACCGGTTTTTGGAAAATCGTTTGTAAATTCGTAAATTTTTTGATTTATAGAATGTCTTGTAAATTCTAAGAATCTCCCTGCTTTAATAGGGCCCTTGCCAAGTTTAACAGCATTTTTATCCAAATTGACATAATTTATCCACGGCCGAGGGAATGGTCACTTGCGGTTGGCGGATTTACAGTAAAATTCACTAGGCCCTTTCAATTTATGAAAAAACTTAAATATAAAGTTTCAGCTCGATTGGTTAGACCATCTGGACTGTAGACATTACACAGATAGGCTGAGAGATAGAGACCGTTTCGAAACCTACTTTTTGGACTCAGAGGATCTAAAAACAAATAAATCTCCAAAAATTTCAAGGTTCAAAATTTTCGTAATTACTATACTTTGTTTTACTTACGTAAAGGACAAAAAACATCAAATCATTGTATAACTTATATAAGAATAACGAAATATACTCAAATCGGAAAAGGGAAATACCTCAAGAACTTTTATTAACATGAATTTTTAGTTGCTAAAAATCCAATGTATTAGGTAGTTCCGAATCCTGCCAATTTATTGTAGTTATTGTAGTTTACTATTTTTCAGCAAATCTTTCTCTATGTAAACCACTTAGTGGCTTTTTATTTATTTTTAGCCTAATGTTTCTGTATATGACAAAGAAACTTTCTTTCGATTTTTCTTTACGAGTTCAACACAATACAATAAAATCAACACTCCGTTCGGCCAAGGATCGGCTAGTCCGAAAATTTCGTAACAGAGATAGGTCGGAAAGAGTCTCTTGACACGACGTTCTGAAGCTATGGTGGAACGTGATCCACATGTAATGGACGAGAGCTTGCAGAAGAATTGTCTTACTGATAAGAGATCAGCTCAGTATTGCCTGACAAACGACCTTTGACGAAAAATGATTCCTGTACGACAATCGTAGACTATCGGCACAGTGGCTGGACTGAGATAAGCCTCCCAAGCACTTTGCAAAGCCAAGCACTCACCGGAAGAAGATTATGGTCACTGTATGGTGGACTTCAACATGAGTGATGCACTACCACTTTCTGAAACCTGGTGAAACAAGCACAGCCGAGAAGTACTGTGACGAACTGGAGACGATGAACTAGAAATTTTGCAAACTTCAGCCTGCATTGGTTAACCGAAAGGGGCCAATTCTGCTGCATGATAACTCCCGACCGCATGTCTTACATCTCACCATACGCAAACTGAATCAGACGGGCTACTAAATTCTGCCTCATTCACCATACTCCCCAGACATATCTCCTACGCATTACCACTTTTTAAAACTTCTGGGTCACTTCGTCAAGGAGAAGCACATTCATGATCAGATCTCTGTCGAATATGTTTTTAAGGATTTCATCGCCTCCAGAACCCAGGATTTCTACTCGACTGTCTAACAGTTTAGTAGATACTCCTGATGACGGCCTAACAAGCCGAAATCGATCAATTGATTTTTTAAACCTTTTGTAATTTTGCGAAACGTCCCATGCAAATGAGAGTATGATAAGTCAAAAAAGTCATTTTTCAGGAAAGGAGTTTGAATTTTTTTAATTTGGAAAAATGTATAGCAAAAAAGAAAATGAAAGTATATTTTGTTGTTTTTGAACCATCAGGGAGGATTTCGATTTTTATGAAAAATTGCCATAATATAAAATCATAATCAGAGAATTCAATTATACGATTATTTGAGAATATGATATAGTCACTTATCATACTCTCATTTGCATGGGACGTAAATGTTAAAAATGTGTGTATTAAGTGTGTTTCGCCAAGTGCCTGCGGCAGAAAGTGTAAAAAGCATTTTTATGTTGTTACTGGTTGAAATATCAAAAAAAAATTAAAAAAAAATGGTTTCGTTAAAAATATATTTTTTTTTAAGTTTTAAAGTTATGTCTGGTCAGATTGACCCCTATATACCGACAATGTCATATAAGCTATACACAGAGTTGAAGGTTAAAGTACTCTCGCCAGAACGGTTTAGTTTTTGTTGTTGTAATATCCACATTTGTTCAACAAATACGAGTTGAAGTCAAATTTTTGATAGAAAATTGTTAAACATTAATGCATTAGAGGATTAAACCGTGAATGAATAATTCCCTTCTTTGTAAAATTAATAAGTAAAATAGGCTAGTAAACTATCTTCGTCAGATGTCAAAACAATTACAAAAGGAAATATTTCAGGCTAAATCAAAGTACCATTTGGGTCGATTTCAGAAGGTCACCGGTAATGTTAGACAACAATGGGCATTAATTAAGGAAATTCTAAATAAGGATACTTTCAGTAACAAAATATTTGAAATAGTTGATGAACCATAACAATCGTTTCGCCTCTGTAATGGATATAGCTAATTGTTTTAATTCATATTTTTGCAATATTATATCAAAGGCTCGTAATGAGCTTTCCGACTGCTCGAGACGAACCGATGTTACTGTAAGTTTCGATGAAACTTGTAGCAGCAGTGGTTTTCGGCATTGTTCATCTACAGAGATATATCACATTATAAACTCACTTGAAGATAAACACACTGCAGACATGTTTGGTTTTAGTAGTTGGTTATTTACAAAAATTATCTTTAACATTGTTGACATTTTATGCATTCTCTTTAATCGAAGTATCACTGAAGGTAATTTCCCTGAAGCCGCATACTACAAAAAAAATTCAGTAACTTTTATGGTAATTTCGCAACAAAAGAACTTGACGGACATAAAATTTTCTCATATAGTTTGTAAATTTTTTTCCCCTCCATACCAACTTAAAAAACATAATTTTTTTTTCTCGTATGAAAAAAAGAAATGTTTTTTTTAAGTTGGTATGGAGGGGAAAAAAATTACCGAAAAGTTGAGAAAAGTTTATGTTCGTCAAGTTCTTCTGTTGCGAAATTACCAAAAAAGTTACTGAATTTTTTTTGTAGTATGCGGCTTGAGTCACTTAAAATTTCTATAGTGATTCCGCTATTTAAGAAGGCTGTCAAAGAAGGCTTTGACTATCCAGTCGGAAATCGAATTTATTTTTTATTTTCTTTGAAAATATTTTTTTTTTTTTTTAATTTTATTTATTCCTTACAAATAATCACTTTAATTAGTATTTTTTCTATTAATTATTTATAATTAAAATTAAATTACGTAGTGGAGTATTTTTGTTTGTAAAGTAAAATGTGCCGAGCTACATCTCTTGATTTTATTACCCTTAAGATCGGAGCCCAGTAATGCCAGGTCATGCAATAAAAGGACTATGTAAAAAACAGGCCAGTAATGTAGGAGGCCCTTTACCAAGTGGAAGTTTTACCCAAAATTGTAAATCAAATTAATCCGGAGCAAGTTCAACCGACTAAGAAAATCTTCGATCTTAATATCTACATATTTAGTTTTTTATTTTTTTCTTATTATTACTTGTATTTTTTTTTTTATTATTTTTGTTAAGGGAGAACACCACTGTGACCTACCATTTTCAAGTGCTTAGTTTGGTATTTTTTTTTAGAAATGGGTTGGGTTTAGAGAAAAAAAAAACATTTAGGCTATATTTGGAATATATTTAAGTAAATAAAAAAAAAATTTATGTAAAAAAAATACAAAATGGCGGCGCAAGAGTAGCTTTAGTAGAAGTAATTTTGACTCGAGTCGCTCCACTGCACGCAGCAGAAGTGTCTTAAATTTGTTCCTGGAACAAAAAATAAAATATTTTCATGAAATATATTAGTTTTAGCATCGAAGTACCTGAGGAAATTAAAAAATTCGAAAAAAAAATAGAGACAAATTTATGCTGTATAAGATAGCAGAAAATTTCCAGCAGAAAAAATTAGTTTTTCCACTCACCACCAGGGGCAGCACTAAAACAAAAGAGAACTTTTTCTGTTGATAGATGTTCATTTTTTGTTGTTGTTTTTTTAATGTTTATTTTTGTTTTTAATATTGTTGTTATTCGTATTTCTCGATCGCAAAGATTGTCTAATTTATTTAGCGAAACTCTCTTCAAGCAGCCAAAATCAGTTGGCCAAACTGCATTTTTCAGTTTTTCCACTGTATCGTATGGACGGACCCCTTGTAACCAATATGGGACCCTGATTTTTGGATACCTGGAGTCATAACACATCCACACAAGCAATCTTAAGAAAATCGATCGAGTTAAAGAACTACAAAATTTTTCAAATAAATTTGGCCAAACTGAATTTTTCAGTTTTTTCACTGTATAGTATGGACGGACCCCCTTGTAACCAGTATGGGACCCTGATTTTTGGTGAAAATGTAAATTTATTCAGAAATTCAATTCGATGTTCAATTTGCCATTGATATTTCCATGAAGATGAAATAAATATAATAGTAGAGAAGTTCGACCTGAAAACCAAATTTTTTTGTGAACTCTGTAAAAATTGATTCAAAAGTTATTTAAATTAATTGAACATAAAACTGATTTATTAGATGTCCATTTAAATATTGAATATAAATTGAAAAATGTGATTTTCCTTTAGAAAATATATTTTATAAGTTTAGAAACAGATTTTGATGTTAAAAATTAATTTTAAAAAATTTGTACTAAATCATTTTAAAAATTAATAAATTAAAAAATTTAAAGGTTTTGAACTTATAATTGAAATGTTTTTGAATTAAACGTACTCTTCCATGGATTGTAGTGAAAAGGAGAGAAAACCCTACATACCATATCCAAAAATTAGGATCCCAAATTGGTTACAAGGGGGTCCCCGTCCATACGATACAGTGAAAAATCTGAAAAATTCAGTTTGGCCAAATTTATTTGAAAAATTCTGTAGCTCTTTAGACTCGATCGATTTTCTTAAGATTGCTTGTGCGGATGTGTTATGACCCCAAGTATCCAAAATCAGGATCCCATATTGGTTATTAGGGGTTCCGTCCATACGATACAGTGAAAAATCTGAAAAATTCAGTTTGGCCAAATTTATTTGAAAAATTCTGTAGCTCTTTAGACTCGATCGATTTTCTTAAGATTGCTTGTGCGGATGTGTTATGACCCCAAGTATCCAAAATCAGGATCCCATATTGGTTACAAGGGGGTCCGTCCATACGATACAGTGGAAAAACTGAAAAATTCAGTTTGGCCAAATTTATTTGAAAAATTCTGTAGCTCTTTAGACTTAGACTCGATCGATTTTCTTAAGATTGCTTGTGCGGATGTGTTATGACCCCAAGTATCCAAAATCAGGATCCCATATTGGTTACAAGGGGGTCCGTCCATACGATACAGTGGAAAAACTGAAAAATGCAGTTTGGCCAAATTTATTTGAAAAATTCTGTAGCTCTTTAGACTCCATCGATTTTCTTAAGATTGCTTGTGCGGATGTGTCATGACCCCAGGTATCCAAAAATCAGGGTCTCATATTGGTTACAAGGGGGTCCGTCCATACGATACAGTGGAAAAACTGAAAAATGCAGTTTGGCCAACTGATTTTGGCTGCTTGCAGAGCGTTTCGCTAAATAGATTAGACAATCTTTGCGATCGAGAAATACGAATAACAACAATATTAAAAACAAAAATAACCATTAAAAAAATAACAACAAAAAAATGAACAATATTCATAATTTTTCTGCTGCCTAATAAATATATCAGCAGAAAAAGTTCTCTTTTGTTTTAGTGCTGCCCTGGTGGTGAGTGGAAAAACTCATTTTTTCTGCTGGAAATTTTCTGCTATCTTATGCAGCATGACAAGTTTGAAGAAAAAGATTAATTTTTCGACTATAATTTCGTATAAAAAATCGTATATCTTTTTAAATTTTCAATGAATCAAAAAAAACTCAGGTACTCGATTTTAAATCTATTTAAGAAGCTACAGTTAAAATTTCAAGTCGATTGAACAAGAATTGATTGAGTTCTGCGGCGTGCAAATTTCCAAAACACGGTTTCGAGAAAAACGCGTTCAAAGTTTTTGGTATCAATAACTTCTCAATAAGAGCTCTCAGGAAAAAGCTTGAAAGCCTTCTAAAAAAAATTTTTTTACCTATAAACGAATTTGTATCATATTTTTGAGGGTCTAAAGGATTTTTTAAAGGCAAAAAAAAAAATCGATTTTTTGATAATGTCACAGTTGTGTTCTCTCTTAAGGCTGTATGGTACTCAAAAAAAATTTCTGTTTTGGTATCGATATTTAAATGTCCAAAAATGCGTCTAAACTGTGTCTATACTAAAGAAAAATATCGTTTTGTATTTTTGTTTTATTTTGATGTAAAATAAATATAACTGTATGTCGACTTGTCTTATTTCCTTTTTTTCCAGAATAAAATTATAAACTATTTCGGTTATTCATTTTCGTTGTTTCTATGGCAACTCAGTATGTTAAAATGTATAATTTATTATAAAACGATAAGATCCTGGACATTCACCATTTTTTGGGATTAGCCATCTCGTAGAGTAAAAGGAAATCAAAAATTAGCGGAGGTCATACCCATTTTTGACAAAAAAAAATTTATTTATCGATACTGAATTTTTTCGTATCGATAAATATGTCGATATTCTTAGTATTTTGATTATATCTTTCTTATTTTATTATTAATCTTTATAATCGTGAATTAATCCCTCAAAAATATCTTTCTGCATATGTCAATATAAAAGATATACATGGTTTAGCGAGAAAAACTTAAGAAAATTGAATTTTCCGTAAGCACCATTATCCAAAATTTCGTCAACTTTGAATTTTTATTACGGATAAACTATAAATAATTTTGAAATAATCCTGTATTAATCCCTCAAAAATACCTTAAGCTTTATCAATAAAAAAAAAATTTGTGAATTGATAAATATTTGTAGCCACAAATTGATTTTTGCGATACCCTTATTTTGGTAAACTGAGTACCATACAGCCTTAAGGAGAAATGCCTATCACTGATAAATCATATCAAAAGGCTTTTCCTGTTTCTGAAGTTTGTTTCCTGGATTTAAATAAATAAATATTCGGTTCTACCGGTGGAGTGCCCGGTTCGTATTAAGTATTACGTCGTAATTTGTTATTATTATGATTAAGTATTTTAAACGACCTACAAAGCTGCCGTATTTCTCTACATTACTTTTCCCCATGCCAATGACTTTTTGCACCATTTCTTGTACGTAACAAACAGTATCACTCTGTGTAAAGAAAATTTTTCTGTTACTTCTATTTTTCGTGTATGTTCTGTAAACATAACGGTTTCAACATTTCTTTATTTACAGGGAGTTTACTGCGAAATTAGGGACTGTTAAGCATTTAACCGGGAGAGTGCTACGGCCGTATTACGATAATTTAGTAGCATTAAATCCAATTGATAAGTATCTCAGTATATCCTTGCAAATTAATGTCGTGCCTTTAATTGACATAAATCTTTATATGGTCTACTACTTTCCTTTAAGATTTAGTCCACTCAATCATGCAGCAACATTTTAATTTGCTTAAGATAAAATCATCGTTAGTTTTTTTTTTAAATTCATTTAGTCTTCGCTTTGAAATATTTATAGAATGAACTAAATCATTTAGAGATTCATCAACTTTTTCAAAATTGTCGCTAATTGGACAAGCACGAAGCACGAGATATATGTACATATATCGCCCTGGTAGGTGCTTAATTTCCAAGCTATTTATATAGTAGTAATTTGAGTTTGATTGATCCTGTGTAGTCTAGGTGAGCATATTTTACTTACATCCTTTTTAATATGTGATCTAAATAAATTGTAACAAGCCTTCCATAAATAAAGTGATAAAACTTAGGACAAACAAAAAGTATTGCAAGATATTCTTTTTCGGTTGGTACATAATTCTTATTCGAGTCACTCAATGATATTTGAAGCATAATAAACAGTTTTATAATTTTGAAATAGACAATATCCCTAACTCTATATTTGATGCATCACACATTATTATCTAGTTGTGGGTCGAAATTTTGAAGCACAGGCGACTTTGTCAACATTTGACTAATTTTAATAGCTTCTTTGTGATTGAGTAACCACATAAAATCAGCAATTTTGTCTTTCAAAAATAGTACAAAATCTTTCAAATAATTAACCATACCTAGCTTACGTCCTCTTACGAGGAGATACACCTTGAAATGACAACATGTGACTTAAATATTCTATTTTATCGACGGGTAGGTGCAATTTATTTGGATTGAATCGTATATCAGTTTTTCTGGCCTGTTGATAAACATTTGGTAGGTCCTCGTAACGTACTTTTTTCGATTTTGCGAACAGCAATACACAGTCAATAAAAAATACTACTCCTGGCCAATCACCGAATATAGTACAATTAAACCTTTGGAAAACGTATGCTTCTATATTTATCCCAAACGGAAATATTCATTCGAGGAGGTTACGAAAGAGTTAGGACTAACGACAGGTACCAATTACGAATCAATGATGTTTGTAAAGTAGAGTTCAAAAATCTTCACGGCTCCCAAACTTGAAAACTATTAGTTCCTTTAAAACGAGTTTCTTGAGAAAATGAATGAAGTGATTGCATTCATTCGATGGCCATCTCACCACTGACTAGCTTTTGTAGATTAAGTTATTGTGATTATTTTGCATGCATTTAAACTATTTTTAAATAAAAACCATTGTTTTGAATCCAATAAAGGATCACTCACAATTTACTTACGAATAGTACTTCAAAACATTATCCAAACCAAAGATCCACGAAATCAGAATCTAAAACTTTTCCGATCCAATCACACAGATATCACCTGCATAAGCTAGGGACGAATTGGACTAACCCTTGATGTTGTCCTTCATGTTGAAAGACGTATTTCAACATGAGATTGCCTTCAATCGTTTCAATAAAGATGCCCAAATTTAAATTATTAGGATATGAATTTGTGTTAACATCATAATTAAAAACTGCAAATTTCACATGTTTTTTGTATCAGATAACCGAAAATATTGTATTTACGACGACAGAATGAAACACCCAACGCTGTATAATAATAATACTGTACGATAGCGATAATTTTATTTCTGCACTAATAAAAATTGTATTTTATGTAATCAATAATTTAAGTGGTAACACGAACATACAAAAAATAAAAAACACCCAATTCAACAGAGTTCATACCCAAAAGCGAAAACAAGAGCACAAATGCGGTTTACCAAACATTATACATACATAATACATACTCGAAGCGTTTGTGATCAAAAATTAAGTGATAAACCAACATAAAAATAAAAATTATTTATTATTAAGAATTATTTCCACTAAAAATATAAAAATTTTCCAAACTAAAAGTCAATGAAATAAAATAATAAGAGAGAAAATATAAAAATGGGAGAAAAAAAATTATCATAACAATAAAATTTAACTTTTGGCGATTTTCCAGAACAATTCACCTTTCAACAGTGAATTTCGTTTTTTTTTTTCTTTTGTTGTGCTTTGGTTCGGTAAATATGACAATAACACAATAACAACAAAAACTAACAAATTATTAAGAAAAATGAGAAAAATTCAGTTGGCACCCTCTTTTATCATCGTCGCTTTAATAATTTTTAGTCTTTAATAAAAAAAAATGCTTAATTGTTGTTTTCCCAAAGTTCTTTTAATACGATTTGTCAAAATTTTTGTTAATTTTTTATTTTATTTTTTCTAGGGCGTGTGTGTGTATGATTTTGAAAGTTATTACTGTGTTATACAGAGAAGATACATACATAAATTAAAAATATTTTATGGGAATTTTTTTTCTTTTATTACAGTTCTTTGATCGGAGCGGAGGGAGACTTCATGAGTTGAACAAAAACGAAAAACAACAACAACAACAATTGTTCAATGGAGTGAAATGGAATTATGAAATCGTCCATATAGGCCCGATTAATTTCAGCGATGTAAAAACAAAAGGGCAAGATATGTGTCAAATTTAATGTTGTGCAGAGATTTATTTACGATGATAGTTGTTTAATGATATTCAATGGTATGGTCTATTGTGTTTTATTTACCTTTTGAAATGTTCAGACTAACATTAGCCCGTTAAGATTTATTATGATGATTTTGAAAAGTTAGGTTGCCGCGAAGTTAAGTTACATTTAAGGAAATTGTAAAAATGTTACAACAAAACATCTGTAACCGGAAGGTAACTGAATGGACCAAACGCAGTTCAGTTGTAAATTCCCCATACTCCCATTGGAAGGTCAATATTTGCATTGTACAGAGGGGGTTCTTTCTTACTTTTAACTAAATCTGCGGTAGTTTCTAACAGAAAATAATCTTGAAACTTGGTATGTACTATCAGTATACATTTAACACTATCAATTTTGTGGTTGAATTGCTTTTGCAAGATTTGCATGTACCACCGACAAATCCCTTGTCTCATAGGAAAATATAAGAATATGTCGTTTATTGGACTTGATTGAAAACTTTCGAATACTCCTTTATACCATACTCATATCACGCACCATTCTAATAAAATTATAAATTTCCTTATAAGCTTAACTTTTCTTCATGTAAGATTTGTGTTTCTTGAAATGATAAAAAATTCTTGAGTTAAAATTTGTTGCTTAATTGTAATCTGAGATTTAGTTTCTTGTATCTATGACTGCTCAAAATTCTTGATTGAAGATAAAAAAACAACAAATGGAGAAAAATACGATTGTTTTGTTTCCAATTTTTCTTGGATTCATTCTTTTGATTCAAGAAACTATTGAAATGTTAATCATAAGATTGATTTTTTCTTAAATCTAGAAATAGAATCTTTTCTCAAAATATAGGTATTATCCAAGTTTCTTAAAATCATCCATTTAAAAAATTTAATACATAAATAAACGAATTTCATAAAAGCATTTTTACGTTTTTATTCAAATTTAATTATTTATGCTTTGCAAACATTTGTGGAGAGTACTGTATGCAATGAGAGATTAGGGCATTTTGTACACATTCTGCTAACTTTTTTCTTTTTTATAGCTGAAATAATTGGGTTACAATACACAACTAAGTTGAGTGTCTAGAAATTTGATTAGCCGGTATAATAGTATGGTTCAGAATATGGAATAATTTGGAAAATATAGTACAGCATTCCGAATAATTTAGCATATTTTTAATTAGGTGGCACAACAAGGAAAAGTTTATTCTCTCTTCGAAATAACCAATTTGTCTACGTTATTCTTCAACTGAGAAAGAATCTTCAATTGAAGAAACTATTTCTTAATAAATTCTATTAACAAGAAAACTATGATTTTACGTCTCTCAGGACAAGAAAACATTTTCTTCTCTTAAACGATCTTATTTAAAAATCGTATTTTTTATTTGAACAAAAATTTCTTAATCTGAGAAAATATTTTTAATATAAGAAATTATTTCATAATATGAAAAGCTTGTTTCTCAGAACAATAGAATAAAGCATTTCAACCAAGTAAGCCTTTCTTGAGACGAGAAAATTATCGTTAAATTGTTATAATTGTACGTATATCAATACCATAATATAATGGATGTTCGTACCAATAAAGCATTCTATCGCGAACTTTCAACAGTGCAAAACGTAAAATTTTTTTGTGATTTTGAAAGTGAGATTTTGTGAAAATTTTCTTTTGTTAAAAGTGAACAAACTTAGATTTTTTAAATCGTGATGTTTCCACTTCAAAGTGGTGTAAAGTGAAAACAGAAAAAGGATTCCTGGAAACATTTAAAAATGTTTTTAATATTTTCTCCCGCCTTCCTCGATATTCAAATATCTCAGATGTTCAAAACATATGTAAATATTTCTGTTATTAAATACAAGAGAATTACTTTAAAAAAATCCTATTTCCTTTTTTTACAGAACAAAGAAACTGGTAAAAATTATTCGCATTAATTATATTGGCACAGAAGAAGGCAAAATATGAATTTATTACAACATGTAAAGAAATCAAATCTACCACATTTAAATCATTTGATTTACACTTCCAAATGGAATTAAAATATTTAAACCAAATTTATTATCTATAATTGATAATTAAATTCTTAGTAAAAAAACAAAAATTGAAAGTCTGAACTTAACATTATATTACAACGATTATAAGCTTAGTTCTAAGTGAAAATTATTTATAAACTAACAATTATTTATATTTAAATATAATGAAACAAATAACAATCGAAATTATCAAATTTGTATTTAAATATTTTCTGTTTCTGATGGTGAAATAAAAAACACAAAAATAAATTGTCATATAATTGTATTATTTTAAACAACCATTTCACAAATTGAAGAAATATTTCTGAAACGAAGAAATATTGCGTATCCACACGTCCACACCTGAAGAAATATTGCATTGTCACAAGAAAAGCGTTTCTCTAGTAAAGAATATTCAAGTTCCCTGGAAGAAAAAAACCGACGCATACAAGAAAACGCAAACAATAGTTTTATAAATTGTTTTCTATAGTCAAGAAATAGCAAGTTTCTTATAAGAAATAAACAGATGCATACAAAAAAATCCAAACAATAGATTGGCAAATGTTTACTCTACTCAAGAAAATATGTGTTTTCCAGCAAGAAAATATCTGTTTATTTACAGAAAATGCTACTTAAATAAAGAAACGAGATTTCTTACCATAAAATTTCTAGTTTTCAATCAAAAGAATCGGTTTCTACAAACAAACCGATTTTGTTAAACTTAATAAATAAGAATTAACCATGAAGAAAACCATATTCTCTAAGTAATCACGTTTTCTTGTATCAAGAATTTAATTTTCTCATATCAAACAAATAAAGATTATTTTAATATTTTAGAAGAATTTCAAATTGAGAAACGTAAAGTTTGTGGTGAGAAAAATTTCGCTTAGTTGAAAAATGATGTACAAATTTCCTTGAACTAGGAGGAACGGAACAACGTATCTGCGGTGATAATTGAATATATCATCAATCTCAACCTAAATAAATTTTAAGTAGTTTTTGTTAGAATCAAAATATAAATATCTTTCATTGAGGTTTCTTTAGGCTTCTTAAGGACGACTTTACAAAATTCGCGAATCTTGTGCACGCACACGTTATTTCCAAAAGAGCTACACTGCCGTACTAAGGAAAAAAGTCACAAACACCAAAAGTCGAAAAATACGTTAGGGGCATATTTGGATTTTGCAAATAAATACCTGTATTTCTGCTGTTTTAAACAGCTAAATATCCTGCATCAAATGCAATAAAATCACGTTATTTAATATTCAGTTTTCATATTAAGACAAGGCAAACAAAAATAGTTAAATTGAAATTACACAAAACTACAAAAAGGCAAATGTGACTTTTTTCTTAGCAAGGCAGCAGGAGACGTACTTTATTCCATCTTCCGGAGGTTGCATTGCCAAAGGTAATACAATATAATTTGCTTTATTATTTTTATTTTCAGGAAAACAATTCAATATTTACACCAATTACAACTCACCTTTCTTGCTCTGAATTAATATAAAGATGATTCATGTCATTAACTGCTACCTGAGCCATCTCAAATAATGTGAAATATTGGATTTAGGTAAATTAATAATAAGCTCTTGAGCTGATAGATGCCCATTTCTATGATGACATTGACTATTTAAAATGTAGATGACTGCGAGGAGCTTTACGAGCGCTGGTAAAAAACAATAGTTATAGAATTAATTTATCAACACATATAGCAACATTTGAATATTTGAACCTGTTTCATTCATTAAAAGCGGAAATAATTTCTAAATTGGGTAGTTGAATAAATTACTTGCGTCTTGTAACAATATTAATAAATATTTTTCCACTATTTCCCGATGATCATTGATGCTACCCTCAAACATCCAATTATTGACACCTCTAAGCAGTGGAATTTCCGAAAAAATTATTGATTAAACCAGATCATCTTTGTATGTTTTTGGCCCACGCCAAACTAATCTTTATAAGTGGTTAATAAATGAAACACCAAGAATAATTATTAAATTTTAAATTCGTTTTGTTAAAACAGTAAGGCAACAAAATTAACCTAAATTTCTCGGAATTTTTTGCCAAGATGGTGTTTTGAAAAAACGATAATTCGGCACAATTTTCATATAATTATTAAATAAAAATTTAATGAATTATTTATGGTGTATAATTTAGCCACTTATAAAAAATATAAAATTTAAAGGCCACTATTGAATTGTTCTAAATTAATCAAAACGTTTTATTGCCTACGGCCATGCAACATACGCAAACGGCAAACTAGAATTTCAAACCGATAAACCCATTTTTTGTTAAAACTGTTTCATTTGCAATATCAGAAATATGAAAAAAATGTTCAATAAGTACCATCTTTTTCTAGAAAATTTTATTAAAACTGATTTAATTTCACGGACAAATTTTAGCTTGACTAAAATGTGAAATGATGGCAAAATATAAAATTGCTGTTTTTTAAATGAAATTAAATAACTTTTAATAAAATTTAAGACAATAAGTACAACGTCGTTATTGTTTTAACTATTATTAAAATTTTTTAAATTTTATAAAACAACAATATTATATTATTATTATAGGTTTAAACCATTTTTTTAATAATTTTGATTTTGCAAATGAAACAATTTGGTGAAAAATGGGGTTTGACGGTTTGATATGCCGCGCCGGTTTGTCATTTGTGCATGGACGTCTTTACTTTCTATAAAAAGCAAGGTCTAGTGCATTTTTAACGTAAAATTGTTTTGTTTGATTTAGCTTCGCACTAGGACCGCAGAATAAATGTGGCAAATCAAATTGGATATGACTGTTTGGTGGTTGTTACCCACGATACCACTAGACAAAGTTCATACAAACTAATTTAAAAAAAAAAATTATAAGATACCCATACTTTTAAAGTCCTATGTTGTATAGCTAGTATTAGTCAAGCAAAAATGCTTTGAAAATTTATCTTAATTCAATAATATTTCTATTTACAGATGAACGACTAGCGCTTAGCTTAGTACAACTTATTTTTTCTACAGAAACCAGTTGAAGCGGCCGAAACGGAAGGAAATACTGAATTTCTCAAAATTATTTTTATACGTGAACCTCTAGAAATAATTCATGTGTGAGTTTTGTGGGAAAATGTGCGTACATGTCTACGAATGCCTTAGAACCATTAAATACTACCTTGAATTGTTTGGGTATAAATGCTAACTATCCAACATTTTGCGAACACATGAATTTCAAGTTCAATGATTCGAGATATATTTGAAGATAATACTTCCTATTTTTCTAATGAATTATTAAATTCCTTAATTTTAAGTTTAGTTTAACTAATGAATTTGGTTCAAGATACTGGTTTTGTATGTGGCAGTCAATTGCTCGGTTTCATAAAAAAACAGGCAAACTCCAATTAGTGAATATTTCATCTCTTTCTTCTTTTATGAAATTGTGATTTATTTCAATTTCTTAAACGCACGCTAATTTTATTTCGTTTTTACATGAAAATTTTGACTGGAGAGCTAAATATTTAGCTGCCTAATTTTGTTCAGCTAATTATTTAGCTGAAGGCTAAATATTTCTATGTAAAATAAAAATATAATTTACTTGCATTGAATTTTTATTGTGAAATAAAACGCAATTTCAAAAAAGAAGAAAGGGAGGAAATATTATTTAATTAGAGATTGGTTATTTTTTTGTGAAACCGGGGCATAACGGAACTAAGAAATCTGGAAATTTCACAGAAATATAAGTTTGCGCGCCAAGAGAAATTGTTTAGCACTAAAAAGAATTCGGAAATATTATTCTAAAGAAAGGACCAGCAATTCACTTAAATTGTATTCCTAAAGGACCCTATAGGATAAGCATAGTAAATTGGGCCTAAAACAATGTATTTTCTATTTTCCCCATAGATAAGCTTGGGCCGTGCTGCATGAAATGGAATACATCATTTTTCGATATTTCTAAATTTTTTTTGCGACTTTTGAGGATTGGTCGTTCTTTAGTATATTGTTTTATAATTGCAAAAATATTTCGCAACTCCCTCCCACTTGTTTACAGGGTGTTACAGCAGTTTTTGCATTTGTCATTTTTATAATTTTTATTTTTTTCTAAATACAATAAATTGCTTTGTTTTGAATAAAAAAAATATTCCAAACAGTAATTATGGTGTATATTAGCCTAATTATGCGAATTATAATTAATTTGCACACTACGGTGACGTACAGTCCTGTACTAAATGATAACCGCACCTCTAATTTAAGAATAATTTCATTTCAAATAAATTCATTTAAAATTGTTCCTATGCAAAAATAATACTCTTCACTTTACCAATGCGTGCTATAAATACAAATCATTATTTTCTGCGGGATCATGGACAATTGGAGAACCCTCATTTAGTATGGTAATAAAAGGTAGCCGCAGGTATACTTTCAAATTCTTTTGAACACTTTATCAGTATTTACCCGAGCTTGTTAGCGTACAAATATGTTCTTGTGACTTAAAATATTATTGTGTTAAATATTATTCCGATTTTTGTTATTTTTTTAAATATGGGTAGAAAAAGTAGTTTGAACGAGTTTGAAAAAGGATTTATTGACCTTATTAAGAAAAGTAATATGAGTAACCGTTAATACCAGAAAATATTAGTTGGAGTGAGAAGGTAGTGCGAAATTATTTAAAAAGTTCGCAATTATACGGTTCGCATAAAAGTGAAGGCCGACCAGCGGAACTTACTGATAGAGAAAAACGGTTAATTTTACGAAACGCCTCTAATTTTATTGGCACCGTGCAACAAATTGCGTTAAAAGCTGGTGTTAATACAAAGATTTGTAATATGAGGAAAGTATTAAGAGAGTCAGATAATATACAAATCAAAAAATTGCAAAGAAAACCACAACTGTTATCAAATCATAAAGATGCCAGATTGCGTTTCGCGAAGGAACATATGTCGTGGAAGAAAAAGTGGCAGCGCGTTATTTTTAGTGACGAAAAAATTTGAATATGGATAGCCCTGATTAATGGCAATAGTATTTTCACGACCTTTGAAAAGAACCTCTTGTACTATCGAGACGTCCACGAGGTGGGGGATCTCTGATTGTTTGGGGTGCAATTGGCTAAGGAGGAAGAACGGATCTGAAGTTTATGTTCGGTCGTATTAACAGCAACCGGTATAAATCCATGCTATCCGAAACATTACCAGTTGGTGGTGCACAAAATGGCGGCCCAAACTTTATTTTCCAGCAGGATAATGCAGCCGTACACACAGCCGGGATAGTAAATTATTGGTTTATGGAGGCTCAGATACCAGTTTTGAAACAGCCAGCAAGGTCACTCGACATTAACAACATCGAAAACATGTGGGGTGGACTCAGCAGAGTTGTGTATGCTGAAGAAACGCAATACAGCAGCGTTCATGAAAAGTCATCAGCACAACGCGAATGTGTTAATATTTCAAATTAATATACCAAAACTTGTACAAAAGTATGCCAAATCGAATTTTCGAAATAATTAAAAACAATGGCCAAAACACCGAAACACAAAATATTAATTGGAATAAAAAATCATTTTTATAACTGTGCTTTTTAATAAAATATTGTGTGCGCCTATCTTCTATTACCATACTAAATGAGGGTTACCCATAAATTTTCCATGACGCCGCAGAGAATAATGACTTCTATTTATAGCACGCATTGGTAAAGTGAAAAGTATTATTTTTGCAAAGGAAGAATTTTAAAAGAATTTATTTGAAATGAAATAAATCTTAAATTAGGAGTGCGGCTATCATTTAGTATAGGACTGTATTTGCACACTACCAAGCGAAACAGAAGTGCGATCATTATTAATAAAAAAATCTAAAAATTGTATTCAATTGGTATTTCATTTATTATCGTGTTTATTTTACCGGAGAATTTTTGGATAAGCGCAGAAATAACCTTATTCCAAAATAAGCAGCACAAAAAAAATCACATTAATTTGGAAGGAGCAAAACAAACTTATCCATAGAAACATTACTAACTAAACTAACTTTAGAACAAGTTATGTAGAGACTCAATCTGAATCGGAGTCTGAGATTTGACAGCCACAATTCATAGCATTACCTGCTAGACCTTTGCGGTGCTTTGATAATACATTTGGGTTGTGTCTTGCGTAGCCCAAATACCATATCACTGAAGTTATTTGACTGCATGTACCGACAACTCTGCTCCCAGTTTTGCACTTACAGTAATATCCTATAATATTGATTCGGCTCCACTACCATTAAGAACGAATTCTAACCATAACTGATAAATACGAGTTGACGAAAATCGACTTTCAAGTTTGCATCTTATCAAATTCTTCATTTTGTTATGTATAAAGATCTTGTAACTAGAATCTGCCTTCATGTGTTCATAAGTATATCTTTTTCCTTGGTCTAACTGATACATTCCTAAAGTGACATTTTTAATTTCTTGTTCTGATAAACATGGAAAGTCTTCAATCTGATTAGTAGCCTCCTCCCAACAAATTCGTTTGTTTTCAAGGCCTAGCTCTTCAACCTTCTTTTGAAGAGAATTGTCATCATTCATTTTGCTAATTGCCTTCTCTGCATAACATGCATGATTTTCGTTTTCTTCTGTAAACATAGGATTCAGTAAGGCACAAAGAATTTTAGTTAAAGATGACAGATTGACAGCTTGGGGAAATAAGTGACTTCAATAGTTGAAGCAAAGAACTTGTATTTTTTGATTCTGCTGTTCACACTTTCCACTATCCATCGATTCATAGTCACAGCTCTGGACTCATTAGCATCTTTTGTGCAAAACTGCTTTTGTCCCTTGGTTAGTAAATGAGGCATTATTGGATTAAGTTTTAGAAATTTTAACTTTTCTATGACATCTCTGAACCCACGATCGAGAAGTAAAACATCATTCTCTAAGAAATATTTTGTAAATCCATAAGGGGTAGAAATCAAGTATTCTAAAATTTTTGAATTGCTATTGTCGTTGTTTGCAAAAAACAAACCTTCAGCCTCAAGAATGTATCCATCAGGGCAAACCACAATCATGGGCTTCAATAAGTTTTTGTGCTTATGATTGGAATACGTCAATAATTGTAATTCATGATCACTTGACTTTTGAACATATAGATAAGTATGTACCATCAATGACAACTACAATAGAATTTTCATCTGCATCCAGAAGTTTATGAGCCATTTTAGTTTGATGTTTCATTGCATCTTCTCGTGATAGATGATCATAACCTAAATGAAGATGGACAAAATGCTCATCCAAGGCTTTTCGAACAGATTCAAAGATTGCAGACACTCTTGCTTGACCATCTACATTGAATAAATATGCCAAAAATTCCTGTGACAAGTTCATCTTTAGTTTTACTACGAATATCCCTAACGCATTTCTTGTAGATCTGTTGCAACTATTTCTGATGTGAGGCTTTACAAAAGCATGAAGGCAATCGAAATTTTCTTGTGAAATCCGAGTGAATTTCTGATAGTAATATGGAGTTAGTGGAGAGCCGTTGTCGAAATCGATTTTAGAGTATGAGTTGGCCGTACTAAAGTAGACGGCATTGAAAAATTCAAAATGGGAGCGACAGCATCTATTGCTCATTGGAATAAGAATTTTCTTTGTTTGCCACATATCGATGATCGCTTCTTTGGAAATCCTACATCTACCAGCTTCTTTACAAATAAAACAATTTCTCTGTGTACCAGAGCAGCTAGGAAGATTGACTGTAATTCCATTTCTTGGAATAGAAGAAACTTTGCTTGACGTTACAGAAGCTTGACTACTGAGAAATTCCGATGTAAATACAGATTGAGATTCAGTACTTGTTTTCTAATGTCGAAAATGAAGTAGTACTATTCATGGTTGAAGCCTGGAAATCAATCTCTGAAGACGTAGTGCAACAAGAACTATCAGGACTCAGGAGTTATATCCATTTCATAATCATACAAATTATTGTCATCAGTATTACCCTCAGCTGTATTACCAGGCAGTAAGTGATATCTTTCGAACTTTAATCTTGAATGACACTTCAAACAGGCATAAGCATAACTATTTGGATTATATGACTTTCCTATACACTTTCTGAGTATGTAGTAACATTTGTCCTTAAAGAAGGTGCTCCCAAAGTGCAAACTCCTCGCTATTTCAATATGTGACTTACATATGCCACAGAGAATATGAGATCATTCAACTAAAATAAACAATTTTATGAGATTACATGCAAAACAAATATAAAAAGTACATTTTTTACCTTCTGGACCCATTAGTGTTAAATCAAACAGTTCTAATGATGATTTAACACACTGACACAAGTCAAATAGTTTAATGATGATGAACACACAAGTTAACGAATCGTAAAAGTACTAAAGGTTATGTTACACATAAGTTAAATTACTATTACTCAAAACAAGACTTGAAATACGTTTTATACAACAGTAGTTATACAACAAGAGGTCCGAACATAATCTAATATACAGTTGAGAGGACGAGATGTGTTTCCTTGGTAACAGATCGAGTCCGCAACTGTATATTCAGATGATTTTTGAAGCTAGAGTTGTATACGTTAAGACTACAACGAATCAACCAAATATATTACACAACCAAATAAAAGCTGCACCAAATTAACTCATTTCTGCGAATTGTCAAAAATATTAATTGTTTGTTTATATTCATGGATGATATGATTATAACATAATATGATTTATTTGTTTGTGGCCGAAATACCACTAGTTGTGCTTCGCGAAATACAACTTAGCAATGCAGATAACCGATGTTATACAGCGTAACTAAGAAAAATTGAACTATCTGATTGGTCTATTTTCCAATGAGTTGTATAGTCTGTTATATATGTGATTGTTATATAAACATAAAAATTATGAACCAAATTGTAGTGATTGAGATTGAGAGTAATGTGCAATGTGTATCAGACATCTTTTGCATAAAAATAATTTTTTTAGTCCAATTGTATGCGAACAAAGAAGGGGCTGCTAGAGAATTTTTAGTATGTTGTTCTACGATTCTTATATAACATGTATGTGAAAAATCTAAATTGTATCTCAATGCGAACATATGTAAAATGCCATTGTTCTATGCTTTCCTATACTTACACATGTAAAAGTTGGTCTAGTAAAAATTCAGTTTCTGGAAAACGAAGAAAAGGCTGCTGCTCATATTTTGCAGACATGTTTCGAAAGATGTGATTAAACATATATTTCAATTTCAAGACTCTACCTTCATGCGAAAGTACAAAAACGAGGGGGCCCAATTTTCACTACATATCACATAGGGGCCTTTGTTTTTGTTAAATGGTTACTGAAATATAAAACTGTAAAATATATTTGGTGATTACACGAATTAAATACTTGATTCAAGTTAAAGTAGAAAAAAAAATTATTAAGAGAATTTAGCTGTGTTAGTATAATTCGCTAATACAACCTGCGCAGTTCATTCTGTATAATATAGAATGAAAATTGTGGTACAATCAGTCCAGTCGCCGCGGCCTAATAAGAAGATTGATTTTTTCATAATCATAATCTGATCTGTTCGAACTTGGATTAAATTCTATTACAATTTTCGGAACATATTAACTTCAAATAAATTAAAAATTAGAAATATCAAACTTTAGTTGTGATCAACATTTGGAAAATTTAGGTTTTAATTATCATTATTACGGTTTTGAAATTGAAATTGTGGAGCACCCTTTATGACTAAAAGTTTTATGAAAAATTTTAAGAACTTATACCTATATAAATAAAAATATAAAAATAAAAAATAATTTCGTTCAGACCTCTAATTTGGAAATAATTCAAAAATAAATGTACATTTCATGAACTATAGAATATGTTTTGTTATTTAGCGAAATATATCGATGGCTTAATTATCAAAAGCCCTAACCCACATTTGTAAAATTTTTGGGAAACTCGCAAAGAAATATTATTTAGTCATTAACTCAGTTATAATTAGTTAAATAAAATTAAATGTGGACCGTGATATATTGTGATTCAAGCTAATACAATAACACTGAAAGATGCGGTATGTTATTAACTGAGCCAGCGATACAATATATCGTCGTTATAGAATAAAAAGTAATCATCTACATATTTATGATTTCGAGTATAAGGGTTTTAGTATTAACTTTTCTATTAAAAATCCAATTTTTTTAAATTAAATAGTTTGATTACTGTATCCTTTATATTATAAAAGATACAATAATCAAACTATTTAATTTAAAAAAATTGGATTTTGAATAGAAAAGTTAATACTAAAACCCTTATACTCGAAATCATAAATATGTAGATGATTACTTTTTATTCTATAACGACGATATAATATATATGGTTTGATAGCTGTTATTACACCCCGCAGTATACTTCACTAATTGATGCGATAACAACTATCACAGCATCTGATGGGCTTTATCATATAAACATACTAAATTCAATTAATTTATTGATAACAACTATTATAATATCTGATTGTCTTTATCATCTCCAAATGATAAATTCAATTATATTATTGATACGATCCATCACAATAGCGATATATGTAATCATGGATATGGTTAATTCAATAATATTTGCATAATAACGTGCATAATTTATTAAATATGACATTAATTTCATTTGCGGGCCAAAATTTTCACTATACTTTTCAAGAAACAATACACTCCTCCTAGCTTCCTTTTGTATTTTACGTGTATTTGACCATTAGTACATACACCACATCGTAAACTTAATAATATAGCCGCATTTCTAAATCTTAATGATTATTTAACACGATTTGATAAAACAATTATGAAGAATTATAAATGTTCACACCATTTATACTATTCAAACTCCTTAATTGTTTATAACAGAAAAAAAACTTTTCTGTTTTATATACGTCATAATTAAGTTAAAATGTTATATAATTCTTTTCATGATTAACTATATAACATTCTTTCATAATAGCTGTCTTATTAATATTTCAAACTTGAAGAAACAAAAAATATTGTTTGTTATTGCTGTTAACTGCTGTTGAGATGCTATTTAAACGTTTTGTATAGAATAATTACTTTTCCATGGAATGAAAATTGTTTATACACGATACGTAGCTGTATATGTAGAACAATATGTTTCTGCATTTTACTTAGACTCTTTCTTCTTTCGTTCATTTGACTTTCACAAAATAGATTCGCGCGAGTATCTTAAATAAACAAAATAAAAAATCTTAAAGTATTCGTATAAAATAAAGTTATTAAAACTTAATCAAATTAAAATGCCACGTACTTGTACGTGTACTATCATAACTAATCATAATAATAATAAACAAAAAAGTGTTGTAATTTTTTGTCTTAATTTTAATTTTCTTCCATTATATACACCCAACTATGTACAATAATTATTATAATTCTCGGGTTTTAATTCTTTTGTGTGTGCGCTAAAATTTTATGAGATTTTGTTAAGAGCTGTGAGCTTTCAAATTTTATGTTGGCATTTAATATACCAAAGTAAGTAAGTTATTAATAATTATAATTGTTAAAATGGAAATTATTTATTTAGTGTTTTTATTTTTTTATTACACTTCTTTATTATTTAATATATTTTACGCTTAAATTACTCCTTAAATATGTAAGCCTTTTGGTATCAAGCACACACAATAACAAGAAAGCTTTATGTATTTATTTTATATTAGGAAGGATAATAATAGTCGTAATAATAATAAGTCGAATAACAGATACGCTTTAGGTTAAGGATATATAATTAAACATGAATTAAGATGTTGTAAAAATTAGACCGTATCTTCTAATCTTTATCTACTCTCGTACCGTACTGTGTATGTTTCCTTTTGGTATATTTACATTTTATGCTTTCGTGCTTTTATTAAACGGAGGAAGAGATGCACGGAATACATATTGTTTCTATTTGTTTTTAGATAGATGAATTCGATATGCTACCATCAAAAATGGAATTGGAAACAATAATTGATATTTATGCGAAAGACGTGGGGTTACATGTTAATGACTGGTTAAATGAATACAAAGAATGCTAATAATAAGGCGTTTTCTGTATTTTATTTTATAAGTAACAATCGTATTTTTATAAAGGGATACAAGATAATGTCAGCCCTAAATCCATTAATATTTATTATATTGTTCCCGATTTTGATTCTTTTATAAACATAATATTGTAATGGATTTTCACCGTTGCACAAGATTTTGCATAAGGTCGATATTTACAAAATAAAAAACCGTTTTTTATTTGTTTTTAAGAAAACCACCAGCCTCGCGAAGCTCCTCACGAGGCTAGTTTTCAATTTAGTTGTCATTTATAGTGATTGGATTCTACATTATGTAAAATTTAAATTGGCGCCACTAGTGCTTTGCAATATACTGAAGTTATAATGAGTAAAGGATTCAATTTCTTTATCACTATTTTTGATAATTGCAATTTTATTTAGCGTGGTTCAAACACAACTTTTCTGAAAGTATTGTCCAATTTTTTTTTAGCTCAGAATTTTATTTATTCATTACTGGTACCACCTAGTTGGTTTTCTAGGGTTCATTATCTTACTGTTGGTGGTTACAAGCACCCTAATTTCTGATTTTCTTATTATTATTAATTATTATGTATAATTATAACATCCTAAATTTTCGTTTCTCAATTATTCACGTACTGTGTTAAATAATCAAATCCGACGTAAAAAAATGTTTAACTAAATACTTAACCTAAAACTATCTACAAATTAATCTAAATTAAATAAAAATGAACTAGATTATTGTTGTAACCACCAGCATTTCTCTCTTTGTTTCAGGTACATCTTAGTGTCCAGTCTGTTGATATCTGTGTTGAACCTTAAGTTGCTTTCATTTCTGTACATTGGTACCTCCAGGTTTTTCTTATTAGGTCTTCTGTTTATATTCCTCTAGTGTTTGTAAGAACTCATGTATTCCTTTCGTAACTGCTTTTTCATGATTAATATTATCTACAAGATACGGAGCAAATATCAAAGAGTTTCCGTATTATTACAGCTAAAAACTATCCCCGTTTAGGAAAAACTTCACGTGTTTCCCCAAATGTGTGAAGTTTTTCCTAAATTTAAATAGCTTTGCTTATGTTCGTGATTGCAATTTACTTAATTCGGATTAACCGATAATCAGCATTATATAAAGCAGAAAATAAGTATGGTCTAAAATCAGCCCAAAATGCTAAGTATAATTTTGAGTAATTGTGGATAAAAACTAACCGGAAAAGAATCATTTTGAAAGTTATGAATACAGGGTGAGAGTATTTAACAAGACCGTAATTGTTTCCGTTTATGTAGTTTCCGATTCTTAAATATATCGGCCTAAAATACTAAATTTGTTTTTATTAATAGAAAAACACCATCAATTCTCCTTTTGGAATGCAAAATTAATGGGCCGACCCAACTTATATGTCAGTTGGATAGGAGATATCCAATCTGTATGTGGTCTAAGTAAAACAGGCAGAATATCTTTTGAACCGCACTAGCTGGAAATTTCAAACAAAAAAAATCCAAGTTCAAGGTTATTCAAAATAATTTTGGAAAATATTACCATATCATGCTTTGACTAATCGTGTGGCTGAGTTTTTAACTTATCCCGCAACATGGCTTATAACTAAATTTTCAATTGTGGAAACTTGAAACAAAAACCAAATTCTAGGTCACAGGATTGCTCGGCTACACTTTGCCAGGGAAATGATTGAGCTAAACCTGATTGGAGCCAAGTCTTATTCACCGGTGAATCGAGACTTTGTTTGCGGTGTTCTAATGTGCGAGAACGAGTATGGGGTATGGCAGATTCCGCGAAAGGGTTCGAGGCAGATTAGTCATATTACGGGAATTTCGATCGTTATACGCACTTAGATTTACCTGGTTCCAACGGGATCTATAACGGCCGTTCGCTATATTAACGAAATATGGGAAGAATATGTTGTTCCCTACGTACCATTTATAAGCGATAATTTCTTATCCGTGAAGAATGCTTGGCAGATGTAAATATTTCGAAGATGGCTTGGGCTGTAAGGAGTCCCTATTTGAATCCTATAGAACATGTCTGGGATATTCTTGATAGAAGAATTCGGTCTCGTATTCCAGCAGCGAAAATGGGAAAATACCTCACAGTGCGATATCTAACAGATTATCGATAGCAAGAAACCGAGGATTCAAGGGTTATTCAAGCTCAGGAGAGCAATACACACTACTAATATTTTTTTATTGGATACTTGTGATTTTGTTGTTGCGTTTATGTTTATGAAAATTTAAGTGAAATTTTCAAAAAATTTTCACGTTTGGTTTTTGTTTGAAAAGTCGAAAAACTTTAACATTTTCAAAGATTGTTTGAATTTGTTTAGGAGGGCTCGCTCGTTATCTCTGCTAAAGAGTATATTTCATTTCAGAGTAAATTGTTGATTGTATTGGTATCCCTTTCACTCATTCTGGAACATTTGAAGTTCTCATATCTATTTTCTTCGACGCTAAAGAGCCTCAAAAAATATTTGCTGAATTCTAGTGTGTTAGAATTTTATAAGTACATATCGATGGCTTATTGCGAATAGGGCGTAAGTCGCATTTTGAAAATTTTAAACTAGAGTTACAAAACTTTATATTTAACGTAAAATACGATTTAAATCATGATGAATGATGACGTTTTTAATAAAATATTGTCTCTTTTTAAAAAAAAACTAATGTTTGTCTTAAATTATACTATGTAAACCAACTCTATCTGTCGTTTTAATCGAAGAACACAAATTTTGAAAATTTGATGTTATGCCCTATTCGCAATAAGCCATCGATATTCTAACACAATGGAATTCAGTCAACATTTGTTGAGACTGCGTCGAAGAAACTAGATATTAAGGACTCCAAATATTCCACAATGAGTGAAAGAGATAACACGATTTAGGGTCAGCTATATAATTAAATGAACAAACGATTTGTTTGTAGATATCTCAGTAACAAAAAAAAAAAAATCTTCAAATCTATTATAATAAAATTATTTGCGTTGTCCGCACACCCAGAGAATAAAAATTAAAATTCAAACAAAGTGTGCTTAGAATTTTGATTTCGAAAAATAAAACTCATAATATACGAGTACATACATTCATATTATTCTTACATATACATTCATATTGTTCTACTAAGTTTTGTTAGAGGAAATGTGTTTAACGGAGCACAAGCATTGCATTATCTGGAGCATACACAAGTATTGCAGCTACGCTTTTAGCGGGTGATAGGACCATACATTCACTATTCAAAATTCCTTTAAGTACCGATGAGATAATATTTTGAAGTATGACAAATCGAAGTCCTGATTGGAAAACAATTAAAAATGCAAAAGTAATCTTAATAGATGAATGCTCAATGTATCATAAAAAACATTTTTAGCGATTGATAAATTACTAAGAGATATTATGCAAACTGATAGTCTAATGGGGGGCAAAATATTTGTTATGGGTGGTGATTTTAGTCAAACCCTAGCAGTAATTCGGCATGGGACTCGATCTGATAGCATATGTATATGCATGCCTCAAAACTTGCGAATTAAGGACTAAATTTAAAATATGTCATCTTAAAACAAATATGAGAATTCGTATAACGACAACGATTTTTCAAATTGGTTGCTAGACGTTGGTGAAGGTAAAATTAGAACAGCATTCTTTTTAGGAGAAAATATAATTGAAATGGATTATTCCCGCTGCAGTATAGAAAATTTGGTTACACAAATAATTGGGTCTGAATTTACCCCGGATGATATCCATCTATATCAAATTAAGCAATTTTATGTCCTTTAAATAATGATACGTTAAAAATGAATAAAGATGTTTTAAATATACTGAAAGGCGATGTGAGAACATATAATAGTATACACTCTATAAATGTAGATTCTACTGATCATTTCCGGTAGAATATATGTATACATCAATTAACACCATCCGAAATGCCCCCACATATACTTACTTTGAAAGTAGGAGCTATAGTCATGTTATTACGAAATTTAAATACTAGAAAGGGGTTATGCAATGGTACTAGATTAGTAATAAAAGATACGAAAGAAAATGTAATCTTCGTTGAGATTTTAACTGGTACAGCAAAAGGAACATTTGCTTTTATACCGAGAATTACGCTTATTTCAACAGATACTGATTTACCTATGCAAATTAAAAGAGTTCAATTTCCACGATTATCATTCGCTATAACAATCAATAAAGTCCAATGTCAATCGTTTAATAAAGTCGGTGTTTATTTACCACAACCAGTTTTCTTGCATCGTCAGTTATATGTAGCTTTATCAAGAGCTATCAACAAGAAATATCTTTTCCTGAAAATAGAAGATACACATAACCAGGGAGAATTTGAACCAAACAAAATCTATACTATTAATTGTGAGTATAAAGAAGCTCTTTGGATTATTATAAATAAAAAAACTAAATCTTTGTTTTTTTTTACTCTCTAATGTCCGAAAAATGTTTAAAAGTTTTGTTAAATTTGGGTATGTTTCAATGTATCATAAATCATAATATGTATATTCATCATTCAATGACGCTGAATTGACTCTTATTGGTGCTGTTTAGTGATTTTATGAAACAATTAATAAAAATCACGATTTCAACACTTTATTAAATATGTCACCGGAGGCGTCTTGCCGCGTAGCGGGCGTATTCCGCTAGTTTAAGATTAAAATCTTTTATTGACAGCATTAGAATCCGTTTCCCTACGTATACTAAATACCTTTAGTCTCTATAACTTTTTAAATGATGATGGTTTTCTGTAAAGTACGTTTTTCACTTATAACCTTACCTAACTATATTTAAAAACTAGTACATGATAATATTTAGACGTTTCAATACAAAAGTTTTAATTTCCATTACTTAAGGCGTAATGTATAATTTATGCGTTAATGCACAGTTTTACTCATACATTCGTACAATTTGTTGTTTTTGTGATTTTAGGAAAGTTTAGGAAGAAATTCACATTCATGTTTTCTGACCATATATAAAACAAAGGTGTCAATTTTGGGTGATTTGGATTTTTTATAAATTTGTTTGTTTGTTTTATACATATTTACCTTTCTCTTCGGTACTTATTGAGGCAAACTTTGAAACATTTTCGTTGGAAAACTCACATTTTTTCCTTATAGCTGGGTGCTATATTGTGCCAAATCTGACATCCGTGTGTTAATATTGATCTAATCACTATTTTGTAACATATTAGTTTTACATTTTTATTTAGCAATTTTACATGGAAAAGTCATGTGAGCATTCCAAATGCGCGTTTTGCATTTGTGACTTTTTACGAAATATGATCGTTATAGTACAGAAAATGATCGAGGTGTATTCCTAAGCTTTATCGTAATATCATTTATTTTTATGTTGAAGTTTTTCCAAGTTTGTATCCAATGTGGATTTACTAAGCAGTTTCCGAAATAAATAGTATAGTTTCATATTTATTAATGTTGATTTTAATTTTCCATTTATTATAAAATTTTTGGATAAAGTTTAAAGCGCATTGCAGATTTATTTTATTAGTTTCTATTTTGTTCGCCGTTCCATATAATATTATATCAACTGCAAATGTTATTGTCTGGTAGTTTAAAGAATTAAAGGTTGGTTCATTTGATAAATCAGTAATATACAAATTGAAAAGTATTAGTACTGTTATGGTTCCTTGCTGTAATCCATTTTTCAGCTCATATGAGTCTAGGCTAAGTATTTTGCCATCAGTAGTAATAAATTTCTTTTTACGAATCATATTCAATCCTTTATAAGTTGCGACTTGCGCAACATTTTTGTCCACAAAGCCTTAGGCTTTACTTGATTAAGTCTTTGATCGTGCCTCATATACATATTGTATTGCGATATAATTTATTCTAATTGCGATGAGATTTCATTTCATCTGCTCCAAGTAACTTTGAATAATTGTGTTAGATACGTGTATAAACTGCGGAAATATGATCATGTATCGCATTATTTTGGTAATGTATTTGGTACCTCATTGTCTAAGTTTTTTTTCTATCGCGTGGTCATTTTTATTTATAAGTTGATTAATTTTCGTGAGCCAAATTATTTGTACGCTAAACTTCAGTTTTCCAAATCCCGAAGGACAAATATGTTGATGTTTCCAACTAATAGAAAAATCGTTTTCAATGATTCAGTTTTACTTAACTGCTTCAGGAAATGGAATGAATTGCCAAGTACCATCAGAAGTTTATGCTCCTTCACCAAATTTAAGCAAGAATCATTTAAATTTATTAGCAACATGACTTGATCCGGCTCATATTTATTTTTATTTTTAAATTTAATTAATTTAATTTGATTTATTTTACTAATATTTATTTTAATCATTTTTATTAATATTTTTCATTTTATTTGATTGTTTATAATTTGATTTTATTAATTTTTTTTTTTTTTTAATGTTCTTTTACTATTGTAATTGTTTCTAAGTTTAGTGTTGTATAAGCGAAGTGCTTACTACACCAATTATATATTAAATAAATATATATATATATATATATATATATATATATATATATATATATATATATATATAAATATATATATATATATATATATATATATATATATATATATATATATATATATATATTTGATATTATTTGAATAAGTGTATCTTCAAATTTATAATTATATTTTAATTTATATATTATGTATTAGCCCATCCAACTAGACTGAATCGAATGCCTTTTCAATGTCAATAAGTATTGCTCCAGCCAGTGTTTCTCGATTTATTATTCATATTTCTTGTAACATCAGATAATAGAATTTGTAATGGCATGATTTGGTCCGTGGTTCCGTCGAAATCCAAATTGTGTATCAGGTAAAATATTGTGTGTATTCGTCTCGTTTATTGAATTGATGATTATGATTTCACAAATTTTTCAAAAATTTCAAACTAAACTGATTGGCCTATAACTGGTTATTCGCGTATTATCTTCCCCTTTCTTTTTGATTGGATATACTTTTACAATTTTCCATTTATCTGGAAAAGGTTTATAATTCAAAAGCTGATTAAAAAATGAAAACAGTTCATACTGCAAATTCTCTGATAAATTTCCAAAGCACATTGTAGGAATATTGTCTAAGCCCGTTGGCTTTTTAGTATTGTATAATCTGTTTGTGTGGTTTTATTTTGTTCGCTGAATGATGTTATGGTTTTTGGACTAGATTCTAACTCTTTTTGGTATTTCCTTATTCTACCCAAGACAAGTTTATAATACTATTGATCACAATAATTTCCGATTTTTTGTGCCAAACTTAAGCAATTAGCTTTAATTTATCTATTTCATTTCAAATTTTTAATTCACCGTTGTTTAATTAATTTCGGTTGCAATCCAGTTGAAGTTCTTCGACTATATTTTTGTTTTCAGCAAAATTTATTTTTAAGTAATCAATTTTGATTGGTTGTTTCTTCTGAAATATTGCGTTAATTTCAGAAAACATTTTAGTATTTTACCCACAGCTGTAATTTTTTCTAATTTGTCATTCCAAATTTTGTTTGATTCGAGCTTCACATTTTCTGAGATTAAATAAGTGGTGAGTTTAATTTGCGACTTCAGTGATTCTATTTATTAATGTGATTCAATTGTTAAAGGCAGCGGATTTCTTCTCTTAATATTTTTAATTTTTGTTATTAGCGCACTTTTACCGGAGAATGATTTTTAGACACGTTTATTTATAAATGGTTTCATATTATTTGTTTGTATCTTCTGAATTTTAAAATTATTATCTATTGTTCTTTTTATTATATCTGTTATTATTTTGATTTTATTTTATATTTTTATTTTTTTATTCGGTAATTTCCTTGTTGTTTCAACAATATTAGTTATCCGGTTTTCCTTAATATAATGTTGATAATTTTTTTCTAACTAGGTTTTAAATTTATCCCAATCTAAATTAGGCAATGTACGAATCCTTTTCTTCTGTAGGTTAGGTTAGGTTAGGTTAGAGTGGCTGCTATCGCATACTTAGGCCAGCAGTGGCCCATTGTGATACCACAGGATCCCATCTCCCCATTACTCCCGTTGAAACCAACCAGAGCCACTTATATAGCGTAACAAATCTATCACTCCACAGTCCGCGAGTTCCGAAAGGCTGTCCATACCGTACACACCCAAATCCTTATGCCTTTTGTATGATATCAGATAAAGTCTCCTCCTCCTCTTCGTCCATGCAACTTCTACAAAAGTGATTCGTCTGTATCCCCAGCCTTCTCGCATGGTCCCCAAAAAGGCAGTAACCTGTCATTATCCCTACGACCCATCCTATTTCATGTCTTCCCAGGGATATTAATACTTTGGAGCGCCGCAAGTCCAGTTTTGGCCAAACCGGCTTTGCTACCTGCTTTTCTTCTGTAATACTTATCAGATTTTTCATCAGTTACACGTATATTTCAGATGGTAATTTCCCGATAACCCAAAATTCGTTGTAATCGTGGCACCGGTGTTTAAAAGAAGATGCCCATCTTCGGCGTTTATAAACTAATACTACCTAAGCGCTAGGAAAGAACTAAAAATCAGAAAGATCGAATGGAAGCTGGGGATCATCGCAAATGAACAGAAAGCAACAAGAACGAAACAAAAAATTATTTAAAAGTGTATTTACAATTTTTTAAGACTGGATTTGTTGAATTTATTTAAATTATTTATGTGTTTAAACTCTCTATAATTTATATTTAATTTGTATATATGTCTTCAACTAAATTTAAGCATTCTTGTAAAAGCAATTTCTTGTAATAAAAAGCCAAAACCTATAAATGAAAAATTAGTACGTCCGAAAGATCAAACAAAGAACTTAATAAAACATAATATTCATAAAAGGTGTAGGCTTTATTAAATTTAAAATCTTGTAAGAAAAAATACATCCACTATAATCTTCGATTGTACATTTAATGGTGCATCGAGCCAGAATTAAATTCTATTAAGACCAACTAATAATCTTCGATTAAAATAATAATTATTTTATTTATTAAATTAACGCCATTATTGTGAATAAAGTTATAAAAGCACATGGAAATAAATTTTACAATATTCATAGTATTCATCCCTTGGCGTAAGCGGTAATCCGCATCATCGGATTCATCTAAGAATCGGCTAGGAATCAATTAAGAAAATTAGAGAAAAAATATTATTCCATTAACTGGGCCACAGGTTTCTGTTAAAATGTACTTTTAATACAGTAGAATAATTTGTTCAACTACTGAAAATTAGTTTCAAATAAACTTATCATTTAAAATAAGTTTTAACAAAAGAAAATTATTCAAACAATTTCTTAATATTTATCAAAAAAAAAAAAAAATTGTCAAGCAATTCGGGTTAAGGAAATTAGGATTTATTTCGTATTAGCTAGCTATTTTATTGAACATCGCTAAAATGACGAGTCGAGCATCAAATAGATAAGGTTGAGGGAAATATTCAACATTTGAAAAGCGTTAGAGGAGAGCAGGCCAGGCCGTTAATCTCGCGTAACGTACTTAAAAAAATTTACGAATAACGATTATACAACGTTTGGTGAATTAAATAGACTTCGGGCTTGCGTACTTGAAGTGGATCAAACTCAGACGACATTGGAATTACTTGATAATGGGTCCGGGTTGGATCGGGATGTATTCGAGGATGATTTCGGTTTCGGCTTAGAGTCTGGTATATTAAATAAGGGTCGAATTGAAAGTCGAAACAAAATTGAAACTAAAAAGATGGCCAAAAGTCAAAAACTGAATTAAAGTGTCTCAAAATTTGCATTTAGTTTTTTTTGGGTCACTGATTACGAATCTGAAGTCATAGTTGCAAAATTTAAGCCGCTCCATCTCCATCATAGGAGACTTCGTGTCAGTCACCCTGTATTACAATCAAGATGCATTTCATTTTGTTAGTTGTTTGGGTCACCGACTACGAACCTGAAGTCAGAGTTGCAAAATTTAGCGACCTTCCCCTATTGGCAACCCCTTTTTGTTAAACAGCCTGTATGTATATAATGTGACGATAAAGTTGCACATCATTTTCATGGTTATTTGGGTCATTGATTACGAATCTGAAGTCAGAGTTGCAAAATTAAATAATACAAACGAATCATGCGCAAAGCGGAACAATAACCGTATTTCCTGGACAAAGTTACAACAACAATTGCAAAAAAATATTTTTATTATAATTAAAATAGCAGATATCAAAGAAACGGTTTTTTTCTCCTTCAATCAAAGCTAAATTTATTTACATTTTTCTCAACAAAATACCGCTTATGAAAATGAAATAGTGACGTGCGTTTGAAAGGTGAAATTTCAGTATACAAGTTTTATGAAGATAGTTTTGTATTTCGTCAATCGCGTCAATAGTTATATTAGTGTCAAAAATGAATGACATTTCTGAAAAAATTTGCTATATTTTGCAATTTTACTATGATAAAAGTAAAAACGCTACCCGGGACCGGGAAAAATTTGTGGTGTTTACGGTCAAGATGGTTTGCCGTTCTCGAAATATCGATGTTAAACATGCACCTCCCTTACAAAAAATCGTTAAAGACCGACACATAACCAGCCATGATATTGCCAAGGAATTAAATATCGATCACAAAACAGTTTTAATTATTTGCTTAAGGCTGGATACACAAAGAAGCTTGATGTTTGGGAGTCGAAAGAATTGTCGATGAAAAATTTGATTAAACGAATATCCATCAGCGAATCGTAACTGAAACGCATCGAAATCGATCAATTTTTGAAGCAAACCATTACTCGCGATGGAAAGTGGGTTAAATAAGAGAATATCGTTCGAAAAAGATCATGGTTAAAGACAGGTAAACCACCACAAGTGACTTTATAGCCAGGATTTACTCCCCTTAAGGTTATGCTGTGTGTATGGTGGGGTTAGAAGATAATAACCTATTAGCAAATACAATACTGCCAATGTAGTGTAAGTTTTTTGTTTGATTTTTATTTTACTTGCGGGATTCGAGACGGCGGTGCCATCTTACGAAACTATAGTAACTACTGCAAGTTTGAGCTGATATATGAACCAAAACTGAAACTTTTGGAACTTAATTGGGTCTTTACTGAGTATATATTTTATTCAATAAAATTATACTTGAAAGACAAAGAAAAGTGTCTACAATGAGCTTATTATGTTAACACCAAATCAAATAACAAATACATTATGCATATTTTGTTTGTTTATTGTAATTGTTGTTGTATGTGTGACTTTGCAAAGAATAAATCAAAAAAAAATTATTTTTACGTAAATATGTAGCTAGGAATATTTTTTCAGGAAATAGTATATTGTGTAACGTGTAGGAAAAACGATATATTCCCGGACGAGTATGGAAGTTGCTGGAACGAGGCGTCAGCCGAGTTCCAGCAACCATAAGAGTCCGGGAATTATAGTTTTTCCACGAGTTGCACATACGATTTTTTCTCTAATCGGCAGTATATCAGATTATCCATTTTATTCATTATATTCTTTAAAATACGCAAAATTTTCCAATTTATATTTTCAATAGATTTCACTATCAAAGTTACCTTAGAATTATAACAATCGCGTGCGATTATACATTATGGGCTAGATACTCGATACTCAGATAAGCAGATAAGCAGTTATTTTTTGCGAATTTGCTAGAAATGTCATACACGATAATTTAGCAATCCAATTTGTTTCTGAATTTCAGAAAATGGGCTACTTTAACGCACTTTAACATTTGTGCTGAATACAAAAATATATTTTACTTTGCTAAAATAATCGAGTAGTTTACGCAATCAAATTTTCGATTAGCAAATCCGCCATATTTGCAGAGTTGCGAAATGCTGGAGTATCGAGTATCTGGCCCTATATCATGTATTTCTTAAAAACAGATGATAATCAGTACTAGAAAGTATTCTCTGCCTAGGCAAGGAATACTTTCCAGTACTGTTTTTAGTAAGTTGCCTAGCAACGATGTAGTGTCGTGGAATACTTCATTTTGCTGACAGATAACAAACCAGAAAACTGACGTATTTTATCCGATTTGAGAAAAACATTTTTTTAGGCGAGTGGATGATTTTTAAATTTTGAAAATTTTTTATTTTCTATTTGGAATTTGTTTTTTTGTAAAACTGTATTTGGAAAAACTGCTGATTTTTTTTAAAACAAATGCACATGTGAATAAGCTAATCAAGTTATTAAACGTTTTATTATTATATGTGATTTGTTTAATGCATTTTGGGTGATAGATAAAGTTTGCTTAAATTGATTACATCCATTTTTTTGTGTTTTATTAATAGAATTCTCACTACAACGGACATCGGCGGGACCAAAAAAGTTGTCCGTTGTAGTGAGGTGTTTGTAAAACTGTATTTGTTGAAACTGCTGATTTTTTTTAACAAATACACATGTGAAAGCTATATGTGAAAGTATAAGCTAATATAATTATGTATAAATTTTGGTTTATTTAATTTTAATTAAATGTTTTTTATAAAATCTTAAGATTAACAAAATCAATAAAAAAACGATTATGTATCTACCATTATTTTCATCAAAATTGGTATAGAAATAGCTATGTTTCATTCTGAGTGGTTGTATATTAAGAATTTCATTTAAAAATCATTTCAAAATCCCGTTTTCATCACGTATGTTGAATTGAAGAAATAGACAAATCCCCTACTAATTGGACTTAATACAGAAATTTGTCTTTCAAATGGTAAGTTCTATAATAAGGCCAATTGATAGTAATAAGGCCAAGTGCTGGAAACGGAATTCGAAAATGATTTACAATGAACTGCAATTCAATCTACAACTTCGTTTTTCTCTATGTAACCTTTCATGCTATCTAAAAATATCGAGTTCTCATCTAGCGTTAAGCTTGATAAAAAAGGGCTAAATTTTCGAAATACCATTAAATCTTTTAATGAATTTTTAAGAGCAGCTGGTGCGGATGGAATTTTCTCAGTTTCAAATTTATTTGAATGTATGTATACAGATACACTATACACATATCAATCGCAGCGGTAACCGATTACTAAGAATTTCTGTGGCGTAACATCCTCTCATTTTTGCAAAACTTTTGGTTCCACATTGTTAAGTGTAAGTTTCGGACACATTTTTATTGTAGTTTTTCCATCTAAGTCGTACATTTTTCTTATTATTTCAACTTTTACTTGTCCCTCGATTGACTTAATATCATTTTCAGGTAATATATTCCTTACGGATTTAATAAAGTTTGGCGTATAATAAAATCTTATATGTTCACGCCGTTATGAACAAAATATGGATTTTCGACGGTTAAATCGTATCTTCTAAATAACCGACGATTGTTAGATCCTTGGTCACAAACAAACGCTCTGACCGATATAATACGATCATAGCATTCATCGAAAATTCGCCAAATAAAAGTAAGAAACAAACCACTTTTAATACCAGGATTGGTTAAGACCTGTGCTATAATTGAATTCTATGAAGATAAGAGTACTCGTCCTCCACTTTGTGTGAACGAGTACTTCCATCGGTACAAATGCTATCAATTTCATCGGATTGGATATTATATTCTAAAGCCGGTTTAATGTAAATTTCATCAAAGACTAAATAAACACATTCTTTTTGAAAAACGTCATTTACTCCTTTCAATTATAATTTGAGGTTATTGAAGCTTTGGCAGTGAATTCCAATTATTGATTGAACTCCTTGAGCGCAAACGAAAAACTAAGTCTCTCGAATAAGTATAATATTGAGGTGATTTGAAGAAAATGGATAATGCTACTTTCCTTTCCCGTTCTTCCCACATTTATCTAATTGATTTGTTTCGAAAAATCATGGAATAAAATGCTTTTGTTGTTTTGTTTGGGTTTTGGGACACAGGAATATTCGGAATCATTTGGCAACTGCTGTTTTGTTGTACCGAGCATTTAATTTTTTTAAAGTACGTTTTAACATTAGCACTTACTGACAGAGCTTTTGTACAAGGCAGTAAATCTGCCATTAAAACATTATCATTAGGCGATGTCATATGTATCGATGACAAACTTGATGTAAGATTATAGCCCAAATGAAGCGTTGGTTTTGCATTTGAAGTTAATATTTTATTTAATAAGCCAAAAGTCTGCCGTGCAAAATGTTTGCTACAAATAAAAAAAGTACCATGTCCTGGTTGAAAACCAATTAGCCTGTTCCAATTATAAAAGTTATCGGATCCGCATTCGGGGTATATTATAAAATACACCGACGTGCCTTCACAATTTGAAACAATGCATTGTTTTTTCCTAGGCATCCGCTGGAAGTTTGTAATTTAAAATATTTTATAACACTAATTATTTGAATATCAGCAATAGCGAATACAAGCACCTAAATTTTTTTAAGTAATACTGGGAACTGTATTTGGTGAAACCATAAAATCAAATATTGAGCGCGTTTAATTGCAATGCAAAAAAAATCAAATACAACACGTACATATGTAAAATCAAGTACAGTAACCCCTCGATCTGCGCGGTAGTTACGTTCTAAAAAAACAGCGCGCAATCCGAAATCGCGCACTGTGAATCCTATTTCGTATTAAATTAGGAGGATACCAAATCTTAAAATTCTCATGAAAAATTTAAATTTAAAGTTCATTAAAATAAGTGTTTATTCAGTGACTACATAGTTATATTAAAAATAAAGTGAAACATGAACAAAAAATAAAAATTTAAATTAATTCATAACAATGTAACAAAAAACCTTTAAATCACTTCATTTTCACAACTATCTTCTGATGAATTTAAAATTGTCGCAAAGCATTTTGTAAAAAAAATTGTTAATAGTGATAGCTCACTATCTCTCGAATTATAAAGTTCATTATATGGCGCTAAAGTTACGGTCAAACGTCTACGGTATATTAAAGCACGCTCCAAATTAGGATCTAGGTGAATAGATTCTTGACCAAGTTGATTGCCAAGTCTCAAAAATTCTGCTAATGCTTTGCTACTAAATTTTTTGTCTTGGACAATTTCGTAATCTTCATTCCCGTCATTTTCATCATTAATATTACCAATTAATGATTTTTCATCAATAAGTAAATAAGTCAACATATCTTCAACAGAAAGATCTTCTTGAGTGCATTCTATAACTTCTGCAATATCTTCTGATGCTATATCATCAAATCCTTCCCCACCAATCGTTTTCTCAATTTCCACCAGTGCTGGCATATCGACAACAGCTTCTCTGATACATCACACTGGCCATATTTTTTCCAAACAGCATTCATTGTTGAGTTCTTTACCTCATCCCACACAAATTTAATATTTTTTACGGCATCTAAGATGTTGTATTGTTGCCAATATTCACGAATTGAAAGGCTGTCTGGTCCACCAGCAGCTTCAATCAGTTGCAAAAAAGTTCTTCTAAGATAATAAAGTTTAAATGCAGCAATTACACCTTGGTCCATGTGTTGATTTAACGAGGTTGTATTCGAAGGAAGAATTGACGAGGATGACTTGGTGCGTTATCATTGGAATGGATGACGTGGTGAGTTATCAAGAATGAGCAAAAATGTTTTAATTTTTGCAGTAAGTCTCAGCTTCTACGCAAAAGCATTTTAAAAACCACTCTTCGAAAATCTTACCTGTCGTCAAAGCTTTCTTGTTCGATTTCCAATGAACTGGCAGGAAACCTTTTGAAATTTATGTAAAAGCTCGAGGATTCTCAGATTTATAAGGCAAAATTATAACGCTTGGTTCTTATAATCACCAGCGGCATTTCCACACAGCACGAGTGATAATCTACCTTTTGCAACCAGCGAAATTTTGAGTCAGTTTTCTGATCATGCGGTGTAAAACGTTATCACGTCAATATATATTCCAAAACTTCGTTTAAAAATCATTTGAAAATTTCATCAAAATCAGATAAGAAATGGCCAAGTTTCTTCCTAATGGGCCATATTCCAGAACTTTATCTAAAAATCATTTTAGAACAACATTTCTATCATGCATGCTAAATTTCATCAAGATCGGATAAGAAATGGCCAAGTTCCTTCCTAATTGGCCATATTCCAGAACTTTGTCAACAAATGGTTTGAGAATCCCATTTCAATTGGAAATGCCGAATTTCATCAAAATGTGATAAGAAATTGAAGCCCAATAAAATTTTTATAAAAAAAAAACCACAAATCCTTAGTTCAAGGGACACCTCACTACAACGGACAACTTTTTTGGTCCCGCCGATGTCCGTTGTAGTGAGAATTCTATTAATAAAACACAAAAAAATGGATGTAATCAATTTAAGCAAACTTTATCTATCACCCAAAATGCATTAAACAAATCACATATAATAATAAAACGTTTAATAACTTGTGATGTATAATAAATTGTGAAAAATCAGCAGTTTTTCCAAATACAGTTTTACAAAAAAACAAATTCCAAATAGAAAATAAAAAAATTTCAAAATTTAAAAATCATCCACTCGCCTAAAAAAATGTTTTCCTGAAAAAATATTCCTAGCTACATATTTACGTAAAAATAATTTTTTTTTGATTTATTCTTTGCAAAGTCACACATACAACAACAATTACAATAAACAAACAAAATATGCATAATGTAATTGTTATTTGATTTGGTGTTAACATAATAAGCTCATTGTAGACACTTTTCTTTGTCTTTCAAGTATAATTTTATTGAATAAAATATATACTCAGTAAAGACCCAATTAAGTTCCAAAAGTTTCAGTTTTGGTTCATATATCAGCTCAAACTTGCAGTAGTTACTATAGTTTCGTAAGATGGCACCGCCGTCTCGAATCCCGCAAGTAAAATAAAAATCAAACAAAAAATTTACACTACATTGGCAGTATGTATTTGCTATTAGTTAATAAAAAAAACGGCCTGAATTGATCATTATAAGCTTGTCGTCTTCCATCATGACATCGCCATAGTTTGGCTGAGAAGTTTGGATGCATCCACCGTATAGCCCGGAATTGCATCGTCTGACTACAATTTGTCTCGATCTCTGAAAAACTCTCTTGATGATCTAAAGTTGGCTTCAAAAAAGAACTGTAAAAATCACTTCACAAAATTTTCGCCGATAAACGACAGAAGTTCTACAAAGATGGAATTATGAAACTTTCCGAAAAATGACAAAATGTCATAGATATTAATGGCCAATATTTTCTTAAATAAAACTCATTTTAAATAAAAGAAAAATTTTATCAAGAAATGACAAAAAATCTCTTAATACATTTTTCCTAAACTTTTTTTCAAAAACTTTAAAAAAATCGGAAGAAGCAGCCATTTTTTTTTATTTGGAAGATAATATTTCCACCTACAACCTCTGATAAGTTTTACAATCGAATACGACAGAACAACACAGCTTTAATAATAATATATCGTATTTTAAAGATTGACATTGATAAAATAAAAATCGACTACAATTGATGTTTTTGTGATGTTTTATACATTAATGTCGCTATATTACGGTAATCACATTTTAGTCACCCGGTGACTTCAGCAAATTTTGGTATTCTTGTTGTCACATTTGAGTCACCCGGTGACTTCAAATTTTGTGTATTATTTTTTCGCGCCGTGAGTGAGTCTTGTGGCAAATATGCTCACATACAATTGGTTGGTGACTTCAAAGTAAAAACTAAGTTTTATTGTAAGACGATATGACTGAATTAATTTTACGTACATACTCGTATACAACTAATTATTTAAGAACACCCAAATCGTTAATATTTATATTTTGTAAACAAACAAAAACACTCTTGTTGATAAACACAGAAAAAATTTTAGCGTCAATTGTCAAAAATTAATTATACCAACTTGACAACACCAAAATACTTAAAATGACGCACAAATAAAAGCGAGAATCAGAGTACGACAATAAAAGTCACACAACTCAATAGATGAGGTGAGTCTCTGGGTGAGGTAAGAACCATAATAGGAGTGTAAAAATTAGTACATTACAACTTATTTTCTTGTAGTACTGACTTTCAGAAGTTGATTCTATTTTGTTCGATAAGAATTGGTTGTGCTTTTGATTTTCTACATTATTTTTAACGAGAGTGTTGTTTATCAATTCGGATTCCGTAACAATGTGAATGATATTCGTACAAAGGTAGCATTGTGACTAATATTCTAGAGCAGATGGAAGGAAATCTAATCGGCTATGAGTGATTCCTGAACATTAGTTATGTACTTTAGCCAACTCAATGGAAAAAAAACAAATCTAGAATCTTATTTTTTGGACTTTTGGCTAGCTTTTGCCGCACTGTGTGTCGCCTGGAGCTATTGAAACGAATTCAGGAAGTCTTGCTATCACAGTCTCTTTAAAATTGCCCCAAAATACGAATTCCTACATTTGATGAAAATGGATTGGGATGGTTGGATTGTTGCGGAATCTTCACTGACTTAATTCAAAGGAATGAAAAATTGAGCAATGTCGCTTAATTCCATTATCTTGTATCCTGTGTACGTGATCGAAAGGCGTACAAGTTTATTTAATCACTTCCACTTTCGAATGAGAACTATCAGGGGCATGTAAAATCTTGATTGATCATTATAATAATGAAATAATAATTCAAAAGACCCATGTGAAGTGTCTCTATGAAATAAAGAAACCCATCGAAACTCGTCGATTTCGTTTCAATCGCTTATCGATGTTGCCGAAAAACACTATAATGCGCTTAAATCTCTAGCAATTATCGTCGAACATAGGGATTTCTGTCTTATTGTAGTAGTAAAAAAGTCTCCCGATAAATTCTTTCGTTTAATGAGTTCTACAATTACAGTATAGAATTTTCGACGCAACTCGCGCTTCTCAAAATGATCGATCAAATAAGCCAACTAGAGCAATGGTAGCTCAATATCGTAATTTCCTTAGATATAAATTTGCATGCTCATTATATTCCCTGAATCATTATATTTTTACTTCAGACAAACTGACTTTCAGCATAATTTTTCGAGTATATCGCTTTCATAACCTCAACCACAGGTTTAAGTCACCTGTGCCAAGCAAAAATTTGTCGAATAACCGTTCAGGACAAAAGTGTTCTACCAAATCTAAATATGCCACAATTATCGGTTAAATGTCAAATTTTGTTGACTACAGCAGAGGTATGAACTCAAAATTCCATAGGTGAATGCGTAAAATGTCGTACTCTGTTGGACAGTGGGGCCTCAATCCGCAATCAAAACGGTTTAATGGTTAAACCTTAAAACAACTATGACCAACGTTGATGTTTTCGAAATCAATGGAACGGTTTCAACGTTGACGGAATCAAGAAAATCGAATTTCAATATTTCAATCGAGCGCCTCATTAAACAAAATATTACTGGTATGCTTCCGTCATATCCAGTAAACTCTTTTAAGAGAAAGACCCGCTTCGGTTATATCATTATGGGTGAAATTCAGGATAATCCTAAATTCTTCGACTCATCATTAAATACCCTGTGCGTCACTCCATTATATTCGTTTGAAACATTAAATTCACAATTGCAAAAACTTTAGGAAATTGCGAAAATCGATAATCCCCAAAAGTTGTCAATCGAAGAAAAACAATGCGAAAGTCATTATTCTCAACATGGTGTTCGCACAGAGTCAGGAAGCTATAGTGTTGCTCTTCCAATAAAATCGAGCAATGTTCAATTAGGAATCGTTCAATCGCTAATCAGTGCGCCGCAACAATATTCAAACTTGGACAAGCGATTAAACTCCAATCCGATGCTTCATGAAAAATATTCTCAATTCGTGTCCGAGTATATCAATCTTCATCATATGGAAAAAGTAAACAACCTTGATCAATCGAATTGCAAGTTTGCGAAAACATATTGTCTTCCTCATCATGCGGTCATGCGCAAAAGCAGTAACACGAACAAATTAAGAGTGATTCGAACTTCAGAAGATTCATTCAAATAGCAAAATTGTTGAGTCACTCCCGCGGCAAGCATCATCGAGCAGTCTAAATCTAATCCGGTATTAGGAATGAATTGCAACACCGAATCATGTACCAAAAGAGCTGTCCTGTCTCAAATTTCACATTTGTTCAAAAGCTGTTCGAATCAGAGTTCCAATGGAACGATAAACTGTTCCAGGATTTGCGCAGCAATTGGAATGGATTCAAAGGCAACTCAGTTCTATTGGAAAAATTTTTGTTCTAATATCTGTCATAGCTCTATTTTGTCGTAAACGTCCTTTGTGCCACAGGTAGAGTTGCTCCTCTAACAGGTAGATAAACTCTAGAATTGGAATTGTGCGCTTAGTTACTATTGTCCCAATTATAAACAAAAGTGCAAGTATTGAAATTTAATTTTCATCCCTATATTTCTGGACTGATACTGAGATCACATAATATCGTATCAGATCTGTGCCGATACCACAGATAGAAGATATAAGATTCGAAAAATTCGTCGCTTCTCGTGGGCAAATGCCTTCGGAATTTATATCTACTTCTGCTCGATGTGGAATGGGCCAGAAATCGTGAAGGTCCTAGTTTGATCGTTCCAAAACCACCAGTAAAGAAAATTTCGAAGACGTCTGAAACTCGTCTGGAAGTCCATCCAGCGATTTTGGATGTAATGTGGCGGCGACAAAATCGACGCAACACAATAACCATTTTTCCAAATTATAAAATTAGAGAACATAAACCACTGTCAAAATTATCCAAATCAATTCGTTTCAATTCTTAAACTCCAACAGTCCGAGATAGGTCCCATACTCCCGAGGCAGTGGATCATCGATGGCCTCGACATCAGCAGCCGACACAAACGCGGCCACAACAAACGTCGAGGTGATGCAAGAGCCCAACGCCATTCCAGTGAATATGGAAGAAGTAGTGCGGTTGGCTGTAACCAGAGCACTAGCCGAACAGCAGCTAGTAATGAGTGGACCACCAGCAAACGCCAGCGCCCCAGAGGGAGGAAGCGGAGTACCACCAAGAGAAACAACCGGAGCGATAGCAGCTATCGCGGCACGAATCGTGCCACTGACGGTACAGGACCCACTGCTGTGGTTCCACATGGTGGAATCGCAATTCGTACTAGCTCGAATTACAAATGAGAGCACCAAATACCATCATTTATTATGTGCACTGAATGAGAAAATTTCGAACGAAGTTAGCGACATAATAACGGGTCCAATCTCCACCACGCCATATTCAACACTAAAACAAGCAATATTGAACCGTACCAGTGAATCCCGGCAGTCGCGAATTAATCGATTACTTCAGGGAATCGAACTAGGGGACATGAAACCCTCGCAACTTCTAAGGCAGCTGAAAGCCAGCGGAGGTGCAGACGTTAATGATGAGCTAATCAAAACAATTTGGATCAAGCGATTACCCCAGCGGGCTCAGGAAATTTTGGCGCCCACAGCAGAGTCATTATCGGCAGAGGCATTGTCAAGTTTAGCGGACCGACTGCACGAAGTAATGATCCAAACGAACGTAGCCGCGATTGCAGAACCACCACGGGTCATACCGTCAAGACAAGAGACCAACCTGGAGTACCAAGTCCATGAACTGGTCAAACGGATAGACTACATGGAAAGGCGGAACAACGAACGAGAAAGGGCAGAAATCAATAGCCCACGCAGCCAGTCAAACAGCCGGTCAAAATCAGACGCCCCAGCCGCAGGTAGGAATGACCCAGACAAGGGCAACGCTCCACGATTATGCTATGCTCATTTCAGATTTAAGGATGAAGCACGGAATTGTAAGCCGACGTGCCCTCGTTGGGAAGAATTTAAATTAAAAAACTAAATCCACCAACGCAGACAGCGACATGCGAAGGTGCGGGAGCAAACAGTCGCTTAAAAATTACGGATAAAGAGTCGCTAATAGCATATCTGATAGACACTGGCGCCGACGTATCAGTGATGCCAGTTCCAAAAGGGAATAGCCAGAAACACGACATAAATTTTTACCTATTCGCAGCAAACGGGAGCAAACTCAAAACTTTTGGAAAAAGAAGAATGCAGCTAAATCTCGGCCTGAGGAGGCAGTTCAGTTGGACATTCATCATCGCAGAAGTCACAACGCCTATCATCGGCGCGGATTTTTTGTAACAGACAGGTCTACTCGCCGATATACAGCATGGACGATTAATTGATCCACTCACACAGCTTTATTCAGTCGGAACCACAACCACTGAAGCAGCACCAACCGTTCGAGTAGTAGACAGTAGTAACCGAGACACTCAGATCGTCGAGTTGCTCAATAAGTACAAGGAGTTAACATGCGACACGCAAGCGGACAAACCAATCAAGCATACCGTAACGCATCACATCTTAACAAAAGGACCACCGGTATTCGCCAGGCCTCGAAGACTAAATACAGAAATGCTAGAGATAGCGTCAAAGGAATTCCAATATATGGTAGATCAAGGGATCTGTCGGCGTTCCGATAGTCCATGGGCTAGCCCGCTACATTTAGTGATAAAGAAAAACGGAGACTGGCGACCATGTGGAGACTATCGGGCGCTGAACAAGAACACAGTACCAGATCGATACCCGATCCCATATATTCAGGATTTCGCACAACACTTAGAGGGTACAACAATCTTCTCAACGATAGACCTAGTGCGCGCATACCACCAGATACCAATAGAAGAAGAGGATATACCAAAGACGGCGATAACAACACCGTTCGGTTTATACGAATTCACAAAAATGACGTTTGGCTTAAGAAATGCCGGAAGCACCTTCCAACGCTTCATGCACAATATACTACAAGGGTTAAATTTCTGTTTCGTGTACTTGGATGACGTGTTAATAGCATCAAAATCACGAAAGGACCACACAAAACATCTAGAGGTAGTATTCGAAAGAATGTGCAACGCAGGGTTGACAATAAATCAAGAAAAAAGTAATTTCGCAAAAGAAAGTCTGAATTTTTTAGGGCACCAGGTGTCCAAAGACGGAATTAAGCCAACGCCGGAGAAAGTGGAAGAAATTAACAAAATTCCAAGGCCAAAAACAATAAACCACCTGAGAAGATACCTGGGGATGATAAATTTTTACAGGATATTCATACCAAATGCGAGTAGAGACCAAGCGGTGCTCAATCAGTATCTACAAGGTAGTAAAAAAAACGATACCCGGAAAATCAAGTGGTCAGAAGAGGCCATAGAAGCCTTCGAATTGTCGAAAAGGCAACTAAGCAAAGCAACGAGTTTAGCGCACCCATCGACAGCAATGGAGCTGGCGATAATGGTTGACGCGTCGGACACAGCCATCGGCGCCGTATTACAACAGCGCAGCCAGAACGAGAAAGCCGAGTGGCAACCGTTACAGTTATTTTCGTCAAAATTAAATTCGGCACAAACAAGGTATAGCGCGTATGATCGTGAACTATTGGCGATATACGCGGCGATTAAAAAATTCAAACATTTACTAGAAGGTCGAATATTTACCATTTTCACAGACCACAAACCGATAACATTCGCATTTATGCAAAAAGCAGAGAAAGCGTCGCCGAGGCAATTCCGATATTTGGACTTCATAGGCCAGTACTCGACAAATATACAGCACATAGCGGGACGGGACAACGTGGTAGCAGATGCCATGTCACGACTGGAGGTTATACAGATACCCGAGTCAATCGATTACGCAGGCATAGCAAAGGCACAAACAGAAGACGAGGAGTTAACAAGATTACGAATGGAGCAAAACAATTTTCAATTTCAGGACTTGCCAATCGCGTTTAACTCAACTGAAAGTGTATGTTGCGACGTATCAAAAGGGAAGCCACGAGCATACATACCGAGAGAGTTCCGCAAAAAGGTATTCCAAGCGGTGCACAATCTCGCACACCCCGGAGTAGCGGCAACAGTACGAGAAATGACGAACCAGTTCATTTGGCAAAATATAAAGAAGGACGTCAAGGAAATGGTACAACGCTGCATACCATGTCAGAAGGCGAAAGTGACACGACACACGAGGAGTCCACTAGGGGAATATCCGCAAACGAGTAGCAGGTTCACGGAAATTCATATGGACATAATCGGTCCACTGCCTCAATCGGAGGGACAAAGGTATTGTGTAACCATTATAGACCGGTACACAAGATGGACCGAAGCGGTACCTGTGCCAGACATCCGGGCGGAAACTGTCGCAAGGGCGATATATACCAACTGGATAGCACGTTACGGAGTCCCAACATCCATCGTAACCGACCAAGGCGCGCAATTCGAGTCAGAGCTATTCACCGAATTCGCGACGATGTTGGGCTTCGAGCGTAAACGAACAACTGCGTACAATCCAAAGGCAAACGGGATGATAGAGAGATGGCACAGGACGCTTAAAGCGGCCATTATGTGCCACGAAAACGAGGAATGGACGCGGATACTTCCAACGGTATTATTGGGGTTAAGATCGGCATACCGGGAAGAGTTGGCAGCATCCTCAGCAGAGCTGGTGTATGGAGAAAACCTACGCATACCAAGCGAATTAATCATAGAGAAGAGAGAGAACAGGCCACGAGCGGAATTCTTAAAAGAACTAAAGAGCCATTTCAACAAAATTCGGCCAACACCCGCATCCAAACATATTAGTCCAAATTTTTTCGTAGCAAAGGAACTGTCCAAATGCACACACGTATTCGTAAGAACGGATTCAAGTAAACGATCTCTACAAACACCATATGAGGGCCCTTTCAGGGTAATGGAAAGGAAAGAAAAATATTTCCAAATAGAAATGAAGGGAAGGAATAGCAACATATCAATTGATCGTTTGAAACCATGTTTCGAAGAAGACGAGAAATCGCAAGGACAACATAGTCAAAACGAAGAAGATCAAAGGACCAGAGAAATACAAACACCAACAGGCAGTACACCAATCATTAAAAACGACACCAGGAAATCATGCCTGAAAAATACATCAACAGCAAATAGGAACTTACCAACAGCGGCAGCGAAAGCAGAGGTCAAGCAAGCAACCACCCGAGTGGGAAGATGTATTAAGACGCCTCTCCGCTTCGCAGATGTTTCGTTCATCGGTGATTCACTGGGAGGGGGTACTGTGGCGGCGACAAAATCGACGCAACACAATAACCATTTTTCCAAATTATAAAATTAGAGAACATAAACCACTGTCAAAATTATCCAAATCAATTCGTTTCAATTCTTAAACTCCAACATTGTCCACCTAGTAGCTCGGTCCATCTAATTGCGCGCACAAGCGCTCTGGTCAAAGTATTTGACGTTTCGACAATTGTCAAAAAGAACATTTCCAAATTGGCCTCACAGAGACTTGAGCGACATCTGTTGTACGATATCGGAACTGGTAGGCGTGGTGAATTTTGATGCGGACGATAGAGCAATCGTAGTGTCCAAGAAAAACAATTCCCTCTATATAAGGAAAAAATAATTGCAAAAGAAAAAATAGTCGTTACATAGAATCAGTAAAGAACAGTCACGTAACTCAAAGAGATTATTGAGCTTACAGGCTAACATCACAGTACGGCATTTATAACGTGTTAAATATTTATTAATATATAATCAATAAAAAATACAATAAATATAAAATTATAATGTGTTCATTGTTAATTAATATTAACGAACGGCTGAGCCTCGTGGACTAGGTCTACACAGTGAGGCAAAACATATTGCTAGGAGCTTATTAGCCGCTCCCAGCAATAGTAAAACATTGTGAATGGAAGTGTCCTACAAAATATTCCAGCTATCCAACTATGCTCCGTTTTTTGGATTTATACTTCGATTCGTACAACTAATCAAAGCAAACTGATACTTTACCGTCTGTTCTGATAATATGAAGTTCCGTAGTCGCGCCGTTCCAACCACTTTCGGTGACAAAGATAGACAATTCTTTAAAGGTCATTGTTAAGCACATTCAGCAGGAAGAATATTGTTGTCAGCCAGCCGTTCGTTTACCAAATTACTTGTCAACTATGAACATACTAAACTTCTGCAAGTCTGTGCTCAGTTATTGCTGTACCATTTGAGGCAGAGATTTTGGATTATTGTGGATAGAGGTTAATGTTGAAAAATTGTTCAAAATTGTATACATTGGGTTCGCGCTCGTCCTCAGACTTTGGGACAAATTATGAGTCAACTACCAGAACATCGCGCTAATCCTGCCGGACCAAATCAAAACGTTGGTTTTGATTTTTGTGGTCCTTTCATGAACAAAACCAGCGCCAGATCACGAACCCTAATTAAAACCTATGTTGTTTTATTATTTTATTTGTCTCATGTCTAAGCACCGAAGCATTTTTGGCGACTCTTCTTCGTTTCATTTCTCGACGAGGGCTCTGTGCAAATGTATATGTATTCGGACAATGCTACTAACTTTATCAGAGCAAAGTCCGAACTTCAAGGTCTTTGACAGTTATTTTTATTTGAGGTTTACAAATACGAGATTTTAAGATATTGTGTAGATCACGGGATTCAGTGGCACAAGTGCGTGACTGGCCAATGGCCCTACACTATTGGAATTGTCCATACACTCATCGTTGAAATCGAAGCGCAGCTTAACTCGCAACCTATTGGGCTCATATCGGTGATTCGAATGACTTCGAGTCACATCTAGTCATTTCTTAATAGGCCAACCAGATCTAGCATACCTACCAGAAAGTTCGATATAATCTTCAGATGTTTTAGGTGGTCACTTGAGTATACTTATTTCAACTGCAGAAGCGTACAAAATAGGCTATCCCTCAGCCAAACGTTAGGTGCCAAACCCACCATTAATGTGGCCATTGGAACGAATTATTGAGACTGTGTATGATGAAGATGAATTCGGAAAGATTGACAAAATATTTTTTTTTTTAATTTTGTTCGTGCGAGCTGACGTGCATACCACTGAACGTTTTTAATGAGAGTGCCAATTTTTCGCGTTTATGTTTGAGACGTTAAACCAGAAAAGATATGGACTTAATTTCTGTGTATGTATCAGCAAAATTGTATTTGCTGAATGGGTTAGTTTTGGAAACCGACAATAGATGGTAGTGAAAACTTTTTGGCTGTTGTACTGTGAGTGTCTAAAATATTTATTTAGTACAAAATTGTGAATTGTACCAATATAGACCGTGTTTTTGTACAACAGCTTCGCATACATTTTCGCAAGAGGCGCTAGTACGTGTACAAAATGTTTAAATGTTTGTTTACAATTTTTTTATATGGAGCTTCGGTAAAAACATGGTAAATCAGAAAAATAAAGAGGTCAATCACTCCTATACATATACTTACAAAAGTAGAAAAATACCCCCCCCCCCCCTCCCCCCCAATACCTTACCCCGACAATTATACTTATGTATCACTCTTCTAAAATGAGAAACCTCCTTGAGTTGGTTCCTCTATGTTAGTAGTTTGGTTTCGTACTGAAAATTTGGTCTACTCATCAGGTAGCTACGACCAAACTTGAAAAATACAATAATTCTCACTTAATACATTAAGTACCAAGCTTACTAGATCAGTCCGTTCTGGCTTAGTACTTAATGTATTAAGCGAGAATTGTATTTCTGTAGTTTGGTCGTAGCTTCCTGATGCGTAGACTACTTTTCAATACGAAACCAAACTATGTACTAACATAGAGGAACCATCTCAAGGAGGTTTCTAATTTTATAAGAGTGATACATTAGTATAACTCTTGGGGTAAAGTACGGGGGGGGGGGGAGATATTTAAGATATCTCTACTTTTGTAAGTAAATGTATTAGGAATATTTAGCATTGATTGACTTCTTTATTTTTCTGATTTACCAAATCGAAAATATTTGTGTATAAAAAGCCGAAAATTTTCATATTAATCAAACAAATTTTAACTTCATAATAAAATTATTTTATTATGCAAAGGGAAAAAATCATAAAACTTTTCCTAACTTATTACAAAAACATATATTGAATCTAAACGCGGAGGTCGGGCTAATATATAGACCTAAATGAATCCCAATAAGAAGGTTAAGTGAATCTGTTTTGTGAATATTTAAAGGGACATATTTTCGTCAAATCTGAAAAAAGGAATCTTTAAAATGAAACTTTTTTTGATTTAAATTTCTTAGTGTGCATTGAATATTCTCACGAAGCAAAATTTTAGAAAGCAACTCTTATAAAATGTAAATTCTTGATGAAAAACAGATTACCTCGAAAGCCTGAGAAGACAGGTGATTTTGCATTTTATCCATTTAATTGTAGGTGCATACTTGAATTTCCAAGTATTTGCTTTTTAATGCTTGATAGAATCATTTTGTAATTATTTCATGGATTTTTGTGTACATAAATTTGCACATTACACGATTGAATAATTTCCTCGTGGTATCTACTTTGCAAACAATATGTTAATCATAAATTACGTCATAATCCTTTTTTTTTATAATATTAATTATTTTCACAGTCTAACAAGTACTTAACATAAAATTGTGTTACATGTTTGTTTATTATAAACAACCCAACCAACTGCGGAAGACAAATATTTCGAACAAACAAAATTTAAAAAAAAAAATTTTTGGCGTCAGGTTATTTTTATTAGCATATCTACATCAATGTTTTTATTCATATTTCAGTATACAAAAATTGGTAATTAGATTTCTTCTTGTAAATATATATTTTAACAAAATATAGAATGTGTGTATATGTATATGTATGTACAAACATTTTATCATGTAACATCTTTTCTGTATTTAATTTTTAATTTCAAGAAGTATTTTTTTCTTTTTTGTTATTTGTAGCTATGTAGTGTGATATAATTCAGGACATACTCGTTTGTTTTTATTTATTTACAAATACAGACTGGGATAGAAACATAGATAAATGTACATACATAATATATATTGCCTGAGTGTAAACAATGTACAGAGAAAATTTTTGAGGAAGCTTACAGCACCAAAACATTGCTACATCCTACATGTGCTTCTACATAAAACGTATAAATATGAAAAATGAACATACTATACCAAATAAAATTTTTAATTTAGCTATTTTGATTAAAGTGATAATTTGTTTAAAACAAAGTTTAATATTTTTTTGTTTGTATGTCTTGATAGATTTTAGTTTTTTTTTTTTTTTTTAACATAATTTAATTATTTTGGACGGTCGGTGTTTTAGAAAAAATAACATAAATATTTTGTAGAATTGTAAGAAGTACCTACATGTGAGTAAATGTTTAATATTTTTTTAATGCAGCGTAATGCAATTTAGAAAAAAAGCAGTTGGTTTGAAAACAAGGAACGGTACTATAAAATAACAGCAACGGGAAAATATAATTCTCATCCAAATTAATTTACTAGTTTGTAATTATTTTTAGAATGCATAAGCACTTACTACATCATATCATGTTGTATAATGTACTTTGCACGTATTTTTAGATGGTCAAAGCTTATGGTGTAAAATGGAAATTAATGGTGCAGGTTTTATATTGTAAATGACGTTAAGGTTAACCTGGTGTACAACGCCAAAAACAAGCACTTTTTGTAAACTAAAAAAAAAAGTATTCAATATTTATTTCTGCAATTACCAATGCTTATTACATATTGAAGAGTTTAAATTAATTTTTTAGTATTATTATATGAAAGTTATTAAAAAAAATATAAAGGTGCCTTTGAGAAGTCTTTCTTCACGGCCTGCACTCTAGCATCTCGTAGAATTATTAAAAAAAACAAATTATTTTTATAAAGTTTATGAGTTTACGAAGGAAGAAATTATCAAGAATTTGCAGCACTTAGCTATCGGGTCAGAATAATTAATACTTCCACAATTTATTGAGAAGATGCTCAGGTCCTAGAGCTTTATTCTTCCATTTGATATATGTATATGGTTTTGGAAATTTGAACTTTCTTTTGCAGGAAAGATAGGTTTATTGTGAAAAGACAAACGCCGTAATGTAGACAGTTAAACACAAAAATATTTTTTTTTAAATTATGCATTGTACTTACTGTTGATGTTATTGTTACACAACAATTTAAATTATAGCGTTACCTGGAAATAAACAAAAAATTGATTTTACTATATGTTTATATTTATTTTAATTTTAAATTAAAAAAAAATAGTTGTTTTTAAATAATTATTAGACAATTGCAAATAAAGTTTTTTTTTTTTTTCAATTTATTTTATTACGACGAGCCTGCACTCATCTAGCAATTTTTCTTTCAAATACAAATTTTTATATATCTAATAAAATTCACATTTGTTGGGGTGTAACCCACTGGTTAGCCCCATAATCAATTAAACCTATTTACTAATTTTAGTTTGGTAAGTTCACTAGGTCAAGTAACCTCGTTCTTTGAAATCTTCTTTCAACGACAGAGTTATCTATCATATGGCGAATATAGGGGTTTCCATGATCCTGGAGCCTTATTTCGTGTTTTGCGGCATGCACTTTTATTTCCTCTTTGATGTATTCCATCCGTAGGTCCCTGTGAAGGTCTTCATTTCTTGCGTACCACAGAGCATTGACGATGCTACGAAGAACCTTGTTTTGAAACGTCTGTATCATTTTGGCGTTTGTTTGCTTGGTACATCCCCAGAGTTGTATACCGTAGGTCCATATCGGCTTCAAAATTTGCCGATATAGCAGCAGCTTATTGTGAATTGTAAGCTCAGAGCCTCTACCTATGAGCCAATACATTTTTCTGAACTTTATGTTAAGTTCTTCTTTTTTCTTTTTGACATGCTCTCTCCACTTGAGCTTGGCATCGAGGGTCATGCCAAGGTATTTAGCTGTATTTGCATATGGCACGAGTCGCGAGTTAATTTCTATAGGTAGGTGGTAAGCCTTTTGATAAGTAAAGTTAATATACGTGGATTTTGTCTCATTAAGTTTGATTCGCCAACGCTTTGTCCAGTTACAAACCGCATTGGTCATCCTCTGGAGTTTGCTCGTTGCATCAGCTACATTATTTCCAACTGCCATAACTGCGGTGTCATCTGCAAAGGTGGCTATGGTTCCTTCATTTGTGGTTGGTATGTCCGTTGTATATAGTAAATACAGGATTGGTACGAAGACGCTCCCCTGCGGGACACCGGCAGAGATTTTCAATTGATGTTGAGGAATTAGTTGTCGGTCCTCAATTATTGGTTTAAGTCTCTTTATTAATAATTTTTCAAAGAGTTTTGACATAATTGGCATCAGAGAAATTGGCCTGTATGATTTTTTATCGTTAGGTGGTTTATCAGGTTTTGGTATCATGATTACTTCTGCTACTTTCCATTGATGCGAAACATATTTTAACCGAAAGGTCGCATAGATTATGTGTAGTAGCTTACGAAATCCTTTGTCTGGTAGAGCTTTGATAATTTGGCAAGTAATCAAGTCATACCCTGGGGCTTTTTTAACATTCATGTTATTTTTCACTTCTTCTTTTAATTCTTTGAGATTTACTGGCCGTATTTCAAACTCATCCAGCTTGTGAATAGATATTATATTTTCATTGGCAGTTTGTCTAGGTAGTGGTTGGAAGGTTTCCTGGAGATACTCCGCAAATAGATTAGCCTTCTCTTTGTGACCTCTTGTCCAGGTTCCATCATCCTTTTTAAGTGGAGGCACTTGCATTTTGAGTCTTTTGAGTCCCTTCATCGCCTTCCACAGTGAGTAATCGGAATTCTTTTCATCAGTTAGGCTAGCTAGATATCTGTTGATTGATTCATTTTTAACTTCATTACCAAGGGATTTGAGACTGTTACATAAATTGTTAAGAATTGTTTTATTCTCCAGTGTTCGATTAATTTGCCAGGTTTTACGAGCTCATCGTTTTTCTCTTACCAACTCTCTAACTTCCATTGAGTAGAATATGTTAAGCGTCTTCTTATTTTGCAAAATGGGAGTGCTTGCCAATGCAGCATAGTGAATTATTTCATTGAGTTGTTCCAATTCGTCTTCCAACTATCGAGAATTTCTTATCGGTACCTGGAGATTGATTTTGTCCTCCATTAATTCACGAAAGAGATCCCAGTTTGTTTTTGAATTTGTTAATCTGGGTGCACTTTCCGTTTAAATTACAGTTTCACTGACTGTCATGATAACCGGTGAGTGATCCGATACAAGAGAATTGCTATTTTCAATGTGAATATAGTTCTGAGATATACCTCTTGCTACATAAAAGTCGATTAGGTCCGGTATCTTAGCTTCGTCACTGGGCCAGTATGTTGGGGAACCACCAGAGTAAAATTCACATTTTGATGTCTGCCCTGCTTGAAACAATTCTTTACCCTTTGACGTCGTAAGTCTAGATTCCCAATAGGTGTTTTTGCATTAAAGTCTCCTCTAATAATAAAATCACGTCCTAGCGATTTAAATAGTTTAATGTAGTCCTCCCTTTTCAAGATATGCCGGGGAGGACAGTATATTGCGGAGACAGTAAGCTGTCTGTGTTTAATGTGAATCCTAACAGTGGTGACTTGCATTGTTTCTTCTTCGATTTCTGATTCTACATGGTGTTTTATATTTTCTTTTATTAGTAATGCTGAACCACCTCTTGCTCTTTCCGTTGGATGAATGGAATGATATAAGTTATAACCCCGGATTTTAACAAACAAAGATTAAACAAAATGGCTTTCGGATATTAGAAAAATGTCGAGTTTTTCTGTATTTAAAAATATTTCTATTTCTGGAATATGTTGCATAAGTCCATTCGCATTCCAGATTGCTATTCTGAAAGTTGTGTTCTTACTTAACATTTTTTATCGGATTGCGTTGTGGGAGTTGCATTTTCTTCAGTTGATCAAATATCATGTTGTTCAGGTTACTTTTGGTCATCTAGCCGCTTTGTAATAGCTTCGATGCTGTTCATAAGGTTTTCCATAATTCGATTATTTTCAGAGCCCATATATTTGGTTAAACCCGAGCCTTTCACTACCTGAGCAAATGTTCTTCTTTGCCCTGCGTTGCTTGGTTGTGGATTTTGATCCATCTGATTTGATGGTTGAATCCTTCGAATTTCATGATTTTGCGATTGATTTCGTGATTTATCTCTTAATTTTTGTAGTTGTTTAGCAACCTTATATCCCCGATAATTGGCCGGATGTTGGCCTTTACAATTTATACACTTAGCTGGTACATCTCTCCCTATTGTACATGCCTGGGTAAAATGTTTACCTGAGCATTTTACACATCTCGGAGCCCGGCTGCAATATTTTTGGGTGTGATTAAATCCCTGACATTTCTTGCATCGGGGTATGCGTTTAGTGGTTCCCCTCATTGGTTCAATTTTTACCTTATGTGAAGAATTGCTTTTATACGATAAATATTTTGAACATTCTCTGAGTTATCAAATACTAGCATAAAAAGAGGGAATCCCCTTTTATTGACAGTTGGGTTTCCTTCTTGGTTTTTTATTCTCTCTTTTTTAATCATATTCACTGCATCTAGTATTTTAGTTTTTGTCTTCCATTATTTCTTCGCTTGAGCAAGTGTGATGCAAACCTCTTGCCATAACTTTTATCGGTCGAGCCTGTTTGTCCTCATAGGTAAACCACTGATACTTTTCAGCATTCAGCTTCATAGATAATGTTCTATAGGTTTCTGAGTCCAGAGTATTAATTTTCCAAACGTCATTGTTTAGCGCTGTTACCTTATATTCTTTGTCAGTAACCGATTTTATCAGTGACTGAATTTTTGGGTAACTGGTTACTCCCACGATATTTATTGGTGGGGGTGGTTTTTCTTTCGGTTGCACCAGCTTTGGTGCAATGTGCTTGGTAGATGTACTACCTTTCGGTTGATTGACCTCGGGTTGGACAACTTCCGGTTCGGTACTTGTAGTTCCAATAACATTTAGTTGTTCAACCTCAGGTAACGATTCAGCTTTTCTTTTCTTACTCTTCCTGGACTGTTTTTTCTTCTGTAGGATCCAGTTCGTCTTCCTTTCTAATTCATCCTCATCAGTGAAATAGTTAACTTTCTTTGGTTCAATACTCTCTAATTCGCTTTGTTCTTTAGAATCCCGATTCATTTTTAAAAGTTCATTTTCTCGCTTTAGATACTCAATTTCTTCGCTTAGCTTGGCAAATGATTGCTCCATCTACTGTAGTCTCTCAAGGAAATCCATATTTTCCTTTTCTAGGTCAACAGTTCTTTCACTGAATCCTACTGCTCGCAGTGTAAAATTTCCGCTGGCATCACTTCGTTCATGCAGTGTTTGGCCCTCCTCAAAATCCATAGGGCCAGCATTCGAAGAGGATGGATCCCCCCCCCCCGGATGCATTGTCCAGTCGACTGACTGGAGTACCACTTGGGGTAATACATTTCTCTGACTTGTGCATTGGATAGAGTCTTGTTGGCGATGTTGGCACTATGGAACTTCTTCCAAATGGATTTACAGAACTTATCACCTCTGAAGTATTGCGGTCATTGGATAACGACGACTGGGAGCCCGGTTGCTCACCCCTCAAAGTCGCCGGCACTGGGAATCCGTTTCCCTGCGCCGTAAGGTTTTCTCCATTAGAGTCCCCCATATTGGTTATTATATTCAGCGAACTACTCCTAGCTAGTTTTGGTCCACGAATGGTATTTTATTTCCCATTTACCCGCCGACAAATCGGTTAGGGTTTCCCCCTATCCGCCACCTGGGGACGCGCCCGATGGGAGACTACCAGCTCCACACGAGGCAAATTAAGTGTCAAGATTTAGAAGTTGATCTGTTTCGAATACTCTGTGTAGTGTTCACGACATTCTGCTAAAAAAATTGAGGTTTTCGATGACGTTGTTAGTATTAGTATTCCAAACTATTCTACTCTACAGTTATTTGTGAAATATATATCTATATTTCAGTTAATACTCCCCCTTTACAAGTACAATTCAATTTCAGCAAAATTCTATGTAAAAATAACATCATCAACCATGGGTCCATGGCCAGAAGAAGCACCCCGCGATATAAATAATAAGGGCGCCATCATTTTATTAATTGATTTATTTTTTTTTCAAATGCTGCCAATGGCTTTATTCTTGAATCTTTCTACAAAAGAAACTAACAAGAAGTATTCAAATCTTAACCTAAAATTATTATAATTTTAAATATTAACCAATGTTAATAGCCTATTATTTGTGTTCACAATTTAATTAATTTAGGTTATATATAAAACCTAAACATTTAATAAATTTACAGATTCAGCAGTCCGAGTGGATCTGTTCTTCTTAGTCGCCTAAAACGCGGTTGTTTTAGTATATCTCTGGCCAATTAGTTGGGATGTGCTTCTAGTTTGGAGTAATATTTCTCTGTTTGACGTGCTGGTGGATCCCCATAACTGAATACCATATGTCCATACATGTAGGTCTGATTATCATTTTATAAAGTAAAACTTTATTGTCTAATGACAGCTGAGATTTTCTTCCCATCAGCCAATACAGTTTGGATAACGTCATTTTAATTTGGTTGCGCTTTGCTTCAATATATTTTTTTCATGTCAGCCTTCTATCCAGGTGCAAACCTAAGTATTTGACCTTGGTTTGTTGAGGAATATTAATATCGTTTAGTACCACTGGTGGGCAGGTGCATTTGTTCAGCGTGAATATGGCGTGTGTTGATTTATTTTCGTTAATAACATTTTTTCGAATAGCTTGGAAATTGTGGGTAGCATGCTTATTGGACGATATGATGATGAAATTTGTGTTTCATTTTTTCTAGGTTTATGTTTCATTGTGATCTCCGATATCTTCCATATAAATAAATGTTGCCATTGACGTCCTGGATAAGATCCTGCATATTACGTGACGGTTTATTAACATTCGGAATTTCTGTCCTTAGGACGTCAGTATTCACTGTTACTATTACCGGCGTGTGATCGGGAGCCAGATCATAGCAATTGATTGCCTTCACATACGTACGTGGAATGTCTTTAGGTACAGAAATGTCAATTAGATCAGAAACATTCTTTGTCCGTGGGCCATTAAGTTGGGTGAACAGCAGGTAAATAATCCAGAAACTGCTCCTCTACAGATTCGTAAAGTTGTTTACCTTTTGGTGTCGACAATCTCGATCTCCATTGTACCTGTTTGGCGTTGCAATTGACACCCGCAAGGAATTTATTGTCTAGCCCATACCTAGCATGATGTCGATGAGAAAGGCTTGCAATTCAGCTTAGAGACTATTCGCATTCCAAATAGCTATTTCTAGGACAGTCATTTTTGGTGTTTGACGATAATTTGCATTAGTTCATATTTTGCACCATCATGCTCATTTGTTTCTCCATCATCATCATGAAACTTTCAATCGTTTCGGTTAGTTTGTTTACCGTTGCATGAATTGAGACTTCTTCTTCAATAAAATTAACTTTTGCTATCGAAGTGGCACCTTTCAGAATGTTTGCATAGGAGATCCCAGGTTGCATAAAACTGCTAACATTTGTCCCCAAATTTCCGGTTTGTTGAACAATTAAAGTTCTTGGCGTCAAAGTCCTTTGGTAGTAATTTGCCTTGAGTACTCTTTGCTCATATTGCAATTTGGGATTGATTTGGTCCGGTCCTCTTCTTGGGTTCCTCGACCGTGATTTTGCGATAGAATAAATACTTTAGGTTATATATCGCCCTTTATCTTTTCTCGCATCTGGCTCAAGTTCTAGGCGAAACATAGGTGGAGGTTTCTTTTCGCGGTTTAGGATATTTGTAATAGATTTGGCATGGAAACCTTTTTCCTTAAGAGCAGAGTGTATTTCGCTTACATCTACGGAGCTCTCAATCCTTCTTATGATAACAGTTAACCCCTTTTGACTTTTTAGCTGGTATTTGTAATAAAGTTTATCGGCTTGATCGAAATGATTTACCCATTAATTGGCTCTGAACCCATTAATTTCAAATGGCTGTATCTTAACTTCATTTATCTTACCCCTTTTAAGTGAGGTAATGTAAAAATTTTAATTTTTAATCTCCCTTAAGTAAATTGGCGGCGGCTTCTCGTTTTTAGCATTATCTGCCGCAGTTTCGGGAGTTTCTATACCTCTAAACTGGAATAACTGCTGCTGAGAGGTATTTGGCCTGCAGTTTGTTCCATCCTTGTCGCTTTGCTTCTGCTAGCGAGTGACGGTGATCTTGGACTTCGTGCGCGGTACAACCCCGCAACTGATGTGCAAAAAAATTTGTCAAACAAATAGTTTATTTTACGCCTACCGTTCTTGGCCGTAATTAGGATGCAAATGTTTTATTGCCTTAAGTATTTTATTGAGTATAAATAGTGCATATTTTGTAAGATTAAGTTATTCTGTTGGTGATAAAAGTCAAATAAAGAATAATGTGCAATTTTAGTTAAAAAAAATGGGATTAGTTAGTGAGCAGTGTAAAAGCAATATATTGATTATGGCGCGAGAAAATTTAACCACGCGTGAAATAGCATAAGTATTAAACATTCCGAAAAGTACTGTCGCGTGGAGTAATAAAAAACTGGAAGAGATGGACAGTACACAAAGAAAGAAAGGCTCTGGAAGGCCCAGAAAGACAACGCCAGTGGAAGATCATTTTTTAATATTACAATGTCGTCGGAACCGTTTTAAAACTTCATCGGACATAAGAGGGGATCTTGAGCGAGCAACGGGAAAACAAATTTCGGCAAGCTTAGTGAGAAAAAACTTGTTAAAGCTGGTTTGAGAGCACTTAAACCAATCCAGAAGCCTGAGTTCACATTACGAGTGAAAAAAAACTTTTGCTATGGGCCCAGGAGCATGTTTTTTGGACTTCAGAGATGTGGAATGATGTGATTTTCTCCGATGAATCAAAATTCAAGCTGCATGTTGGAGATGGAAGAATTCTCGTAAGGAGAGAATCTCGCGAGAGGCTTAGCAACGAATGCCTTTTAAAACTTCCACCGAAAAATGAAGGAGTTATGGTCTGGGGATGCTTTCTAGAAATGAAACCGGTCGATTGTGCTTCCTTAGTTCCAAAATTACAGCAGCTGTTTATCTGCAGGTCCTACATAACGAATTTCGGCCTTCTGTGTTAAAGCTTTTTGGCGAGACTTGCAAATTTATTTTTCAATAGGGCAGCGCTCCGTGCCATACCGCCAAAGTTGTGAGTTATTAATTCTGAATTGTAGATAGAAAAATTGGCTTTCAGATAAACATAAATAATTTGTAAAAAACTTGTTTTTTTTTCTTATCTCTTCATATAAAGATTAAAAAGTACTTCGAAGAAAAAAAAATATCGATGTGTTGAGCTGGCCCCCTTACAGTCCAGACTTAAATCCCATAGAAAATATTTGGTCTATAATGAAGCTAGAAGTAGCAAGAAAGCGGTCAGAATCAATTCAAGCTTTAAAAAGTTTTTTGATGACGATTTGGGAATCCATACCTTCTACGACTTTGAAAAATTTATCAAATTCAATGAATCAGAAGTGTATCACTGTAATAAAAGCAAATGGCGGTCCAACAAAATATTTATATTAAAGATAGAATTTCTATAAATCAGTAAAAAACAAAAAAAAAATTAAAAAATATGTGTTTAATTGATTCCATTACTTTAATTCCAATCAATATATTTTTAATATTTTGGCATTTTTCGGGTTTTCCCCCTAAATTGCGGGTACATTTTTTTTTCTTTCAAAAAATTAGGTCCTGCATGTATTTAAAATGAAATAAGCCAATTGCTTTCAAAAGTTTTGTAATTTTAGCAAAAAAAGCCTCCAATTTGTAATAAAATATGTTTGCCCAATTTTTTTTCCCAGCACTGTAGATAAATTACTAGATGAAATTGTATTCAGTTGTAATATTTGTTAAATAAAAAAAATAATTTCAAATAGCGGTTAATCTAGCTTTGTCCTTCTGTGTTTTGCACATTTGGTACTTAGAACTTAAATGTTTATTCGGTAGGTGTCCCTCTTTAAAACAATTAAACTTTTAAAATTCCACTTCGGCTTAAAATGGGCAAGAAGCTCTCCCTAAATTATTGGTAGCACCGTTTTCGATACAGACGCTAAATGCAGCATTTTTATATATTCCGCCGTTCGTGTGTGACATTTTTAAGAGGAGTTTAGATCCAGTCGGATGAATCTGTTTCTCTAATAAAATATTTGTTTTAAATTAAGTGGATTTTTGAAATCCTAACATGCGGAATAGGCAAAATGCCAAAATGTTCCAAAAAGTGGGGACAGTATTAGTTAGAGATTGCGATTTCCTCTCAACAAACCGATAATTTTGTTTCCCCACCAATTTCATTTCTCTTCTTCTCTCTTTTAACATTTTTAAATTTGCGCTGTAAAAACTGCGATCACAAATCTGCTTATTAAAATGACAGTCATGTTTTCATAATTGTGATCAAAATCAATCAGTCCTTAACATAGATCTTGAAAGTAAAAAAAAATGGTATTGTAGCTGAACGAATAATTTTTGAAATAAAAAATGGTGAACTTAATTTTTCCATTATTTCGACTTTCATAATAATGTTACATTGTTCGGTTAAATAGTTCTGAACGATTAAATAATTCCAGAATTCCGTTTGAGAATCCTCAAATTTGATAAGCGGATTTTAGTTAAACGATTACTAACACTAAATAAATTGAAATTTCCCGGCTGTACTTAATACCGGGATCCTGGGAAACCGGGATCCCGTTTGAGAAACCCAATTTCCAATTTAACACTGTGTAAATATCTAGGAGGTATTGAAATAAATTCTTTAGACATGAACAAAATCTACCAATACTTTTGTAATTTAAATATTAGTGAATGAAAAACAAATAAAAAAAACTGCTAGAATTCTCCCTTTTTTGCAGAATTACACATTTTTTGCGAAAATGACTAAGAACATTTCTTGCGAGTACTTTTCTAAACATTTTCATTCTCATTGCGTAAAAATCAGAATTAAGTTCCCATTTATTTATGTCAGTTATAATATTTATTGCGTTTTCAAAATAAAAGATTATCACCCCTGCACACATTTTTTAAGTGCTTTTTAAAAAATGTAAAATATGTGTGTATTAAGTGTGTTTCGCCAAGTGCGCACGGCAGATAGTGTAAAAAGTATTATCACCCCTATTATGATTATCGAGTCGATCGACTTACGACACGACTCTGTATTGCGTTCTTATTTTATCAATTGATATTAACAATATGAAAAACGAAAAGGCAACAGAGAGCAGTGTTACCACTTGGATACAATTGTATCAATTTGGATACGTTATTTGAAAAAAAATTGAAATGGATACATGGATACACACAAAACGAAAAATAATTAATGGATACAATTTATTTATGATCGATATAATTTTCCTTTTATTTTAAATTATACCTTTTAAGGAAGTAGAATTAGGATAAGATTTGAATTTACAGGATTATAGATGAAATATGAATCAAACATAACTTCACTGTTAATCATCTGTCATTTAATGATATTTTGTGCGTTTAACGTTTAGTTTTCCGAAGAAAAGTGTTTTTGTTTGTGTGAAATAGCCGGGCGTTTCGTTTTTTTTATCATGGATAAGTAAGTCATGCAAATTTAGCTATACTACCAGTTCTCAATTTAAAATTATTTAAGATACGTGACTCGTTTGGAGAAACAAGTATTAACCAGCAAAGAGACTACGAAAATTCATCAAAGGTAAGTTTGAATATTTTGAGTGATGTATTAGGTCAGGTCTCAAATTTATTATGAATTTACTTTTATTTTTTGTTTTAACAACCATTTTTGATTACATTTGTATAGTATTCACCAAACTTCACGGTCATTTTCTACAAAATCCTCGATGTAAGTAAATTAGTTAATATATCAAAATTTAACCACGAATTGAAAATATATTTATGTATGGTTTTAGATCGACTGGGACAATTTTAAATCTATCAGAATCAGAATATAGTAGTGAACACGAAACAGTTGCCAAGAAAGTAAAACGGTCAGTAAGAGCTTTTTGTAAGCAGGGGATTGACGAATTTCAATGGTTAGAGTGCCGCAACGAAAGTGCATTTTGCAAAGTATGCGATACTCGACTTACCAACATCAAATCTAATCCGGTAAGGCATATATACCGTGAATGCTGCACATAAAATAAATTTTTCTTTGAGCAAACTGACTCCTGTTAGTGAAGTTTTTGCAAATCCAACTAAATCGGTCTTAGAAGCGCAAACAAAACAAGCGGAACTAATAATGGTAATGTTTTGTTTGATGCATCATTTACCTTTCAGTTTGATGGATCTTTCACCAAATTTGATGCAAAAATGTTATCCGGATTCAAAAATAGCCCAAAATATAAAGTGTGGCAGGACAAAATCAAATCTTTTGGTAAAAAATATACTAAGAGAACAAGGACGGCAAAATGTAGCTAGACAACTAAAGACTGACAAAATTCAATAATTATTGATGACACGACTGACGTTAGTTCATAAAAGTCGTTAGCCTTAGTACTTCGCTTTGACAAAAAGAGAGGTGTTACGATTTGTAGGTTTGTTAAGACTGATTAAAACCGATGATGCCTCAATTTTTACTACTGGTTTTCTAGCGAGGATTAAGGAAATTATTCTTCACATGTTTTTCATGAGTTGCATTTGCCATTCATTGCACTTATGTGCTAGCAACGCGTGCAAATATTTGCCATTTTCTGTCGAGCAGTTGGCTCGAAACATTTTTAATTTTTTTGCGCACAGTTCAAAAATGAGCATAGAATTAAAAGAATTCCAAGAATATTTCTCAGTAAAACCTCATAAAATTCTTGGCTTTGCACAAACACGATAGCTTTCACTTGAAATGGTGATTAATCGAATTTTGGAACAGTGGGATGCATTGCAACTAAATTTTATATCATGCACATTGGGCGATAAATGTGAAATAAAGACGGCTATGGACTTAGCAGAACAGCTAAATAACAAAGAAAATAAAGTGTATTTCCTATTTTTATCGTATACGTGCTAAAAGAGGAAGTAAACAAAATGAATCTGGAATTCCAGTCGGAAAAAGTACGAATTCATGTGCTATATGAAATTATGAAAACTAATTTCAAGCTGATATTGAGTAACTTTGTAAATCCTAACTACATGCGATTTGTCGAAAACGTTAATAACATTAAATTTGGAGCAATTGAAAATCATTTACTACTAAAGGAGTACACCACCCATTATTAGCCAAGTTAACAAATCAAACTCGTTTAGATTGTAGAGAGTAAGATTGTTACTAACAATCCAGACTTTGACGGTCGAAAAGATTATATAATAAGATCGAAGGCTTTGGATATTTTGATTTTATACAAACAACGTAAAACAGTTGGAAGAAGTGGTTCTTCAATATGCCTCATGACAGAGATACCTAAACTTCAATTTAAGTTTAAGATTTTTAGCTTCGTAAAATAGTTTCCGTTTACTAAAAGTCACACTTTCATTAACATAGATCTTGCTATAAATCAGTAAACCCGCATTGTTATTATTAAAATTCCCCTTCGTTTTGATTTTCAAAACATCTTCCTTTATTTTTCTCCTGATAAATTTAATATAAACTGGCATCCATGATTGTAATGAGGTGTTATACTCATTTTTCTTCCGTAAGCAATAATCTGTTTCTTCTTTGTTGATATTAGCCGCATTTTCAGACAATAAAAATATCTTTTTAAACAAATAACGTTGGGATTTTTACTATAGAAAACACCAACCAAGGGCAAGGCCAACAAAAAACGTCAAACACTATTAACAATATCAATTATGCGTAATTGATTTGTGGCAAAACTTTTATTTTTTAATTAGCATCCACTTTGTTCTGTATTTACTAATAAAAGCGTCGCAACATGATAGAAGGTTTATCGATTTCGGCATTGTAGCAGAACCTAGTGACATCTATTCAATAAACTAACAAACAAGAAACACTTAGTTCAGGTGGATTGGTGAGTTTAACTCAACTCTTGGAAAAGTCGCGTTAGCTGTGAAAACAATTTCGCAGCTATGCATATTATGTCGATTTCTTTTGACTTTTGAAAATATTCTAAATTTTCGTGTCCCAAAAGAAGGCGAGAAAAAACATCAATTTGTTTTTATTTTATTGGTGATTTGTTTTTGATTATTTCCACCATGTTGAAATGTAAATTTGTATAAAATGATATGTCAGTAATGTCAGATTGACATTTATCATTACAAAATACAATAAAATGGAGGTTGATTTGAATGACTTTGTGGTTTTAACCGATAATAATAATGTGGTGGAGCTCGAAGACGGGCTTGTCTTATTACAAAACAGAAATAGTAGAAAGCTAACTACGCAGAAGTTGCGGGATTTTACAATTTGATTTGTAATTTTACAGAAGGTGTGTAATTAATATTGTTATAAAAAATATTTGGATGGTCTCTGATGTCCACGGTAGATGAACAAATCGAAGAAAGTGCGTATATCATATATTTTTACCATTTATATTTTTACTGATTATGTTTTGTTTGAATTAGAACGAAGCATCAAATGGACCGACGAGCAAACAAAATGTTTGCTAAGTTTGTATAGTGAAAATTTCCCAAAAGTCGGTCCACTAAAGACATTCCGAAAGACAAATTGTATGTGGAAATACATCAGTCAAAAAATTTTAGAAGAATATGGGTTCGACTTTACACCAAGGCAAGTCGAGACAAGGTATTTATGTGTTATGAAACGGACGAAAGACGCTATATCCCATAACAATAAAAGCGGAGAGATTTATTTGAAGAGTGGCTATGAAGAGTAAGTGAGTCGTATCGTGGCAATGGACGACTCGATTCTTCCAGAATTCTTTCTGGAACCGGACCGATATACTCGGAAAGGAAAATGCACCATAAAGAAAAAACACCGTCCAAAAAAGCACAACCATCAACATCAGTGCCATCAACATCAGTGCCATCAACATCAGTGCCATCAACATCAGTGCCATCAACGTCAGTGCCATCAATATCAGTGCCATCAACATCAGTGCCATCAACATCAGTGCCATCAACATCAGTGACATCAACATCAGTGCCATCAACATTAGTGCTATCAACATCAGTGCCATCAACCTCAGGCCATCAGCACCAGTGCCATCAACAAGTGATGACCAAGAAAGCGATGCTGGTGAAATATTAGCACCAAAAAGAAGAGTAAAAAAACCACACAGGAGCTGATGTGTGAAAAATATTTCAACCTGAAAGCGCAGAGACACCAGCAGAAGGATGAGAGCTTAAAAAATAAAGCGGAGGAAAAAAAAATAAGATTCCAAATCAGGGAAGATAATAAGAAGAGACGCCATGACGAAAAGATGATGAGGCTGGACGAGCTAATTAAACTTCGAAAACAATAATTTTTTTTTTCATTTTTTTAAATATTTATTATACATATGTTCAGATGTTTAATTTTTATAAATATTAATTTATGTTTTATTTATTTTTAAATATTTATAATTTCAATTTTTATAAATATTAATTTTTATTATTTTTTCTGAAATATAAAATGTTGAATTAAAAACTTTCTGCAATCAAGTTTCTTTTTACTTCTCCTAAATGCTTTTGGACAGCAGAAACACTTTCTGTGGGGTTTGAATGTTCTGTGTTGGCCGAGGTGCCTGCAATGGCACCTTCTTCAACCGTGCATGACTGGTGCTCATCTCGTTGCTCATCGTCTTCTTGCCACAAGTCACCATTTTCCAGGCATAGATTGTGTAGAACGCAACACCCAAGGACAAATTTACACATACGCTCCACCGCAAAAAAATCCAACCTCATAAGTTGCCGAAATCTTTGCTTTAATAAGCCGAAACTATTTTCAATTTTCACTCTGGTTTGGCAATGTCTTTTGTTAAAAATTTTTTGCGTCTCCGTCAAATTCCCGAAATCTCTATATGGTGTCAACAAATATTCTCTCAATGGATAAGCAGCATCCCCCAAAATATGGTACTGTTGCCCGCACATTTTAGGAATTTTCTCCGATATCGACGACAAAGAAAAAATCCTCGAATCGTGGATCTTGCTTGGGGATCCGATGAAGACGTCTATAAACTTTTTTTCAGCGTCGCAAATCGCTTGTAAATTAAATTTTTTTATTTACAACCGACAGATAAGAATTTAGCTGACATTGCTTAGTTTAGCTTAGCTGAAATGTACAACGGGCCTAATACCTGTGCAAATGCTCTGGACTTCTCAATTTGTGATCCGTCGAAATGTCATAAAGGAATTCCAAAAAGAGGGTCATGTGTTTGTGGGCCGCCGACATAGTCACGTTGAAAAGATTTGATACCTCTCGATAGGTTTCTTTGTTTCCTGCAAACCTTTAAGAATTTTTAAGTTATAGTTATTTTAAAATATATTTTAGGGAAATTATTTATTACCATAGAAAAGCTAAACACTGAGATTCTGCACTTATAGCTTTTCTTCCACCATTAATTTTCGTTTTGTAATACCCTGAATTTTTGTACCTCTCGATTAAGCCATTGGATGTGTCCCTTGACACTCGGAAATTACGACGAAACTGTATATACATAAATAATAAATAAAGCTTCAATACCCAAAAATATGGGAACATTTCTGCTTTAACTTACCTCATTTTCTGTGTATTTATGAACTACATCCTCAATAAAATGCTTAACTCTACAATTTGGTTCCCACTTGAAAAACATTGCCTGCATGTGATAAAATTCATCTTTTGAGGATGATTCAAACTCTAAGCAATTTGAAGATGATGACGAGGATGATGACGATGATAAACATTCTTCTAATATTTCCATTATATGTATTTGACCGGAAACAAAAGTTTATTAAACACAAAACAGATTTATTATTTATTGTATTGAATATATTATATAGTTATTGTATATTTTATTATTTATTATATTGAATTTGAATTTATTAATCACAAAACTCTTTTACTGCACAATGCAAAATTTTCGAATGATATGTCAGTAATGTTCAGATTGACACTTATCATTTCTTGGTATTAGTATTTTGTAGTAAATTGGGGGTAAATTTGTGAAAAAATATGGATTTCCGAAAATCGATATACAGTGAAAACCCCGAAAGCCGTAATGCCACGGGAGCGGCACTTATTTCCGGCTTTGGGGATTTTTTCGGCTCTTAGAATTTTTGCCTTTTAATACTACACAAGTAATTAAAGGTAGGTTTTGCTTGTTTTAATTTTTTCCTTAAGAATTGCGCCAAAAATTTCAATCAAATACGTAAGTAATACGTATTTCCACATTCAACAGGAAGTAGTTTAGTCTTTAATTTCAAAACAGTACAAATTTGTAAACTTAAAATGAGAAGGAATTGTTAATTTCCAAATTCTTAAAATTATGTTTATAATTATGTATATACGTGAACGTGGTAACGTATGTAATAATATGTCTAAAATGGTACACAATCCGAAATTATTTTTAAAAAAAATCCAAAATTGAGGTTTATTTTGTTTTCTCTGTTGCGCTTTTAGTTGAGCATAGTCCATCTTCAACGCGCTTACTTTTTCGAAAAAGTCGGAATTTCCCAACTGAGTTGAAAATCGAGCTAAATTGTTTAAGCTCTCTAAAACGTCTTGAGGTTTAATTTCTCTTTCATCGTCCGTATCATCATCATCAGAATTCACAACTATCGCAGGATTATCACCAGCTGAATTAGATCTAGTTTGAATATCACCATCTTTCTTAGTTTCAGCCATAATATTCAAAAGTTCATCCATATCAGAAAATTCCGTTTCGACTTCCTTATCAAACTCCACAAATAGTGTTGCGCTGCATACACCTGATCCGCACGCTGTCTGGATTAAATTCTGTATTTCAATCAAAGGGGAATAGACTGCATCTTCAACTTCTTCCATCACTTCAATCAAACGGAAACCCACAGTTCAGAAAACATTTAGTTACCGTTGATGATTTAATTTTATTTATGGCAGATTTTAATATTTCAATGGCGTCTAATAGAGATAGTTTTTTCGTCAGCTCTGCGACAATTTTCCATCTCGATCAATAAATGTTGCAGCATGAGCTTTCGATATTGTACTTTTAAGTACGGCAAAAATACCATTGTCTAGAGGCTGCAATTTAGAAGTTGTATTTGGTGGGAGAAAAATCAATTTTACATTGGAAAGTTCTGGATCGAAATGTGACGATTCGTTATCAAGAAAAAGTAAAATTTTTCGATTATCCTTTTTAATTTTTTTATTTTCTTCTTCTTCCGCTTGTTCGTACTTGAAGCCAATGCAAAAATTTTTATTTTGGTTTGGTAAGTATACAATTTTTTTAACGTGTGTGATTCAGGTTTTCGGTTGAAATTTGCAAATATAGTAAATTTTATTGTTTAGTGTTGGAGTTGTTTTTAAAAAAATAGTCTGAAATTACGTAATTTCAACAATATGGATAATAAGGCGTACTACCAGATTAGGAAAGACATAGAAAATCTGTGTGATGTAAATTATTTAATAAATAATTCAAACGTTGGAAATCAAACTAGCTTAAGAGAAGAAATGCTTTGTGATCAAAACGTTACTCATTCTGTTGATCCAGTATTTTTATATGGACAAGAAAGCTTTCATTTTGATAATTTTAATTTTGATTCCGATGGAAGTAATTGTTTTGATTTTAGCGAAAATGATACCTCAAATTATGATGAAAGCATATCGGATACAGATAGTAATGACGAGACCGAATTTAATTCCGTGATTTAAATATTTTCAATGATATAATGAAATAGCTTATTGAATACAACATTACAGACGCGGCTGGAAACGCATTACTGAAAATGTTAAAGAAATACCACGAAAATTTGCCAAAAAACATTAAAACTTAAAAAAAAAAACACCGAATCCTAAATTACAAGCTATCGTGCCATTAGGCGAAAGATTTTACTCTCACATCGGACTTGGAAAAAACTTGGATTTATTTTGAAGAAACAATTCTTTTGCCGGAAACAAAATTTGTGTTGACATATGAACTGATGGTGTTCCGCTTACTAAAAGTTCATCCAGTCAATTATAGCCAATATTTGGCAGTATTGTGCCCTTCACATAAATTGTTTTTAATAGAGGTTTGAAACGGGTATAGAAGCCTTACGGAAACAAATAATTTTGAGGAACATAGCATTATCTTCAACAATTGAAAAATCGGAATGATATGGATAATTTTTTTTTAATAATATAATTTTTTTAATTTCTTGTTTTAAGGAATATTTTGTAAATTTTTTTATCAAATATAAATTAATTTCTTTTGAATTTATATTTTATTATATTTAATCTTTGGATATTCTATCGACAAAAAAGTACTGCGCTCGTATATAATAACAAAAGGAATAATAAGATTAAGATATCTAAGAAAATTAAAATGAATGTACCATGAACCTATCTATATTCATACGACTATTATGAGAAGGCAACCATAGGGCCGAATGTCCCAGGTAGCGTATGACAAAATTTTCCTTCACCAAAATGTACCCTTGCTGGATACGTGGAACACAAATTATAAAAACAAAAAATAAATCCAATAGTTTTGTCGATCACTACTGATTGCTGTAGCCATGTACGAAAAATTGGACAACTGTATGCTGAAGTCATACTTTAAGAATATGAATATTAATCCCAATAAACATTACCTCAAGACAATTAATTCAGTAACTAAGTTATACAAGATTGAGAATAAATACATCGTGGTGATAAATAATCAAAACAAAACCATGTGCCGGGATCTTGTTGAGCTGGTACGTACCTTTACCTCTTTGTTACACTCACGAAAACCTGAGGTATTCCGGCTGGGGCTTGATGTCTGCTGCAATGTGGACCGCCTAGAAAAGGTAATTAACTTCATCAGTGGCATAATGTCTTCAAATATCAAATGGATACTGAACATCCCATTTAACGATTCAGTTAAATATAAACGAGCTTTATCATCTAGATGGATTGTTGACATGCCACTACCGAATAGTGTTCATAGTGCAGGTATACCTAACACCACACCGCTTCTTACAACACCTACTTACTATTCTGAAGAAGTATCTGATCATTACTATCGTAATTCTATAAAGGAAATTCTCCACTTTATGAAATTCTCCAACATCTTCAAGAGTGATCATCTGTCGAAACTTTATACCAAATCAATTGACAGTCTACCGTTTTCTGCGAGTTCCTTATCATCAATTAGAGTTTTTGTTTATGATAATCATAACAAAGCCTACATAGAAGAACCTGTAACTGATCACCAATATGGATTCGATGGGAATGCGTTGGTACAATTTGATTCTGAAAAGAACTGCTTTATCACATCTAGCAGATACACTTGTAATGTTGAACGAGAAGTACACTTGTAATGTAAAAACTACATGAAGTAACTGAGTTACCTCAGCTCAACATTACTAAGAAATTGTTTCTCGACCGCTGTTGTCACCCCTGCGGCATTTACCTGTGCTCAAGGCCGGTAGAGGTAAAATTAGTCGTGGGGTTGGGGTGACACAGTTGAGAAACCTAGTTATACCGCGGTTGGACGAAAATATTGGGTGATCATTGAGATCACAAAAGGATTGGGGATTAGAAAAGTTGGACCTGTCTACAGCGACCAACAGAAAACTGAGTTATTTGTCCAGCATGAATGGACAGTTTTTGGGCCTTAGCCACACATTATTTGAAATACATAAACAAAAAAATCAATTAACAAGTCCCTGGATGAGGGTTCGATTAGTAAGTAAACTTGGTCAGTAAGTAGGTAGTCAAAAGAAAGGGTAAATGACGCGGTTGAAGCTGTACATTCACCTGCCTCTAATGAGGCTATTGACTCCCTACTATACTGACTGGACCTCTTTTAGTTAGTTATATTGTTTTTTCTTTCTTCTTATATTTACCCTTTGTTTTCCTTGATTTAGACCGCAAAAAAAAAAACACAAAAAAATTTAATTTATAAATTGAAGAAAAAAAATATTTATTTTCCAAAAAAAAAAATTTTTTTACATAGAAAACTTCTAACCTGACGGTTAGCAAAAATCAAACAAAAAGCCACGAATAAAATTTTTGTGGGGTTTTTATACAATTTTTCTGCTGATCGAAAAAAAAAAAAACACATATTTTCTTTTTCTTTTCCAATAAACTTGAAAAATTCCATAATCACCCCACTGACATTTTATCCGAATTTTTTTATTCCGAACTGCCCAAGTCGCAAAAAAAAAATTATATTTTCACGCTTATTTTTACCTTGAGAAATTCAATTACATTGACAATGACCCAGGTTGAATAAACGGAAACGAAAATTGAGACTTCAACAAAAACAAATGTGTCTCCACACTGATTAAAGAATGTGTGATAATAAAAAAAAATATTCTTATGTTTGTTTACCGAAACTTGAGCTTCCGCAAATAAACATAAATGAAAACCAAGTCATATGGGCACGCGCCATTGGAGATAATAGGATTTTACATTAATTTAGTTGTTGGTTATGAATCTTGCTTATGTGCATGTTTTAATATGTACAGACAAGATTATTCCAACACAATTAATGTAAATGTAATGTGAACTGTACCCGGATTTAGTCATGTAAATTGGTATTTATTAGAAGAAAAAAAAAATCTTCAAATGTGGGGTACAGTTTTATACGCGAATTTGATGGATAAGATTATTTTGTGACGGGGATGACAAGCACTCGTTACAGCGTGGGGAAAACCCAATCCCTGAGATGAAAAGAGATCTCATGCTCTGTTTGGCGGGGATAGGATGCTTCCGTCAGTTTTGTTTTCAATTGGTGTCAACCCAACGTGGGGACGCCCCACAACCTGAGATAGTCTCAAGCCGGGCCAATAATAGATTTACAAATTTTGGATTTTCTTAATACTAATTTCCTAATATTATGGATTGTATATAATATATATTTTTTTTTTTTTTTTTTTTTCATATTTTTATATAAGATACTTTCTTAAAATATACTACTGTTGATAATATAAAAAAATTATAATTGAGCGAAAAATTATTACCTTTTTTTTTTTTTTTTTTTTTTTCAATAGTATATACCTTTATTTTTAAATGAAAATTTAACGCTCATTATTTACATAAAAACAATTTATTTTCTAATCTAACTATATATCCTACTTAACGCTATATTAGTAAATAAGAACGGCGCTGTCTCAACTTTAACCTGCTTCTTGTGAGTGTTAATTGTTTCTTGTATCAGTGCTTACAAAAATAGGTTGATTGCTAAGAATAGTTTAAATTTGAGACAGCCTCGACTTTGAGCTATTCTAGTGTTATAAGTTAACTATTAATGTAATTAACCTAAGGCAAACATTTTTCTTTCCTGACAATTATTGTGATTTTATAAAGCGAAATTGTATTCTAATTAATTAATTGTTTTATAATACGACAAATTGCAAGGAGAAATATATTATTGTTATCATTATTATTTTACGTTAAGTTTAAAAAATATAATCAGCTGATTTTGATTTTAATTTCAATTTCACTGTTGCCTTTTTAAACCTAACTTATTATTATTCTGCTCTATCTAACTATTACTTAATACTTTATAGATTGGTACCTTACTGTCAAAAATGATTATTATTTTTGGGGTGGCGCCAACTCAAACTTGTCTTACAAATGTAAGGTTTGAATCAACCTCATTCCCTTTGAATTTTTCAAACAGAAAAATTTTTAATCGAATTTATCATTTGATCGTTACTTTTTACATTTTTTCTCTAATTTCCCAACATTTGAATTTCTGCGGTGGGATCTTCGTGGTTGCTGAATGATGGCGAGGCTGACATCTCTGTGTTGGTTAAGATTGTACGGCAACTGTTGCTACCTCTACCAAACAACGAGTAAGATCACCACTGGAGTGATGGAGCTGCTGGATAAAACGCATTGACGACATGTCGTGGATGTTCAGACAGGTTATGTTGGTAGTTGAACTGGTTCGATTATTTTGCGCACCTCTGACTCTCGTATAGCAGACTGCTCAGTTTAAATTGAAAGAACGGCCGCTCATGATGTATTGTTGTTGGTATTTTGGAAAATGAATTTCTTATTTTTATAAGACGGGCATGTCTATTCTAAGTTCAACAACACACTTCCCGGTAAAGTGAGGTGTTGTAGCATATTGTTGCTGATGACGCCCTGGATCTGCTTTATGTCTGTTTTGCTTGGCCGACGGATATAATAATGTGTTCGACTGATTGGTTTATGCTATTGTGAGTCGTATTCGGCACTGATCATCGCTTGCTCCTCAGGTTGTAAAGGTTGCACCTTACATCGTTGTATATCTTCTCGCGTAAGGTGTAAAGCTCTCTTCTATGGGCTGGTTCTGATCTTCTTTCCGGCAATCACGTAGCTTTCTCCTCGTCATACCGTATTCGTTCGAAATATACTTGTATTAATTCTGAAGTAGTTGTACGTATGTAGCATTTCATCCTGGAGTATTGTTCGGATGGGATGTTTTTTTATACATATGGCTGTCACACATGGCATATTTAACTCGAAGCTTACGTAGTTGTTCACTAGAAGCGTCCCGCCTGCAGGATTTGAACTAGTTGTACTCATTCGTAGTGCCCATTAATTGTGCTCATACTTGCGTTCGTTGTGACTGACTTGGAATTATCAGCTTTCGTGTTGTCCCTACTACCATATGTCTGCGTATTTCTTTGGACATCGTGATATAAAAGTTTGGTAGAAGTTCTTTGACCGCGAATTCGGCGTGATTAGTTCGTGATCTTATTCGTTGCTTGAACTTGAAGCACTGCTATTGTTTCCGCCATGGGTTGCTTCCAGACTGAGTTGGTAATTATCTCTAAAACATGGTTGGTTGTCATCTGAGCAGGTTCATATGTAGAGATTTGGTTTGTAGTTGTTCCATCTGCTGATACCCTCATCTACAGCACCACAAAGATATTATCCCTACCCTACCGCTTCTTGACTTTCAAAACGACAAACTAACTTATTACCTAGATTAGTATCCCTACTCTATTTTCTATTTTATGTTATTTTGATCTACTCCCTATCTAACCCCTACTAATTGCTAAACCTAACAAATTCTTAACTCTAAACACTGGTGTTTCTTGGTTTATGGCGATAAACCAGAAACAAACCAGCCTTCACTTTACTTTTACACCACCTGTTTACAAAATCGTAGGTGTTGTAAAGGTAAACTGGTAACTGCGGAGAAATTATATTTTTTCTGAAACCAGTCTCCGATTAGACCTGGCCAACACCTCATACTCTAACCGTAAATCCAAAACACCCGGTAGATGATCTACCGGTGTTTTACTTCGGGTTGCGCACACCCGAACCCATCTTTGAAAGTGCACCATTATGCAAATGGTGCTGCAATTTTTCTGCAACCAGCCTCGAGCCTTCGGTTTGCGCCGCAGTTGTGATTTGCGCGCGCGCCTACCTGACACCCCGCGGAACTTGCTTCTGATCTTGCGCCTTATCTTAGCTCTGAACTTGCCTCGAGTTTTAGTTCTGAACTTACCTTTGATCTCAATATGCAATTTGCATAACGCAACGCGGTTTTCTTCAGCAGAGGAGCATGTACACCCTGATGGCTCATATATCGAATGACCCTCTTGCGTCACAGAATCTTTGTCGGTACTTGGCAATGAAACGGAAACCATCATGGGCTCTATTTCAGTAAACTCCTCCTGGGTATCGGTAAAAATTTGCTCTTCTATCTGAATTTCTTTCACCTCCTGTGTCAGATCTTCCTCCTGAACCTCTCTTTCGTCTATGTACACGGATTCTACACTGATCGAATAAACTTCCTCGCTTACTACACATATTTCTGCCTTCTCTTCCTCTAGTTGTTGTTCGAGTGAAAAAGCTTGGGCTACATGCATTTGGACTTGCGCTTCATATTCAGTATCCCATTCGTGATATTGTACATTTACCTCTTGATCTTCTGCTCTTCTGTTCGCGGGTTCTACCTGAATTTCATTATACCCTTCTGCCTGAATTTCTTTCTGAACTTCTTGAATCAGTGCTGGTTCCCCCTGCTCCGTTTCGGCCCTGGGCTTGTAAATTTTAAAATTCAGTCTCATTAGCATTCTCTCGGCGTTATACAGCGAAATCAAACCTCTGTCCAACCGTTCCGCCACCGACCATAGTACCTTCATGGCCGTGTACATTTCGCAAGACCTATCTGAAAAGATATCACAATCCATCGAGCGATTCACTCTTCCTGCAATGTGCAATAGTTTGGTGTAAACTGGAGGTAACATCTCATCCAGCCTACTTCCCATCCTGATCTCTTCCCACAGGTCCCGTTGTACCTCTTCCAGCTTCTCTTGACACGTCGCTGCCTCTTCCGAAGGATCCTTTGCTGCATCTTTATGTTTGTCTAGGGGTGCCGCGGAAAGAAACTTTCGTTCAGCCCTTAGCCTCTCAGCTAAGGTCGTCTTGAGAAAGTTGGTGATATCTCGTGAATATGAAGAATCGATCAGTCCCCGCACTTCCAGCTCCACCCTGAGCTCATCTTCGCTCAGTAACTCTACTTCCATTATTAAATCATAAAAACTTAAACTAAAAAAAATAGAACTTTGAACTAACTAAACTAACCTAAAATATGAAATACGTTCCATTCATGCTGGAATAGTGATGTCGTATCACCGAGACAGGTCAAAAAGGAAAGGAATCAAGGATTGTAATTTCTAATGGTTAGAACTGTTGGCTGTATTCCCAATCGCGCAATGGAATTCCAACTCTACACGAGTGAGTCTCACTGCTATGGCGAATACAGACCACACAGCCTATTTGGGTTTACCCGTGCGCTCCACCAAGCACAAAACTACAACTCCTCGCAATCCGCATCCATTCCCATTGAGAAGAGCTAGACCGCGTTTGTAGAAAGTTAACTTGATGGATTGGTCTTGAACAAATTTCCATGCCTCTGGCAGAAATGTTTTGATCAGTTTCACACGGGACAACAGCTCGCCCGCTGTTGTGTTCCGTTTCGTGTTTCTGTAGTATATCCACTGACTACCCGTACTACCACACCTGAATTCCATACCCGTCCATGGCAGATCAAAGGCGTGATAAGTAGTTAGAAATATACCCTGGACGATAACCTAAACTTAATACTAAATGTGCGGACCGGCGACCCCATCCCGAAGGATGAAAAATTATGACTTTATACTGAAGTGAAAATATGACGCGAACCTAACTATAAAAATTTATACGAAACGAACTTTTCAATTTTGAATCTGAATTTTGATCAGATAATTATTTTATTGTAATGGGGTAAATATATTAGATTTATTTAAGGCTCAGCCTCACTGGGATTTATTTCGATTGAATATTTTTGGTAACACAGATTTACCAGATAATTCGGGCCTATTTGGCCCCTGTTTGGGCGCCACTTGTAATGTAAAACACTGGCGCACAAACTTAGATTAATTTGGAGACGGATGTTTGGCCTCCTTTTGGGCGCCACTTGTAATGTTGAACGAGAAGTACACTTGTAATGTAAAAACTACATGAAGTAACTGAGTTACCTCAGCTCAACATTACTAAGAAATTGTTTCTCGACCGCTGTTGTCACCCCTGCGGCATTTACCTGTGCTCAAGGCCGGTAGAGGTAAAATTAGTCGTGGGGTTGGGGTGACACAGTTGAGAAACCTAGTTATACCGCGGTTGGACGAAAATATTGGGTGATCATTGAGATCACAAAAGGATTGGGGATTAGAAAAGTTGGACCTGTCTACAGCGACCAACAGAAAACTGAGTTATTTGTCCAGCATGAATGGACAGTTTTTGGGCCTTAGCCACACATTATTTGAAATACATAAACAAAAAAATCAATTAACAAGTCCCTGGATGAGGGTTCGATTAGTAAGTAAACTTGGTCAGTAAGTAGGTAGTCAAAAGAAAGGGTAAATGACGCGGTTGAAGCTGTACATTCACCTGCCTCTAATGAGGCTATTGACTCCCTACTATACTGACTGGACCTCTTTTAGTTAGTTATATTGTTTTTTCTTTCTTCTTATATTTACCCTTTGTTTTCCTTGATTTAGACCGCAAAAGAAAAAACACAAAAAAATTTAATTTATAAATTGAAGAAAAAAAATATTTATTTTCCAAAAAAAAAAATTTTTTTACATAGAAAACTTCTAACCTGACGGTTAGCAAAAATCAAACAAAAAGCCACGAATAAAATTTTTATGGGGTTTTTATACAATTTTTCTGCTGATCGAAAAAAAAAAACACATATTTTCTTTTTCTTTTCCAATAAACTTGAAAAATTCCATAATCACCCCACTGACATTTTATCCGAATTTCCGGACAATATGCACGAACTGTAAACATGAGGCACGTTATGGCTACATGTGTAACCACATGAACTGCCCAAGTCGCAAAAAAAAAATTATATTTTCACGCTTATTTTTACCTTGAGAAATTCAATTACATTGACAATGACCCAGGTTGAATAAACGGAAACGAAAATTGAGACTTCAACAAAAACAAATGTGTCTCCACACTGATTAAAGAATGTGTGATAATAAAAAAAAATATTCTTATGTTTGTTTACCGAAACTTGAGCTTCCGCAAATAAACATAAATGAAAACCAAGTCATATGGGCACGCGCCATTGGAGATAATAGGATTTTACATTAATTTAGTTGTTGGTTATGAATCTTGCTTATGTGCATGTTTTAATATGTACAGACAAGATTATTCCAACACAATTAATGTAAATGTAATGTGAACTGTACCCGGATTTAGTCATGTAAATTGGTATTTATTAGAAGAAAAAAAAAATCTTCAAATGTGGGGTACAGTTTTATACGCGAATTTGATGGATAAGATTATTTTGTGACGGGGATGACAAGCACCCGTTACACACTTTCTGCTCCATTGCTACTGAAATAATGCTAGACCAGAAAATATTTGAAAGATTAAATCAGCTTCCACTATCAGTTGATAAAAATAAAACTGAAATTATATCTATTCAAGGAGTGCCAGGCTGCGGCAAATCAACATGGATCTTAAATTCACATATAATTGGAAAAGATCTCGTCCTCAGTTCTACGAAGCACGGCATTAATGATATAAAAACTAAGGTGGCTTTCCAATGTAAAGAAGCTGGTAAAAACTTTGAAGATATTAAAACTAACTACCGCACGATTGCTTGTTACCTCTTAAATGGACTCAAAACATATGATACGGTTTATATCGACGAGTACATGATGGTACATGCTGGACTATTGGGCTTAGTGGCTTTGTTAAGTGACTGCCGTAAAATGTTCATTCTGGGTGATCAAAACCAAATACCGTACATCGACCGGCTTAATTATGTCAACATGCTTTATTTTGATGCAAATAAGTTTACAACACGTTCTAAACATCTTAATACAACCTATAGATGCCCTGCGGATGTGGTACATGCATTACAATCAATTTATCATCAATTTTATACCACTAATAATAATACGAAATCAGTCAGTTTTAACAAATGCCGGTTGATTTCTGATATTCCAGTTATGCCAAATTCACTGTACTTAACTTTCACAAAACGCGACAAAAGGCAATTAACTAACAATTTAAAATTACCTGATTAAAGTAAAATCCTAACTATTCATGAGGCTCAAGGCTTAACTTCAGCTAGCGTTAACTGTGTCCGACTGTCTGACAAAGAAATTAAACTATTCGATAGCTTACCACATGCTATAGTACCATTAACCAGACACACACACAAATTTAACTACTTCTCACCGATTGAAGGAGACCAACTGAACTCTTTAATACGAATTGCTTTAACTGCAAACCAATATAACCTCGCTCATGTCATCGATAAATCTGGTCCCAGTACCATTCAAAGCCCAGCACATATTTTGAAAATATCAGACTACAAGAAGACTACAACAATGGAAAAACCACCAAGAATTAGGAACCATTCATTTTATTTCCAAAATGTAAATAAAATGTCTTCGAAGGCAGCTCAATTTCGCAATTTTGTGTTAAAAACGCTCTTCCCGGTTTATATCATCTGTGAAACTTCATTTCACGAAGGAATCCTGAGTTCTGAATTCTTTCCTAGCCAATATGTGGTTTATAGATGCGACCGATCACCGCTAACTAGTGATACAAAATCTGGCGGAGGAGTACTCATTGCGATCAATAAAAAATCAATTTTTATCTACGTTGCATATGTTCCGCCTGGCTCACCGATATCATCTTACACCGCCTGCCCCGACACAATAATGGAAATAAACAATGCTGCTAATTCAACTGATACAATCTTGATCACGGGGGATTTTAATTTTCCAACAATTAGCTGGTCATATGACGAAGAAATGGATGAAATTTTACCATTGAACGTGATTTCTGAAATTGAGTGTCTGTTTATCGATACTGTTTTCGATATAAATCTTAGCCAAATTTGCGAGGTGCAGAATGGTCTTGACCGAATTCTAGATCTAATTTTTACAAATGAACGGAATCTATTTAAAGTAAATGAATCACCATCACCATTCGTTATTAATGATATTAACCACAAAGCCCTAGAAATAATTTTTGAAAGCAAGGGTAGCAATATTATTGATAACCATCACAACAGATAGCCGTATTACAACTTTAGAAAAGCCGACAGAATAAACCTTCATCTTTATTTTGAGCAGATTAACTGGAAAAATGAACTAATCAGTAGCAACATAGATATTAACGTGGAGAAATTCTACAAAATTATATCTGAGGGCATTGCACTATTTGTTCCTACTACTGCTGCGGCCAAATCGAACAAATATCCACCATGGTACGACGATAAACTAATCAATCTTAAGAACAAGAAAGACAAAGCAAATCTCAAAATCAGTTCAGACGAAAGCAAACATAAATTCACTTCGTGTAATCAAAATTTCGAGAGATACTTTGAGATAAAGTATAATAGTTACATAAGCCGTATTAAGGAAAAATTAAGAAACGATCCAAAACATTTTTGGAGATTTTTTAAAGAAAAACGTGAAACTAATGGTTACCCAGTGTGTATGACATTCAAAGAACGTAAATCCTGTGACCCGCAGGTTATATCAAACATGTTTGCGGAGTTTTTTCAATCAGTTTATAAACCGGAAGACATTGATAAGTATGAACATCCAAACAATGGTGAAAACAACGTAACCATACTAACACCAAGGATTGAAACCGAGGATATTCATCGAGCTTTAGAAGTATTCGGAGATGGATGTGGTCCTGATGGCATTCCAGCTTCATTATTGAAAGATTTCACATCGTTGGTAACTCCTCTGTGTCTTCTATTTAATCAATCATTACAACTAGCCGTATTTCCAACGAAATGGAAAGTAACAAGAGTAACACCAATTTTCAAAACAGGAGCAAGAAATGATGTCTCTTGTTACAGAGGAATTACATCAATATCTTCAATACCCAAATTATTTGAACTGATTGTATGCAGCTCATTCAGATCTTTGGTTCCTCGATTGGATTCATCTCACAGTGTCAGCATGGTTTTATACCCAAGAGATCAACATCAACAAATCTTCAACAAGTTGATGTGGTGTATACTGACTTTGCCGAAGCCTTTGACTCCATCAGTCATTGTAAAACGTTGGAACAGTTAGTCGTATTTGAGTAATCGCATTCAGTATATTGAGCTTAGTAATAGAAGATCAGAATAAATTCAAGCTACTTCAGGAGTACCACAAGGCTCTCATGTTGGTCCTTGGATCTTCATAATTTTCATCAATGACGTTACTGAAGTAATACAACATTCTAAGGTCTTAATGTTTGCAGATGATCTCAAAATCTTTAAAACAGTAGAAAACATCGGCGATACCCATAAGCTACAAGAGGACATCGACAATCTAGCGAAATGGTGTGAGTCTAACCTCCTCAGTCTCAACATCAACAAGTGTAAGAGTTTATCGTTCCATCGGAAAGTTAACCCTGGTACACAACAATATCAAATAAATGGCGTACTTTTACAAAAAGTATTCGAGATTAAAGACCTAGGGGTTACTTTCGTTGAAAACATGTGCTTTGCTAAGCATATTGAACAATGCGTTGCAAGAGCCAATTCAATGCTTGGTTTTATTAAGAATTTATGAGAAATTTATTTATATTTGATACAAAAATTTACAAAATAATCCTTAAAACAAAAAATTTAAAAAATTATATTTCTAAAAACAAATAAAAATAAACAATAAAATTCGGCCCTTCAACCCATTCGGCCCTTCGACCCATTCGGCTCTTCGACATTGGGCCTTTCTACCCATTCGGCCCTTCGACCCATTCGGCCTTTCGACATTCGGCCCTTCGACATTCGGCCCTTCGTCCCCATTCCGAAAAATCGACGTTCAAATTAGATCAGTCATATGCGATATGTTAGTGTGATTGGATGTAATGAGACAAATAATTTTAATTTTAATAAGACAAAGAAAAAAAAATTTCTGCGTGACTAAAATATTGTATTTTGGCGTAACATAATTATATCACTTCCGCGTTGTAAAAACGTTCCATGTTTGCGTAACAAAAGCGATTTTCTTTTGCGTTACGATTTTTATTTAACAATTCTTATTCCCAATTCATTACGTAGTTTTCTTATTATGCTAAATTATTACACTTGCAAAGAGTTGTTTGGGCAAATCATTACTTTTTCATTACGCTTGCGGTACGTATTATTTATAGGGCAATTATACGAACGACGAGATGTCTAACGCACATTGCGTATTTTGTTTATTCATACATAATAAAAATAATCGTTGGATATAAAAAAATGAAAACGGAAGTTATTTCTTTATCGAACTAATAGTAACATCCACGCTAACGAGAATATCTCTCCCCACCAGCGGATGTATTTGTGAGCCGTATGAATATCACACAAGGCACCCCACAAATGCTTTGTCTGCTTCCGTTTCATTATTCGTAAATACACTGGCAAAAGTTGAGTGAATTACGAGTTCTAAATTGTTATATACAATAGTATAAATAAAATTTAAATGCGTCAAATTATGTTGATTACTGACACACAGCAAATTCCAACCCAAATTTTAAAAGCCAGCTAACATAAAATTTAATGACAAGTGAAATTCATAATGCACGATCTAATATGTGCTTATTTTATATTATTGCCAATTTACAAATAAATAAAAGAATCCACGACCCACCACATTTACCAGTCACCACCCGTTTAAAATTTCAAAAATTAACAAACTACTAAGTAGATCATAAAAATTATGTTACTTGTACTCAAATTAAGCAATATACGACAAGGAACATCACATAAAATCTACGTACTCATACATTGTACATAACAACACATAGTTTCTAATTTTCAGAATTTTAAATGTATCTCTTGTAGTCAATTAAATTTATACCCCATACGACAAAAAAAAACATGGTGTTTAGTTATGCATATACACCGGAAACTATATGTAACATACATACATACCTTACCTACATTATGTACAATGATAATAATAATCATGGAAAAATTTTGCTATATTATCTGATGTTTCCCTCCATCAAATAAAAATTAAATTTTCAAAAAAAAAAAAAAAAAAGTGCAATAAGAACTTAACTAGAAAATTAACTGGTTTCGGAAAATTAACAGAATGGAACAGACACAACAATTCTTCCTTTTTCCATCATTATTACTATTATTATCATGTACCAGGTGTTTCAGTTGAAAATTTTATTTTTTTTTATTTTGTTTGCCTGTAGTTCCTTTCGATGCCAGCTAGCATTCTAGCAATGCTCATACTATTATGTTTTTTTTTTTTTGTAAATTTTCATTTACTTTTGTTCGTTAAAATTGTTACATAATATAGTTGTGAGTTTCGTGTGCTGTTCTGTGCATCAACCAGACGAATTCAGAGATAAAGTGAGCGCAAAAATCTACAGCAACAATACAAACAATTTTTAGTTTTTTTTTTGTGTAATATGTATTAATAAAGTGAAAACTAAAAGTAAGTTTTTGTTTTTCTAACTTTTTTTTGTATTTTTTTTTGCTAATATTTTTAAATTAAGTTAAATATTAAAAAATAAAAATAAAAAGTGTGCATTGTTTTAATTTTGGTTTCAGTTTATACATATACATTTATACGGAACTCAGTTTTATAAAAATAATATTAATAATAATAAGTATAAATAAATAAAGGAATTATAAATAGTAAGGTTAGAAAATAATTTTATGGAAACCAAATGGTAGCAGAAAAAAAATTTTTTTTTTTTTTATTTTGTTTATAAAACTTTTTCCAGTTTTTCACATCTAACATAACTTTTGTATTTTTTGTATGAACTGCATTTTATGTTTATGCTATACGTGTGTAATATGGGTACATGTACCAGAGTATGGATATACAGATTTTTGTTGAGAAGTCAAGAAAGAGTATAATGCAGTTATTATTTTATTGTGTAAAAAACACAACATAACTCAGGTTGTTATTGTGCATTTGGTACGAAGAACAAGAAGATAACTTATAAATTAGATAATTTAGAATACAGGAATGGTTTAACCCCTTAAAATTGTTTGTGCTCTACAGCAGAACAATTAAATATTTTATTTTATTATTTTGGAGTATGGTTTACTGTTCGCAATTTACATATAATTAGAATACAAATTAGGTGCAAAAGAGTGATAGGATTTTGTATAAAATGAAATGAACCATATTTAACGAATTCAGCGAAATATCATAAAGAGGAAAAATAACGAATTAAAATAATTTTGTTTGTTGTTTAACTTATGTTTCAGCTTGCCATTTGAAAAGTGGCCAAAAAAGAAGAAAACAACAAAGAGAAGAATTTGGTGCAAAATCCGTAAACAAACTCGAAACAGTATGAAACCTTTTCATTGAACATTTTTTTTAGATGGAAAGTAATTATTTGAAATTATGAAGTGGCTACTAGGGTGAACGTATCAAAAATGTGGTATTAGTTGTTGAAGCTGTGAAAAACCTACAAAAAACTTACCTCTACTGAATTTAAAAAATAATATTTACGTGTTTCAAACATATGTCTATTAGTAAAGTTTAAACGAAAACAAAAAAATTATGAGAGAGTTTACGCTCAACTCACGCCTCTTCGAGTACATTTTACAGTTCCATTTCAAGCATGGGTGAAAACATTTTACAGAAAGCAGAAGAACCACGTCGTTTGTTTGTTTGTGTTTAATTATTCTATTTTAGAGTTGTAACGGTCGTTCCTTTAGTATTATATGGTAAGAAGACGCATCCAGTATAGCCGATTCGATATCTAGGTGTTGAAATAAAATTAAATTTATAAATTTCATTAGTTCGCTAATTTGTTGGTATTGGGAAATTTAAATGACTACTCTTCAGCACAGCCATGTTTCGCTGGGCATAAGCAACGTTCAGTTATGTTATGTCGGAGATGAACAGGGAAACAAATCGCATGGTGATGGGTTACTGAGACAGAGATTCATCTCCCTACGATTTGTTTGTCGTAAATTTGAGCGGTTATTACATTTGTTTCAACTGTGTTTTGTATCAATTTTATATAAATGTGGGTTTCAAATCCCTGAAAAAAAAATTGTGATATACATCCCTTATAGTTTTTGTAGTAGGCAACCTATTTTTGTTTTTAATATTATATAAGGAGCCGGTGATGTACGTTGAAAAAATAAAGACGCCTATATAATTTTTATTAAATATTCTAATTATAAAATCCCACATAAATATATCAACATCAAACAGTTGCCACCCAAATTTGACACATCAAAATTAGCGAAGTCATCTACATACCAAACCCAGAATCAACAGAGAGTTGTTTACGTGGTTTGGTGAATTTAAATTCAACTGAAAAAACATTGCGCTAGCCGGAAAAAACCATTAACTTGAACATAAAGAAAAATGGTAAAAATATTATTCAGCATATTTGTACATAATACAAAAATGATTCGTGTAGATATCGCTTAAGGCGAAATACAGTTTCACCACTATTAGCGATATATTTGTGGAGGCACGACAACAACCACCACACTACCCACAAATTGGTGACCCCGACGTGATTGGAATGCAACTTACCCTGGTAATAGCCCCCACCCTAGGCAAGCTCGGGGTAAGTTTGTGTCCTAGTCATGATAACCGGCCGGGCCTTTAGAAGAACGCCGGTCGGGCGCAGCTATTACCGGTAATTAGAAGAACGCCGGTCGGGTACATTCAAACCGGGCCAATAAAAACGCCGGTCGGACGTATCCATACCAGGCACTTGCTTAGAAAATTTCCTCGTAATTCCAATGCAAATCTAGCCCAAGACGTCATCCTGTCCATGACCGACTCATACCAGTTCAGAGCGTATATTTCCCGAATAGTAAATCATGTCCTTTCCCTTCTAGAATATGTGTCGTTCTCATAATCCGACTCTCCACGCGGGTACTCCTCATTGCTATTCTCCGGTACATGTTGCGAATTCTGTATTCTTATTTCACCAGTTATATCACCTTCGATCCTTTTTCCTTCCATTTCACTAATGCCCTCCTTTAAAGTGTCCATCAATAATCGCTGAACTAACATTTCTTTATTTCCCGTCAATTGTAAACCACGTGCACTCAACTCTTTTTTTAATTGATCTACATTAAAATTTTTCACGACTATTTTCATGATCTGTTTTTATTTCGACCGTCCGTTCTTTATCCCACTTCTGAGCTGCAAGAGCTGCTATATTTTATATTAAAATACCTTCCTGTATGTTAATATTTTTTTGTTTATCTTTTACATGATTTTGCTAATAATATGGTTCCGTTGTTGATTACTGACTTTCTTTTTGTGTTGCCTTCCTCTGTTTTTCTCTCATCGCCTACTTTTGTAACGACGTGTAGCTTGTTTAGTTACACTGTCTAAATCCAGAGTGCTAATATCACTCTATTTACATGTCTCATATTATGCATCCATAATATATTTTTAACGTTTTTACAATAACCTTACACCATAGTATAAATGAACCGTTTACTATTGAAAGGGCTCATGTTCACTTTTTGTCAAAATTATTATTATGACGGTTTTGTATCAAAGACACGTATATACGTTTTATGACAAGACGAAATTACCATATGGTTAATGGAACGGCACCTACCTTGCAAAAAAAAATCATTTGTTCTAGAAAGGGCACATGGCCAGGACAATACTAAACGATTCATTTGTATTTTAAGGATAATTTTAATTAGACTTTGATAGACCGCAAAAAGATGTCTGCGAAACATGCGAGGAATTATCAGCAAAAATAAATAATACGATCCTCAATTATGACGCAAAACGGGTTGCGATAGCCAAAAGATGATCCACGTCAAAAACTCTTGCTACGGCATAGTATGTATTTGATTGCGTGCAGAATCTGCCGCTACCACATATTCCCGTGCGGACAATTTTTTACTATCGCCAGCTTTGGATGGATACTTTTTGTATCTATGATTTGAAGAGGAAATGTAGCGAAATGTAACTTATGCTTTCGATGATAATTTTTGAATTTAAATTATGTATATAAGAAAAGGAGCCTTTGCGTCATCTACTAAAATCGTGTGGAAATATTCATTACACAACGATTTCTTAATATTGCCACACGATTTGTGAAAACCCAAACGTTTCAATCTCATTTTTGGTTGCGAATATATTTTTCCTCGCCATCGCTCAGGGTGCAAATTTCACTTTCGTATTGCAATGACTCGTTTTCTTCACTTGTTATACAATATACTATTATCACGAAGGAATGGCAAAAATAGGGGCAAATGAAGTATGCTCTTTGGTCAGGGATTTCGTAGAAAAATATTTAATACCTGAGACTACCGAATTCCATCGGTAATTCTGATGCATGCTGGTTAAAATCCATCGGTAATTCTGATGCATGCTGGTTTTTTCTGATGCATGCTGGTTAAAATCGTAATGCCAAGGTATTAAGATTTCTAATGGCTTTTTGTATTGAAAAAAACCTGACCAAAATCTATTAGTATTTCCCCGTTCGAGGCCATAGTTTTCTACCTTATGATCGTTTGTTTGGAGTAATCAAGAGAAATTTAAAGAAAATTGACAGAATTTATTTATCAGAGGAATATGGGGCACTGATCAACCCATCAAGTACACTTCAAAAAATCTATACAAATATTTTATAAAATATTAAGCTTCAAACATTGGTGGCCAACTTTTTTCAAAAAGCAGGTAATTGCTGTTCATCGAAGGCAAAAAGGCGAAAAAAAACAAATTTAAAGTTTCTGAATTTTCACATTTTGAAATGAAATGACCAGCGACGGAAATTTGGAAGCCCTAATTTAATTTGAAGATTTCATTTGGTTTCATTTAATTTGGAAAAGTTTCATTCCACTCGAAATTAGTTTCATTCTCATTCGTAATACAACTAGTGCTCAATTATTATCGATAATTTTTTACGAGTTAAAACCGCGCTGAAAATTCAACGAGTGCGCAGCACGAGTTGAATTATCTGCGTCGGTTTTAACGAGTAAAAAATTATAGATCATTAATTGCAGCACGTGTTGTATTTAGTAAGAGAATACAACTTTCCCGTCAGCGATTGAATCACAATTCATCCATTTGTGTCATGTTGTAAGCAAATTATTTGACAAGCTTTTGTTTGCATGTCTTTTCCTTTGATGTGTGTATAAAAAATTCAATCATTATAAAAAAAATTGAAATACAATTACAAATTTGAGATAATTGTTTAGGATTTTCTTGTTGCTATGGTGAAAATTGTAAAACTATCGCGTTGCTATGGTGAAAATTGAAAAACTATCGCGTTGCCATGGTGAAAATGGTAAAACTACCGCTATAATAACGTGTTGTTGTTTGTATTTTGCATGGCAATCTAAATACTATTGCTGTAATAATCGCTTTTTCGTAAAATTTTCCATGGCATATTTTGTGAAAGTTGTATTCTCTCCGTAATAGGATTTATTCAATTCGGAAATCGGAATAATTTTCATTCATTTTAGAAATAGTTTCACTTAAATTGGAGAAGGTTTCGTTTAATCCGAGATTTTTCAAAAATTATCGAAATTAATCAAATTATTCAAGAAAATTAAAATTTTTGTCATATTTAATTAAAGTTGATATATTTTTGTACATAAGATTTTAATTTCAACTTTCTGTTATTAATTACATGGTAAGTCAAATCGTCTGTAGGCAACACGGATTGGAGAAACTTTTCATCAACGACTTTGCAAGTCTTTAGATTTTCTTATAGCGCCAATAAATTAATTTAAAATTTTGTAGATAATTTTGTGTACGAAATATTGAGAAATTAAAAAAAAATAAATTAACATTGTAAATCATCATGTGCGCGAGCCAAAATGAAAAGGAACGAAAATTCAAGAAACATACCTTGTTATTTCCGTTAAATAGTAATAACATTCGGTTGGCGTTCCAAAAGTCGGAATTAAGAATAATGAAAAGCCAGGTACAGCTTGTCTTAGTGATCCTTATGCTATCTATGAACGACTGGTACAAACTAATCGACAATTTAGAAAAGTCAACAATTTAGTCAAAAAAATCGACGTTAGGCACACCAGCATAATCATTGTGATTAAAAAATATTTAAATTCAAAAATAGGCGAAGCACAGTTTTTAACCCACCCTGTACATATTTAGCTAATGTTTTATGCTTTTTGCATTTTAATTAGTTTTTTCATAATTAATCATTATCATAATCACAAGGGTTTGGTAGTTCAGTCTTCAGAAATTCTATTTTTCATATTCTGTTTGCACTTCTGTGGACAGAACACATGCCATTAAAATATTAATATAGAAGACACATACACCCCCTTATTCCGCCTGTCGGAATGAAAATTTAGGATAGAGAAAATATCCAGAATTCAAAGTCTCTCAGCATACTCGGTTCTGAACTCAGTTGTGTGCAGTCAGTCGGGCGTTCGGTGTGCCAGCCCATATATGGTTCATAAATTTGTAAAAATTTCGAAAAATCAAAATAAGAAAAAGAGTAAGGGATAGGACAGATCTCTGAGGAATACCAACATTTAATGTGAGGAAAGAAAGCCGCACCATCCACCACAACACTTGGATCCTGCGCCAAAAAAAAAAAAGAATTTACCAAACCAACCTACTAGAAAGTCCAATTGCTCTCAACTTGTACTTTAATCTCTTGCGACGTATGAGCTAGCTTACGAAATATTAGATGGTGTAAGAGAAGGGTAAGTAACAGTTAAGATCGCGGCAAATTAATTACAGGAATTATTTACTATATTATTGATTTTTATTAGAAATTTTATGGGAAAAGTTAATCACTCAATTCTCGCCCGATACCTCCAAACATGTTTCGATGTGATTTTGTCGATAAATACATAACGTAATGTGTTCTGCCCATAGGTAATACAAATTTTATACGTTTTTACTTAACGTAAAACTGTTTTTCTGCAGTCAGTGACAGATAATCGTACTGGTTTTGGTGTCTAGAAAATTCTGATTTTGGGGTTATTGAAAAGATTATTTACGAATTTTTGGAAATTTGTCGGTATTTAAATTTTTTGTACAATCACATATTTTAGGGCTAGCCAATAGAGATTGAATATTTTTGAATATTACTTTGGGTTACTATATGTTAACATTTTGGACAGGACGAAATTTTCCAGAACTTTCAAGACGTTTCGAGGTTACCGGATTATTTGAGTCTTATCGATATTCTTGGGAGTGAGGGTTTTAGTAGTATATGTTACTCTGTTTCTCCATTGTGCTGCATAATGTTCCACGGTGATTAGTGCTTGACGTTGGGTTGCATGTTATTAAGTGTTACTCAGGCTTTCCGAGAAAAATATCGTTATATATGCCAAAGATATTTGCAAGACCTTCAGATTCAGAGAATGGGTTCTTGATTTTGCGAAATTCCTCTAATCAAAAAAAAAAAACAATTGAGGTGAGATTTTGAAGGACAATCACAAATAAAAGTAGAAAACTTTATGTGGGGACTCAGATGCGATACAACATTTTTGAACGCAAGGAATTTTTAATTTATAACCCTGTTGCACGCTAAAAATTCACCTTTAGTAGGGTTATTTACATATAATCACAGAGGTATTTAGAACCAGAGCATATCTTCATATTCTCCGCATCAAAAGAAATAATTTAGGAGTGAGTTTGTTTGAAATTCAATATTGTAATTGTAATAATTGGTAGAACAGCAATAAAATTTATTTCATACTATACCGAAAATCAATGTTTACGTGATTGATTTCAGTCCGGGAAATGAATCATTACGTCAGAGAACAAAAGTGTCCGGAAAACGAGCTATTACAGTAGAGTAGATTGTAAAACCAAACAAAAAAAAAATAACTAGGGTAACTTGATAATTTGAAAATCATTTGGATTGATTTTCTCTAAATTTAAAACTCATGTTTTTACTTTCAAATTTAATTTTAAATGAAAAAATCGAATTAATGTCCCATATAGTATGAAATAAAACGTTGTACGTTACACGTACGTTAAATGATCGTTACAGTACTCGTTCAAAATTCTGGATAAACGTCGAACTCGTACTGTAACAACTCATTTACCGCCCTTGTGACGTAAATAACTATTACTGATGTACAAACATCTACTACGCACATGAAAAATTGTGGAAAAATTTGATTTCAAGAATATTTTTAAAAATCGAATTGCCCTAGTGTACTTGAACCAAAACATATAAAAAAATGTGTATGTATTGTAATGATTTATATTGTATATTTATGCTGTGTACGCTTGTATGTGTGATTGGATTGTAAAAATGATGATGAAAAAATGATCGTAAAAATTTGTGTTCACCATTTGTTTTTTTTATCATAAATCCGGTGGTTTTGAATTCAATTTTTTTTTTCTTTTAGGTCGAAATAGAGATGATAAGTTGTCTGTCGATGGCAAATTCTGTTACCATACAGATATCAAAAACAAAATCTTAAAATTATTTTATTTAATTAATTTACTAGTAATTTTTGATTTTTTTTTTTGCTAATAAATTATTTTATTTTATTTTATTTTATTTATTTATTTACTAATTAATTTATGTGGCTATTGACAAACTCTATTTTGAGCAAGAGCTCATTCACAATAGGGTGTGCCAAAAGAAACAAATGACAAAACGTAATACAAAAACGTTTATTTTTCTTTATTACTGCGATGGAGCGAAAGTCTTCCTGTCAGCACCAATAACTCCATCGAAAGGGTAGCCTAATGTGAGGAACATCAAATTTTGGAATTGAACGTTGAAACGTTTACACAACTCTAAATTAACGTTGGGGACATACTTTATAAATTTAAAATTTAAACGAAGATTATAAACCGAGAAATTGACAAAGTTGTTCTCGCCGATGATATAAAAAAGCCTTAACACCTTGAAAACATACATGTGTTGTAGAGGCATTATATCCAGCTCCTGAAATATAGGCCATGATGGTGTTTGCAATGATTTAAATGTCATTAGCCGCAAAACATGCTTCTGTCGCACATACAGAGGATGTAAGAGAGTTTTACAAGCACCGCCCCAACATGCTAAACCATACAATAGGATAGAATCAACTAGAGCAAAGTAAACCAATTTCAGTAGATATAATAGACAGCAGGGCCTTTCAGAGCTAGCAGGGGGCCTGGGCCAAATTATTAAAATGGGACCCCATAAAAAAAAAATAAAACAATTTTAAGTTTATATCACATGAATTCATTTTAGTATTTATTAGGATTTATTAGATTGAAGCTTTTCTCGCTTTATTATGAGAAAATTCTCTAAGGATTTGCTCAAAATTAATTTTTCTTGCGATGTCGTGGTTAATGTTTAACATTGCCAATCCATTTAACTGTTGTTCTGCCATTGTTGAGCGATGATAATTTTTTATTCTTTTAAGAACACTGAAACTCCTCTCGGCTGAAGACACAGATGCAGGAATACTTAAAAATATTCTTAAGACAATGATAAGATTCGGAAATAAACCAGCTAAGTTTTTACTGAGAATATTTTCTAATAAATTTGTTGGTGTCGGATCTGCATTGAAATTAGCTGCATACATTTTTTTAAGGAATTTTACCTCATCTAGTATCTCGTTTGATAACTCACTCGTGTATTTTGAATGCAAACGGTTTACTGCAGCTTCAATTTTTTCATCAGTCAAATTTGGAAATGACCAAAGAATTATTTGTAAAGATTGAAATCGTCTTTGTAAGCCAGCTATTACGGAATTAACTATTACGTTAAACACATTTATCCTGTAGTATTTTTCAGCATCCGTTTGTGTCCGTATCGTTCTATTAATGGCAAAATCACATGTAACTCCATATTCACGTGCTTTAGCTTTTGCTTTCGCAAATATTTCAATTCCGTTTAAATTGCAAAATTTCATTACTAGACTTTCAATATTATTTTGCTCAATATCAAGTGTAGCATTTCGAGCTTCAATTACCAAATTTGTCTGATGCAAATCTGTAAAAATTTCGAGCCATATGATAGAGAGCAAAACACATTCAAATTTATTTAAATATTTCTCAATTGAGTGTAATTCAACGGTTGCGTGTGGTGGTAAATTAAAGGAATGCATTTCATTTAAAGCATCTCGAATAGATAATAGATTTTTGGCTATTGGTTTTATTGCATCTATTCTAGCAGACCATCTAGTTTTGGAAATCGAGTGAAGAGACATACGGATATGTTTCTTTAAAACCTCCCATCTCCGCGGACTACTGCTAAAAAAATTATACATTTGTTGTATAACTCCAAAAAATTGTACAGCTTCTTTACACGATTCAGTTGAATCAACTCCAACCAGATTTAATGTGTGGTTCCCACAGCTGGAAAAAATACAGTCAGGATTACGCTTCGTAAGAATGGCTTGCACACCGTTTAGCTTGCCAGCCATATTTGCACTATTATCATATGCTTGGGCAATACATAAATTAAAATTTAATTCCATATCCGAAAAAATTTCAAGAATTCTGGCAGCTATTTCTTCTCGGGTTTTTCCAGAGAATCGAAGCAAATAAAACGCTCTTCAATGTCAAATTTTAAATTGTCACATCTTGTTCTTGTTACAAGACAAAATACTATCGTAGAGCAAGCGCAAATGAGAAATCTATAGTAACAAAAAATTCGGGGGCCCCTAAAAATCGGGGGCCCGTGCCGTATGGCCCGGCTGGAACACCCTCTGATTGGCACTGATAGACAGTATAATCGTAAAACGTACATTTTCCTGGAAACCAAAAGAATTCTCAACTTAAGGCCTTAATGTACGCCTCCCAGCTAAGGTTTTCATCGATCGTAACTCCCAAATATCTAATTTCATTAACCGAAGTAATGGTGAAGCAACCATTAGAAGAACAAATTGGACTCTTATTACAGCCAAATTCATGATATATAATCGGTATTTGAGACCTCTGGATTTCCCTAAAATGCAGAACTTTAGTCTTGTCGCTCAAAATCAAATTATGGGCTCCCAGCCAAATCGCTAATAACTAAGTCATGGTCAATATTACTTAGGTTCGCATAATTGTTGATGCCAGCGTAAACAAATGAGAGATCATCCGCATACGCAGTGACGGTTCCACAGAAATGCTGGTTGAAGATTCCATTTATGTAAATCAGAAAGAGTAACGGCGCCAACACCGATCCTTGAGGAACTCCAACCCTAATGTAACTCTCATTGCTCAATAGATTATTGACGCGGACTACTTGAGTTCGATCACATAGATAATCACAAAGCCACTTGTGTACCATTCCACGAAAACCGCAACGATATAGTTTTAAACGTAGAATTGTTTGGTCAACTCTATCAAAGGCTTTGGTTAAGTCAACAAACATTGCTGAAGTCTTAAATTCACGATCAATGCTATCGCTTATCTGTTCTAGAAATTCTAAAATCGCTTGTCCGGTATTTTTATTGTTACGAAATTCAAATTGTTTCGGAGATAGAAATTGATTTTTATCCAAGAAATCAATAATCCTGTTCTTCATAGCCTTTTCAAATATTTTGGAGAAGATAGAAAGAAGAAATATTGGTCGATAGTTGTTGACACAAGCTTTATCATTTTTCTTAAATAAAGGGACAACAACAGCTCGTTTCAAGGCTCCAGGAAAAACTCCTGTTTCTACACTTAAGTTAAAGATAAAAGACAAAACGTCCACAAGCCATTTTTTTAACAACAATATTTGAAATTCCATCTATCCCAGGAGACGATTTATTTTTTAGGGAGTTAATAATACTATACAGTTCCCCTGGAGAAACAGGTGAAAAATAGCAACTATTCGTAACATCATAATGCTCGGTAACTATTCGATTTCTATCAAACACATCCATCACAGTTGGACCATTGGAGTTCCCTTTAGAAACAAAGAAATCATTAAATTCATTTGCAATAGCTACAGAATCCGAAATAGTATCATCATTAAGACTATTAATTACTTTGATTTCCGGATTACCAGTATGCTCACCAATTATATTATTAACAGACTGCCAGTTTTTGCGAGCATCAGTACCATTTTTTTCAAACTGTTTCGAAGTGTTTTCTAGTTTGCTCAATTTTAAGATTTACCATGTCACACAGTTTGCGACTGTAGTTAACTAGTCTATTGTTGTTGGGAAACTTTTTCGCTAGGTAGCATATTCTATTCCTTTTAAGTATGTCTCTTAATAAATTATCATACATCCATGGCTTAAGCTTGACTATTTTAAGACTGAGACTAAACTAGTACAATTAGCCAGAAGACCTTTAAAAATATTTATGAAATTGTCATAAGCTAATGAAGCATTAGACTCATTGTAAATATTGATACATTCTTCATTTATCAGAAATTCTTTTAAACGATCATAATCTATTCGCGACATCTGCCTCACATTTGCCTTAGTGTGTCCTTTATTCGAGTTCTGTACAGTATATCCGATGAATTTGGCATCAATTAGGCAGTGATCTGAGATATTTAAATTATGCACCTTGTAGAGATATTTAAATTATGCACCTTGTATGAAATATTTTGAAAATATCTGTGGTCAAATCTAAAAAATATATTGTCAATACAGGTAGCCGAGGTTTTAAAAATCCTGGTAGGTTCATGAACTAAGATCTCAAGACCAAAACTAGACGAAATTACTAAAAGATTATCTACATGAGTCGTTTTCCTAACGAAATCAATATTAAAATCCCCCATAATTAAAACATTTCGATAAGGCAAGTTTTGTATAAGCCTAGTAAAATCTGTAATGAAGTCTGGAATATCAGCGTCATGGAGTCTGTAAATACACACAGCACATACAATTTTCGAACACCAAGGAAAAGTTATACCAACACCATCAAAAGACCTATGTATAGTCAAGCTTGAACTGCTTACAGTTTAACATTTTACTCGCGTAGATTGCAACACCACCGGACCTGTAATCCTCATTACATTTAGCAAACAGGTTATAATCATGCAAATCGAAGTTGTTAATTTCATCATTAAATATCCAAGTTTCCGACAAACCAATCAATAACGGCTTAACGTGTGCAGATTAAATGTAAGCCAGCAGCCTATCCGAATTCCTCTTCATGCTTCTTATATTCTGATACACAAAATTAAAATCACTCATAACTCAAGAAAGCAATAAAATAATAATTTAAAAATAATAATGTTTGTATATATGTTTAGTACATTTTATACATAGTATCTTATATTATAAGATTGCATTGCAATATAAACATTGGATATGAGAATGCCGATACAGTAAATTAATCATTACATGCCAAAATAAAATATTAAAAGATAATGACCGGTCACTCAATAATAACATTAAAGTTGTAAATTATAACGGCAGAATGGAAAAATAAATATGTAAAATAAATTTAATAAACTCCAATATTCTGTGGCAATTCAACAAAACCACTTATCTCACTCTCACTCACTTTTCAGGAGACAATAAATTAACAGTAAAACAGTAAAGTAATCAACACTTATCTCGAGATAAATGATTATGTTGAAAGGCCACAGTCTGAGCCTTTCAACATAATCATTTATCTCGAGATAAGTGTATATTACTTTACTGTTTTACTGTTAATTTATTGTCTCCTGAAAAGTGAGTGAGAATTAGATAAGTGGTTTTGTTGAATTGAAACCACTCAAATATACGTTGAGTAAAATACTATAGTGCAATACTACCCTTTCATGTCGTAATAATTTTTGTGTAATTGAATGAATGTTATTTATGACTGTGAAAAAATTAAAAACAGCTGTCTCAGTGTTGTTCATGTAATTGAATTCAAAAATTAGCACATTATCATAGCACAGAATCCAACCATACCACAAGTATAGCGTTTGTAAGGTTTTAGTTCAATTCATATACCACCCCTTAACAAATGAAAACAACTGGTAAATATTTAACTGAGAACTGGATGAAACTAAACAAAAGCAATATTCAAAATTGAAATACAAAAACAAAAAAAAATGAAAATACAATGATAAATAAAAATAGAATTAGAGAACTTATGCAAGATAATATCAAGAACTTAAATGTATAACACTTGCAAATGGTTTGAATCTTCGCGAAAATATAATATAATACAGTGCCAATATGTATGCAAAAAACAAAAATGCAATTTGCGAAAAAAACCGCAAGATGTCAAAAAAATATAAGTACTTAGTACCAATCTCACAAAAATAAATTTAAATTGAATATAAATAAAAAATTTCAAAAATATAGAAATTTGAGAAAATGTAAACAAAATATATTGATTAAAAGTTACGCCCTTAAAGTTAACGTTAAAATTAAAATTAGAAGACAAAAAATCAACTAAATTATGAAAAATTACATATTTACTTCGTTGGTGATGTGCTATCTTCCTGTGAACGAAACCCATTTTGCAGACGAACAATGTCATTATATGATTGAATTTGATGTACAAACGACTCCTTTGTTCTTCGTAGATAAATTTTGCCATCCTTAAACCATAAGAACTGGAACCCAAATGCAGCTTTTAATTGTTTTGCCTCGTTGTACAACCATGACTGGTATTTGGTGAGGTGGTGCATTAAGTATATCTTCCCCAATTCCTGTGATGACGACGACTTTCGTTTTTTCAAGTACTCAGATATTAAATCATTTTTGAGATTGTTTGATTTCAGCTTTACGATAAAAGAATTTTCCAAACGAGATTTAGATTTGTTGTGTAGTTTCATTCTTTTAATCGAGGTAATATCATCGGTCTTAATATAAACACAGAAAAAACTATGGTGACAATGAACCGGTAAACATGATGTCGAAGAGTTTTAATAAAATCGACCATTTGTTCGACTTTTACTTAAGTAAAGACAGCTTTAAACGTAGGTTGAAGCAACATTTTGCTCCAACCTAAAAATATTTTTATGTCAATTTTTATTCTTTTTTTGTTTAATTTAATTTTTATTCTACCCTGTTCAATATGTTATAAATTCAAGTCAAATTTGTAGACTTTTCTCAGTATAAATAAAAAATAAAATAAAATAATAAAATATTTATCGATTGAGGAGATTTTATCTATAATCAACTTAGACATCTCATCCTCATTCACCGTATTGCTAACCATAAGACCACCAATTACAACATTATTACGCACCTCTATTTGATTTCCCAAGTTAAGTTGCGCTTCCATAAAATTTACTCTCACCTCTTGTTTTAGAAATTTCTTTTCGATGACATGAAGCTTTCAAGCTTTTGTTTTATGGCATTGTTTTCTTCCGATAACAGTTTGATAGTATTATTTAGATCGTCTATACTGAAACAGACAAATTTCTGCGATATTTCAAGATCATCAAGTTTGACTAATTGTTTCTGCATATCTTGTAATATTACGATCACATCATTTAAAGTTTGTAAATTAACTGGATTTGATGGTTTATCCGTGTCAGCACATTCAATTATTGATTTACGGGATCCACTTCGACATTGAGGGCAAAGCCACGTTACTGAACCATTAGAAATATCACCAAACAAAGCATCCGATATATTGGCACATTTATTGTGGTATACCTTTTCACAATTCGAGCATTTCACTCCCGCAGACCTTCCTTTAGTAACATATTTTTTACATTCCGTAAAAACAACCGACATTACGAGATTATTAGAAATGGCGGAAAACTGGCAAAGCAAAACCAGGTTTAGTTTAATTTTTTAAATATTTATTAGACAATGCGTTTAACTATCACTTTATAATTGAAAAACAGCGTTTTTAGATTATTCATGTTATTTTGGTGGGTGTAGGATTGCAATAGGGTGGCAATCGATGTTTTCAGTTAATTTTATTCTTAGCAAAAGCAGTAATCTAGGAATTGAATGGCCCACGCCAAAGACTGAGCTTAGGCCGGAAAAAGCTGCAGGTGTTGACTCCAGTACATTCGATGGACGGACGATCGACCATATGGTCGATCGAATGTTACAGTATGATTGATTATACGTAGCTCTTCAATCTACGTAAAGAAATAATTTATGACATTAGGGCGTATTTATTCGTACATAGATTTAGGTGAATTTAAATATAAAAATATTTTGAAAATTTGAAAACGATACCAGTATCGCCATCTAACATTTCACCGATGAACTTCACATGGAAGTACTATATATATTTAGACTATGGTGATACACAAACGTGCAAAATATCTTCGACAATTTAGGTTTTGTAGCGTAATATCGAAAATAAGATAAACTATAAAAATAATATTCGCCATAGTTTTATTAAAAAATCGAAAATCAAACAGTCGAAAAATAAAAATTAACCTTCAAACAACAACGAAGAAAATTATTATTTAATTCATGCATGGTCGGAAGGATGAAAGAGCAACCACCATTTCATCTTTTGGGGTCACAAAAACCTAATTCGTTCAGAAATGTGGAAACCACAAAAACAATTTGATTTATATAGTGCGACAAGTAACAACTATATGAGCCGTTCATTTTGAATGTGGTGCAAGTCCATTTTTCAAAAAATTTAAGTTAATGATAACAATAGACTAATAAAAGTATAATCTTTCTAACGGTGAACAATTTATAGTCAAAATAATAAAAAAATAATCCCTAATACTTGTTCAAAAAATAAAAAAATTCAAAATCCCGTATATTTTGCATTTATTGTTTCTCTATTCCTTCATTTTCTCGTTTCAACACAATGTGAACTTGCCCCACTTTCAAAATAAACGGCTCATATGTACATTAAGTAGCTATTTTCGATCGGAAATACTTCATTGATTTATTTATAAATTATAACATATGCATGCGCACCCATTCAATTTAATTCTGACGAGCGACATACATACAAAATACGATAGCATTAAGAAAGCACATTTTAACTTTAAATCTAAAACATAAAAAAGTTATTTCAAACGTATTTAAATATGTAAATCAAAAATATGAAATATAATATTTAAAAGCTTACAAAACATAAATGTAAACAAAATGTACACCACGAGAACCAAATGCACTACATATATATACATATATACTCCAGTCATGTATGTGCTTTCTTGAAAGCTGATAAATATATGATATAGCTGCAAAGCTATGAAAATGTCTAAAAAACATAAACATAAAAATTTACTTTGAATGTCATTTAATGGGAAATGAGATCGTACCATGCATATATGCATAATACAGTACATATATTGTACACATAGCTGTTTATAGTGTATGTACCAACTATAAATATTAAACTTTATTGTCGTCTTGTTGTTGCATTCGTTTTTCGTAACATACATAAATGCGACTAACTGTTATAATTTTTCGTTCGTCCTTTTTTTTGTTTGCACAGCGACTAGGAGTACTATATAAAAAAAAAAAAGAAAAGCGAAAAATGTTACAGTTTTTCGTATAACAATATGTTTTAGATCGTATACCATACAATTTAATTTTACTTATCTATACCGACTCATATCATAAACGACCTTTAACTCTGTTTTCTTTTGTTTATTCGTAAAGGTACATACGTTGGTCCGGCCGTATGTTATGAAACATTTTATTCGGAGGAGGTTTGGAAAAAAAAATAAAAAAATTGTTTGTTTATATGTCACACAGGCATACTGCATACAACATCCACAAACATCCTTAATATCATCATTGCGACGTATTTAAATCATTAGGACATTTTGATTTTTTGTTTGTTTTTTTATCTTTTTTATCTACGTATTTTCAAAATATTTCATTCAGGTGATATCATGGAAATAATGATACACAAGCTGTTTTGGGTAAATACAATTTATCGTGTTCTGCATTCTGGAAAATATGAATGTTGCTCCCAAACGTTTCTATGTGCAAACTTTACGAGTACATATACATATTATTATTCTTTAAAAATTAAATGAAAAATGTAAAATCATTATTTTCCCGAGAGCATTTTGTTATAGTACAAAAAAATATTTTTCATTTAAATAATTATTAATTTTTAATTAAAACATAATTTTATTTAGTATATTATGTGTATACATCATAAATACCTATAGCAAGAAAATTGAAATATGTATGTATAGTATTTTTATAAGAAGCTGGAGGAAATGCAACAGTAGAACGTTACATTGTACATAATTGGAATAACTAAAATTAAATCTATACCGTATTTTAATATGATTTTATGCTATTTGAATAGAAGAAATTTTACGAAATTGAAAAGGGTGTATAACCCCCACTCGTTAAAAGAAATGTATAGTATAATACATTTCCAATTAATTACGAGTTTTGTACAGAAATCAATGGAATTAGTGGGGTACCCTGTAGGGAACTGTATTTTGTTGATTGTTTTTTTTTGCTTTTTTATGTTTTCATCTATGCAATCTTTTCTGGGGCTCAAGGGACTCCCAACTGTTTCGCAGTTCATTTAGAAGGTTAAAGACGCGTTTTTGTTTAAACCACGGCACATTGCATTGCTTTGCTGCACATTGAATTCTGCACCCTCAACAAGGGGTTATAGTTATTTTCATCGTCATCACCGATCGTAATTAGATGATGGAAAATCGCTTTTGCATCCCGCCCCTATCGGAATTTGAACCCGGTACCTCCCGATCCAAACGCTGCAGCAACGCCGGTGTTTTTTTAAATTTAAAACGGTTTATTTTACAAATTTATATAAAAAATAAATTGAAAATTTTATCATCATCAACATATAAATTACTGTCGTCTGTCTGTTTGTATGGATATAACGCAAAGGAAGAGCCTTTTATCATTGAAAGTAATAAGCTATACAAATTTTCAAAAAAAAATGTATGGGAGCGCTCGAGTCCGTGGTTCGATCACTTTGAAAAGTTAATAGAAATTTTTATCAACGTAGCCAAGGTGTTATGAGTACAAATTTGCTGGCACCTAGCTATACCCTAAGTAGGTGAAAACAGATGAAGTACTATTGCGACAAACATATTCATATCTACATAATCGCAGCCAACTAATGAAGTCAAGTCTCTAATAATAGGTACAAGAATCAAAATTAGAAAAAAACGAACACGAAATTGTGGTGTAAAGGAAATGTATTGGTAAAGATTTCTCAAATTTCCTACCAAAATATATTTAACCTAAATAGTATTAGGACTAAATACTGATTGATAAATCCATGATTTTCTAAACGATTTTTGTACCCACCAACTGAAAAGAAAATTTGGTTACCGACAGAAAAAAAAAAGTTAATTTTAAATTTTGTTTATGAGCAACATAAAAATGGTTGTTAGCTATAACCACAAACAAATATTCATATTCTCTCAACTGCACATAGAAGAACATATTATTACAGAAAATGATCACGTTCTTCGATAGTGTAGACATTTTAATATTTTATATTATAAAATTTTTTCGAAATTACTAACGGCTTCGATATACTGGTGTGAAGTTTTCCAGACACATATTTTTTAATGCAAATATATGTTATTTATTAGTAATGTTACAATGCTTTCTTATTAGAAAATTCAAAATGGAGTGATATTTCAAATGATTGAATAATTTATAAACGTATTTTAAAAACTCAAGCATTAAATAAAATAAAATAGATAAAAATAATTTACAGATATGTACTGAAGCGAATGACAAAAATAGGTATTTATGAAACCAGTTAGAAAATGTTCCATTTAATGTAATTGTAGTGGGATGTTTACGAAAGAAGAGAGTTCCGTAAAATAATCCAAGTTATAAAAAATGACATTCCCAAAAGATTTTTTTCTAATTTTAATAAAAAAAATATCTACGAATGGTGTTGAAATAAATATTTTATCAGTCTCAGTCATTTCCAAACTAGTTTCGAGCTAGTCGCAATACACCATGAATTCGAAAAGTCCAGAATAAGATTTCAAGCAATTGCAAAACAACAATAAAATTAATGCTGAATTTACCAGTTAGAATACATTCCAATAAATTGTTCTAAAATATTTCATCTGTAGGTAGTATTTGTCAAAGAATTAATTATTTTGCTTTTAAATAAATTAAAGGATTAATCTACATTATATAATTAGCGTAGATGCTTAAAAATTATAACTGAGTAGTCTGTGATACATGTAGGTGTTGACGTGTTAAAAATGAACTTCGAATATAGATTTTAAATTCATTATTTAATTTACAATTTAAATATTATTTAACTCAAATTTTGGAATTAGAATCTCTAAACTTATCTAAACTTATGTAATTATAAATATAATATTTTCCTGTAATAAACTCTATGTTAATTTTAATTTAGAGAAATAAAATTAAAAAAAAAAAAAAAATAGAAAATGTTTCTGGTTCGATGCTCACGAAAGTACTTATTAATTATTTTAATATTATTTTTTCACATAACGGCATTTCATTGTTTCAATACGAATTGAAAAACATAAAATTTTGTATTGAAAAACAATGATTAAATGTAATAACATAAGTTATAATATGTACATTTTTTCTACGATAATGCAGTAACCATGATTTCGATAATGATTTTTGAATTCGAATTATATGAGAAAAGGAGCCTTTGCATCGTCTAATAAAATCGTGTGGAAATATTCATTATAGCTGATTTACATTCAACGACATTCGACGCCCACAAAAAAGTTGAAACACAACATAGGAAAAACTACAAAGAGAAAAAATAATCATCTGCTTCAAAAATTCATTTGAAACCCGAGAAACAAACCCAAAAATCGTCGTCTGCTTTTTTTTGCAGATGTCGAATTTCATCAGTTTTCTGTAAAATCGTCTACGCGTGAATAAATAATTATAAAAAGGTTACGTAAACAAGAAAATCAACCATTTGTATTAGTTTATGATATTTTTTGTTTAAATTTATTTTTTATGTAAAAAGAAAACGATTTTTTAATTTGACATCTGCATCTGCAAAAATCTTTGAACGTAAACCAATCTTAAATCAGTCTTTACACAACGATTTCTTAATATTGCCGCACGATTTGTGAAGATCCAAACATTTCAATTTCATTTTGTGTTGCGAATAATTTTTTTTCTATCGTAGAAAGAATAGCGTGTGTAGGTAACTCGTGTGAAAATCAGTCATTGCAATACTCAAGTGAAAGCAGCCCTCGCTATCGCTCAGGCTGCAAATTTCCCTTTCATATTGTAATGTAAAACATCGTGTATAACATACAATACAATATACTATCGTAAAACTGTAATCTACATTTAGGCTGGTACCGCGAATTATTTTTCTACGATATTGCAGTAACTTTGCTTTCGATGATAATTTTTAAATTTAAATTATATAAGAAAATGATCCTTTGCACAAATCGTGTTGCAATTTCATTGCACAACGATTTCTCAATTACCACAAGATTTGTGAAAACCCAAGTATTTTAATTATATTGTGAACGTTACAGTTACTAGTTTAATCTATTAAAATAAATAGATATAATTTTGAAGCCAAAATGGCGGATATTATTTCTCTGGATTTGCGGCCGATAAAATCAAGGACAAGATACCAAAACAGAGATACCAAGATTCCAAATTCCTATACTACATTCAGTATCTAACATTTTTCAATATCCTATCCCATACTTAAAATTCTGAAAGTTTGCATAAATGCGTAAAATATAATGGCCTACCACAAAATCATAGTGGCCTTCGTGAACAAATGGCCTAGAATGTTTTAGTATTCACCAGAAGTTCCAAATTCCTATGCTACATTCAGTATCTGACATTTTTCAATATTTTAATACCCTATCCCATACTTAAAATTCTGAAAGTTTGCATAAATGCGTAAAATATAATGGCCTACCACAAAATCATAGTGGCCTTCGTGAACAAAGGGCGTAGAATGGTTTAGTATTCACCAGAATTTCCAAATTCCTATACTACATTCAGTATCTAACATTTTTCAATATTTCAATACCCTATCCTCTACTTAGAATTCGATAAGGTTGCACAAATACGTGAAACATTATGGCCTACTACAAAATCATAGTGCCCTTCGTGAACAAATGGTCTAGAATGGTTTAGTATTCACCAGAAGTTCCAAATTCCTATGCTACATTCAGTATCTGACATTTTTCAATATTTCAATACCCTATCCCCTACTTAAAATTCTAAAAGTTTGCAAAAATGCGTAAAATATAATGGCCTACCACAAAATCATAGTGGCCTTCGTGAACAAATGGCCTAGAATGTTTTAGTATTCACCAGAATTACTTCGGTCTAAAAAGACCAAAGTATTGAAATCCTGTCAAGAATGACGAAAAATTTGGTTGGTCCAAAACCACTTTTCTCGACGTTTTGAAAGTCCCTGAGCCTGAAAATGCAAAAAAAAAAAAATGTCCGTCTGTCTATCTGTGTGTCTGGATGTCTGTGTGTCTGGATGTCTGTGTGTCTGGACCCATGGTATCTCAAGAACGGCTTGTCCGATTTGGATTTTTTTTCGCCAATCTGTTTCTATGGTCAAGGCGGAGATTTGAAAAGCTTTTGGAGACTGTACGTCAAGGGGGTGGCGTACGTGCCATACGAATTGACCCAAAATTTCTGCTTTTATAAATATTTACGATTTTTTTATATATGCTGGTTTGATTATTGAATTGGGCATTGAATTTGGAATTGATTTGAAGGTTAAGTTAGGGGTTAATTTGCGGGTTGAGTTGAAGTTGAGTTGGAGTTGAGTTGGGGTTGCATTAGGATGTAGTGAGTAGATAATAAATTGTTTATATGATGGAACTTGCGTATTTCTCAACCGATTTTTATGAAATTTGACATATGTGTTGGAAATGGGATTCTAAAATGTTTTTTGGATGAAGTTCTGGTATTTTAAAACGATTTCTGGATGAAGTTCTGGAATATGACCAAGTATGATGGAACTTGTCTATTTCTCAACCGGTTACGATGAAATTCGACATTTGTATTGGAAATGGAATTCTAAAATGTTTTTTGGATGAAGTTCTGGGATTTTAAAACGATTTCTGGATGAAGTTCTGGAATATTGCCAAGTATGATGGAACTTGTATATTTCTCAACCGATTACAATGAAATTTAATTTGTGTGTTAGAAATGGGATTCTAAAATGAGTTTTGGATCAGGTTCGGGAATATGGCCAAGTATGATGAAACTTGTCCATTTCTCAACCAATTATGATGAAATTCGACATGTGTATTGGAATTGGGAATCTAAAATGAGTTTTGGATGAAGTTCTGGAATATGGCCAAGTATGATGGAACTTGGCTATTTCTTAACCGATTATGATGAAATTTGATGTGTATTGGAAATGGGATTCCAAAATGATTTTTGGATAAAGCTCTGGAATATGGCTAAGTAGGATAGAACTCAGTTATTCCTTACCCGTTTGTTATGAAATTTGACATGTGCGTTGTAAATGGGATTCTTAAATGATTTTTTGGATAAATTTCTGAAATATGGTCAATTAAACGGTTAGAAGTATCAGTATAATTTGTTATACTACTACTTTCGGTATAAAGTTCTAGAAAACGATTTTTCGTTTTAAATTGGATGCCTGTACCCATGTTTTTGAAGCTTTTGACCTGTTTGGCTGTTGTTGTATAAGTAAATATATGTAGTTAAAATAGAAATCAATGATGTCAAAACTGTCACACCAACTTTATGATTGAAGATACCAAAGACCGAACTTCTGATCACCTCGGGAGGTTTCAGCCCTTTATATTTTCAATTTATGTTAACGTATAAGATTTTTCCCGATTATTGTCAAATAATATTGTTTAATAATTTCTCTCTTCGTGGATAATAAGTATTCTTCCCTTGAAAATATTTTGTACAAACATTGGTTGGAGTGAAAAAAACATGTATGTGCTTTAACTTGTGATTTTTCAACTATCTGCTTGTAAGCAGATGAGTAAAATTTAGGTATATTTTTGATGGAGTAGTGGATACTTGAAGTTTAAGTAACTGAAAAAAGGTACGTTTTAACTTCTTCCGTACTTAACTTGATGATTTACAAGGTTGGGTACAAGGAGACTTGAGTTTAGTTTGAAAATTTCGAAAAATGAAAAATTATCGTGAACGCCGGTAGATGTGAGGATCCGCCAAAAGTACACACATTTTGTTTATTTATTTTTTTTTTAATTTAAGGTGTATTTTCTGGTGTAAACATTCGGTGGTGCTAGTGGAGCTCTGTGTTCATACCAAAACTTTAATTTTTTACGCTACTTAAGTGATCCTTGGTGTCAAGGTTTATCGCCTTCGGGGTACAGTATGTAAAGCTTTGCTTTGCGACTAAAGGATCTCTGGTTATATTTTTTTTCGTTTTTAATTCTCGATGGATCCCGGCGATGTAAGAAGACGTGTATCACGCTGATTAGGGTGTTATAAATATAGTATTACTAGCTTTTCCTCAAATGAAATTGAATCGACTGGAAGATTAAAAAAAGGTGGTCTTCTTAAAGATATGGGAATATAATATATGTAGAACTACTGTTTGTAGGGCATTTCATTTAATGGTTTTATAGCTTTGGATTATTCCCACGAGAAAATATTCATAATTTTATTAATAGAAAAGGGTAACGAGGCCTAAATATAAAAGCAAAATTATTGCAGTTTACGGGTCCTATTTCTTTTCTTGGGGCAGCGGATAAGTTTGTAACCATAAGGTAGCTGTGGCGGTTCACGCACAATCTTGCGCCTACATTGATGCATTCGCCGCCACAATCAATTCTAACGCGAGCTAGACAAAAACCAAAACAACGCACCGACTGGTATACCAATAAAACAAACACATAGTAAAACGAAAACACAAAAATAAATAAAATAAAACCAATCAGTCTCGTCTCAATCTCGATAGCGACCGCACGTCGCTTGTGGTGTTGGCTGCCAACCACACCTAAAATACACACTAACAAACGGCACAAAATGGTGGTGACAACATAAATAAAATTATAAATAAATTAATTTTGTAACAATAAAATAAATATTAAAAAACAAATTTAATAAATAAATTATAAATTTAATTGTATAAGTGTGGTGTATATGTTTTATAAACATCCATAAAGCCTACCAGACATTGGCGTGTTATTATCGCAAGGGCTTCAATGGCAGTTATTTGTAGCGCTGTTCTACATAACATAAGAATGCATTTAAACTATATTTATGTAATCGAAGAGGATGCAGACAACAGAAGCAATCACGTTAAGGTCTTCTATGGAGAAGACGAGAATAAAGATAAACAGCTACGAATTCGAGGTCAACGAAAAATAACTGAGGATTAAATACAAAAAATCACTACTGATTTAGCACTAAATAATTTAGATAAAGAATAAGAATTAAATTATCAGAAGTACTGCCTAAACAATAAGTAAAGACTTAAAGGTATTACTTAAAGTTTTTCCGGTAAGTACTTGTAAGCACAAGATAGGTGTTATTCATTTCGAAATAAGAGAAAGCTTTTACTTAAAAGTAGTACCTTTTATGGGAAAAGTAACTCGTAACAGTACCTACTTCTTTTTATTCACTCCACCCATTGATACAAGTTATAAGCTTATATAATTATGTATAAGTTTTTTAGTAATAATTGAATTCTTCTTAAATATTTTTATAATGTACCATTTACGTATTTGTAATTTTATGTAAATGCCTAAATGTTTACCTTTATTTTAATTATGAACAAATACTTATACGCTTTTAAAATAGTCAGTAAAAACTTTCAAGGTTTATATAGGCGTGTGAAGATTTTTTTAAAAATTTACTATATACAAATGACGTCACTTAGTAAAAAATAGTAAAAACTTCCCTGGCATCCATATTGTGTATAATTCTTAACAATAACATACATACAGTAAACTAAAACTAAAATTCTTTATAAAAATAAATTAAACATATTAATTCAAATATTAGCATTTTAAAATTTACCATAAATGAGTCTACTGGGTTACCGCCGAATTTGTTTGCATAAATCGTCATGCTCCTCCCATTGCCCACTAGGTCTTTGAATGAAGCTCGTGAAATGTTTCTTAGTTTCATTAAAATTAATTATTCCTTTCAAAAGAAGTATTTCTCCTGATATAATTAACTGGTTTTGAATTTGTTGTATTTCAATATTATAAGATTCTTCTATATTCAATGGTTGTACATCGACAACAACAAAGCCATTAATACAATCAATTTGAATATTTCTGCAGTTTTTCTTGCAAACTGTTCCGCAAATCAATTTCTTCAAAATTGCCTAAATTTCTTGGTAAAGTGTGAAACACCTTCCTGGTTGAGTTGCACATAATTATAATTCGCATCGTTTCAGGAATTAAAAAAGTCCAAAGCAGCATCACGTTGGTTGTTGCACCTATTTTCAATTCCGTTTTCGATTCAATATCGATTTTTAGATACTCCATTATTTTAATTATTACAGTATCCTCTATTTATTACCATAATGCATCCAGTATTCGAGGGAAATCTAAATTGTTTCTTTTGGGTGTCCTCGACAACGATTATGATGTTATAGTTATTTGTGAAACATGGCTTACGAAAAATTTCAATTCAGAAGAATACTTTCCATCAGATTACGTGGTCTATAGAAAAGACAGGCATGATTTTGATACCAGCCTTAAAGGAGGAGGTGTGTTGATCGCCGTGAAAAATTTACTTTCGAGTGAAGTTATAGCGTGTCATCCGGTATACGATATTATGGCTGTACGTATTAAAGCCGATATTTCTTTTATCTTCGTGGTCGCTGTATATGTGCCCTGTGGATCAACTTTAGAAGTTTATCTGGAATTTATGTCTGCCGTGCATATTGATGAACAACTCATGATCATTGGTGATTTCAATCTTCCAGACATTGTTTGGTTTGACGTTGATGGTGTTCTCACGCCCTCTTCTAACGATCAAAAAGCATTGGCCATCACCGATTATTTTGCGAGTATAGCAACCAAGCAATTGAACCAGATATGCAACAGTCGAGGAAAACTATTGGATTTAGTATTTTCATCTGATGTTATGTATTCGGATATTTCTTCATGTGAGGATTTTACTGGATGTGGGAGTGTCTACCATACTCCAATAATGATAAATATTTTTCATGAAAAATGCAATACTAATTTTTCCCTTGATAATTCTTTTCATTTTGATTTTAGGCATGCTGACTACATTTCTTTAAACGAATTTCTTGTCAACTCTGATTGGGAGTTCCTTAAGCGTGGGAATAACTTGAACGAAGCCGTTTCTTTGTTCAATGAACTACTCAAGACTGGTGTTGAAAGGTATGTCCCTTTAATTAAAAATGAACCTCGGTTTCGTGAACCATGGTACAATAGGAAACTACTGCGCCTGGAAAAACGGCGTAACAAATTTCATTCATTATATAGGCTACATGGTGCTGAGTTTTATTCTAGATTCGATGCAGCTCGAAAAGAATTTAAAATTTTAAATTGGTGCCTATATAATAACTATATTTTGCAGATTGAAGTGGACTTAACGTCCAATCCAAGAAAATTCTGGAATTTCCTCAATGGTAAACGGAAAGCAGTTGGGTTTCCTTCACCGATGATTTATCAGAATTCATTGGCGAGTCAACTCCCTGATATCTGCAATCTATTCGCCAAATATTTTGAGTCCGTGTACGAACCATCCGCGATATCATTTTCATCACATAACACGTCTCCATTAGCTTGTAATCGTACTGATTACAATTTATTAAAATTCACTGAAACGGAGGTTTATGATTGCTTGTCTCTTCTTGATGTAAATAAGGGGGCTGGCCATGATGGCATTCCACCCATCCTCATAAAAAATTGTGCAGAAAGTTTAGCTCTTCCGCTTACTCACATCTTTAATGAAAGCCTTCGGACTGGGATTTTTCCTGATCCCTGGAAAATATCCTTCATTCGTCCGTTTTTTAAATCTGGCAAAAGATGTGAAATTAGCAACTATCGAGGAATTGCTATTCTTTCTGCTATTCCCAAACTTTTCGAAGCCATGGTGCAGAAATTTTTGTTTTTTCATGTGAAATCTCTTATTTTGCCTGCACAACATGGGTTTTATCCGGGAAGATCTACAATTACCAATTTGACTGCATTCTGTGGACATTTATACAGCAGAATCGAGGGCCGGCAACAAGTAGATGTTGTTTACACTGACTTTTCAAAAGCTTTTGATAAAATTGATCATTCAATTCTTATCTATAAGCTAGAGAAACTAAATTTTGAGTTCATCCCTATCAAATGGTTGGAATCTTATCTGTTTGGCCGGTCACAATACGTTAAGATTAATGATTCTGCTTCTCATTTATTTCGTGTAACTTCTGGAGTACCGCAAGGTAGTCACATTGGTCCACTTCTGTTCTCATTATTTATTAATGATGTTGTGGAGTGTTTTGAATTTGCACATTGCCTTCTTTACGCAGATGATATGAAAATATTCGCTCCGATTTCTTCAATTTCTGATTGTTTAAAGTTACAAAGTGATTTGAACACATTTTGCAGTTGGTCGTTTAACAACAAATTGTTGTTGAATGTGGCCAAATGTAAGGTTATCTATTTTTTCAGAAAGCGATCACCTATTCTTCAGCAGTATTTTCTTTATAATATGGTGGTTGACAGAGTTGAGTTCATGTCTGACTTGGGTATAATTTTCTCTTCTGATCTTTCCTTTACAAAACATATTGATTCTATTATTGCTAAGGCTTACATTATGTTAGGCTTCATTAAGCGTAATTGTAAAGACTTTTGTGACCCGCTTACACTAAAATCTTTATATGTGTCCTTTGTTCGGTCTATTCTTGAATTCGCTTCTCAGATCTGGTCACCATTTTATAAGTGTCATTCAGATAGAATTGAAAGTGTTCAAAAGCAATTTGTACTGTATGCTCTTCGTGGTCTACCTTCTGATAGAGTGAATAACTATGTTCTTCTGCCTTATAAAGATCGCTGTAATTTATTAAAATTACAACGATTAAATCACCGAAGAGACATAGCATCAGCTATCTTTGTGCGCGATGTTTTGATCTCACGAATTGATTGTGATGAAATACTTACGCGTTTAAATTTTTACGCTCCTACGCGTTGTTTGCGGCGACGAGACGGTTTCTTACACATTGATTCTGTTACGACAAACTACGCACTTTCTGAACCAGTCTTGAGAATGTCGCAAATTTTTAACTCTGTTTTTGAAATTTTTGATTTTAATATGTCAAGAAATTCGTTTAGAAATGAGTTATTTAAATTTTTTGCTATTGATAATTAATATTTTTTGTACCATTAACGTATTATTAATATTTTTGTATTGCATTATAATTTCTTATTACCGATTGTACTTTACTGTAGGTTTAAATAAATAAATATATAAATAAATAAATAATCTACTTGGTGGTTTTTAATGTAATTATTTATAAATTTAAAAAATCAATTGGGCGATTAGAATACATAGTTCCAATGTAGTGTTAGTCGATCCCGAAAACATAAAATATTTGTACGATTGAGTCAAACGCACATAAATTAAAAACCGAAACTGCTGTATCATCACTTCTTCTATAAGAAAAGCGGTTTTGCAGCAAACCTACTGTATTGCCGTCTACTCCTGATAATATATCAATTGGTCTTTCATTTTTCTTGTCGTTTTTGGTTTTTAAAATGTTCCGTTTGGTATATATCTGCGTATGACTCTTTGACCCATATGCCTAGGTGAGATGAAAGTTTTCTGTTTTTTATTTCGGTTTTCCCCGTTCCTGATGTCATCTGGATCTGACCCTTCGTTAGAATGTTCTAGATTCCTCGCCTTTTGTTTTTTATTATAAAAAAGTTGTTTAATTTTAATTTTTTTAAATATTTTTGATGTTTTCTCTTTTATCAGGCTTACAAAACGACCGATTTTAAAAAACTTTCGGTCTATGTAATGATGTTTCACTAAACGAAACCAGTTTTATGCATTCGAATTTGAAACTCTTCCTTCAAACCGTGATTCTGGTATTGCTAAGTGCTCCCAAAGTGGGAGGTAGATGAAATACCGTTTTATACAATACATGGCAAATTCAGAATTATAATATTTATATTTTTTAGTTTTTGCGAGGTCCACTTTCTCAATATTTTCAATTAATTGCTTGTAAATTCGAAAGAATCTTGCATAAAATAGGCTTGATTTCCAATCCTCCAATAGGCTCGGTTTACCCATGAAATTTTTAGTTTCGCTGGGAATTCCGGTTTCAAATTCTAAAGCCGCTTCATTTGTACTATAAATGCGAGAAACGTGGTTTTTAAATAAATCAAATGAATTCTCGACGTATTTATTAATATATTTGGACCAAAATATGTATATAAATAATTTATAAAATTCGTCTAATGTTTTACAATTTATAAATGCGAAAATAAATCAAAGACGAAACATCATTGTTCGAATGTTGATTCCGACATATTTTTTTTATTTGTAATTTAAAAATGTTCACCATTTGAGAAAAGCAGATTAATACAATTATTTTCTCTTGTGTCGGCCTAACATGGTAAACTAGGATATTATAATAGTATATTGTATAACAAGTGAAGAAAACGAGTCATTGCAATACGAAAGTGAAATTTGCAGCCTGAGCGATAGCGAGGGCTGTAATCACTTGAGTATTGCAATGACTCATTTGTACACGAGTTATACACGCTATTTTCTCTACAATTCAATAGCTCTGTAACATTAAGTAGAAACATAAAAAATTACAAACTTGTACGCATCAACATAAATTTATTAAACCATTAAAACATTTGGGTTTCACAAATCGTGTACCAATATTAAGAAATCGTTGTGTAATGAGAATATTTCCACACGATTTTCAAAAATCATCATCGAAAGTATAGGTTACTACACTATCGTAGAAAAACATAATTTATATTTTCATAAACTGACATTACATAAAAATAATAAAATTGTGGACAAGACCTTGTGGACATCTCTGTGATCGGTGATACAATGATTTATAAAACCATCAAAATTATTAAAAATTCTAAATTCTGTGAAGTATAGTAAAGTTCGTCACAACTGGATCAGGTTTGCCACGTAGATTGGCATATGACCAAGTTATCCGAAAATTACACCTATTCGAGAATGAGGGAAAACCCTCGTGGACATTTGTGTGGTTGGCTATATAACAACTTTTAAAATCATCCAAAATTATTAAAATTTCCACATTCTGTGAAATATAGTATGTTCATCACAATTGGATCAACTTGGTGACATATACAGCTATATATTCTAGTTATTATAGAAAATGTGCGGGACCTTCAGGAAATCTCCAGGATTGGCGCTAAACAATTATTTAATTATCAAAAATCAGTCAACTTTTAAATTACCTGAAATACAGTAAGGTTCAACAAAATTGAAAGCTATTGGCCAACGAGATATAAATAACAAAATAACCTGTTTTCTATTTGATAGTACGAAAAATTCAAAATTACAAAAAAATAAAATTTCCATATAATCTAAATTCGAATTGGAAAAATAGCTAATTTAACAGTGTAATTTTTTGTTATTTTTTTTAGCATAAACTTCACTCTCATCATGATAGTAACTAATACAACTTTTGTGATATTAGTCGCATTTCTTGCCGTTTGATCTGATCCAGGTCAGATCATATCTTATGAAACGACACCAAAATGCGTAAAACAAACAAACATCAAATTTCAATTTTCTGTTTTGTTTCGTTTTGAATCTGCCTCTTCATTACTCGTACTGTATGCATAATATTCTTTGTCGCTTTGCAAAATTCTGTGTTGTTTTGGAACACATGATAACTGCATAAAGTAAATTGTTCAGGGGGTCAATTCTCGTTCTATGAAAAGTACAATGAAAAGTTTTTTCAGTGAAAAATGTTAATTTCCGATTCATGTTCTATGAGAAGGAGAAAAATAACGTCACAATCTTTTCATATGGAAAAAACTTTCTCACCGAGTATTTTGGTCGTGAAAATATAAATAAATTTTGAAATCATTTTTTCTAAATACATACTAAATTCTAAATGTACAATTTCCAAGAAAAAAAATAATCAAATATATTTTAAAATCAGTTTTTATAAAATTAAATAAAAAAATAAATATTTTGGTTAATAAAATGTTACCAGCGTAATTCGCGACAGTTAATATATTAAGTATAATATGGTCAATTTAGGGAAATCCCTCATTAGTGGTTAAAAGTTAATTTTTTTCTCTTTAGTGTTTATTATGTGACAGTAGATTGAAAGAGTAAGTATGATACTTCAAACGTATAAATTTAAAAAAAAGTTATTAACATTTTTAATTAGAAAAATGGAAAAAACACAGAAACGTAAAAGACCTAGCGAGGCACAAAAAGGATGCCTTATCGATTTTTTGGAGCTTAATCTGGATTTGGCTCATGACAGGTGGTTATAAATGAAGTTAAAAATCTTTATATGCCTAAAATGTATTATTTTATTATTATGTAGATATTATCTCAGTTGATGGGGCTCGAGCACAAGAGAACGCGTGGAATAATTTAGCCAAGGAAATTAATGGACTGCTTAGGAGGGGCTAATAAGGACGGGACAAAATGGCGAAAATATTGGATGAACCAAAAGTAAATTACATAACCTATAAGTTTTTTTTAAATCATATATCGTTTTAATATTTTTATTTCAGATTATACGCAAAAGATCGCCATGCGCAGTTAACAGCGATAAGCAATAAAAATGGGGTGAATGGAGCAAAAAACCCAAAACCGTTGACTGACAATGAGGAGCGAATTTTGGCAATAATGACTTCTCAAGCCGTCGACGGAGGCATTAATTTATTGGAACTTGGTGCACATCAAAACACAGTAGGTGTAGCCAATTCCCATAATATTTTTACACTTAATTTATTCTAATCATTATAACCCATATATCCCTTAATATAATTTTTAGCCAGCTGAGTCAATTGAAATTATCGACGTGGACAATAACGTAGAATATTTGATTTCCGGGGCATCAATGTCAATCCCAACAACAACTATGGTATATGACATCAATTTAACTCCACAGGTAGATAATATTACCACCCCCATCACCACTCGACCATCAGCCAGAAAGTCTCAAAAACGGGCAAAACCAAATTCATATGAAGACGAGCATTTGCCAAAATTAATAAAGCTCGAAGAGAAGAGGCTCGAGTTAAAACTCAAAAAAATTCAACTAGAAAAAGAAAAGCTTAATATATTTAAGAGTATTCTCATTACATTAAATGAAATTAAAAATAAATTGTAAAATAGCAAAAACAAATTAATATTGTTTTAATTTAAAAAAAAAAATAGTAAACCTAATTAAAGTATTCAGTCATTTTGACTGTACTCTACGCGCTTCGGTTAAAATTGATTGTTGGTTTATTTCTGAGGTCACAGTTTCATCGTCATCGTTATCATCAATTTCAATTACATCCGGAAAAGGAACACTAGCTTTGATTAATATTGTGGAGCACAGCACACGCATTTATTATTTTTCCGGATTTTTCTGGGGTGTAATATGAGGGGCTCAGAACCATAGTGGCCTAACCCACATTTTTAAACATTTTCGTTTAAACGGCCATTAATGTTCTTGGGAATGGAATCTAATTATACTGACCTCCAATTACAAAAACAGTTATTACCAGGTTATTTATTATAATATTTGTTTTATAATAAATTACCATTTCAATGAACATGACCGATTACATGAAAAAATGTTGAAATTTTGAATGTTGGTTAGGCCACTATGGTTCTGAGCCCCTCAATAATACTCTTTCCTTTGATAAACATCGGAATCTGCTTTTAAGTACTCCTATACACCGTTCTATTAAACTACAGGTTTTTTTATGCGCCATGTTATTAATAATTTCGCCATTTGAAATGGCATTTTGGATAGGGATCATCAACTATGGCTGTAAGGGGTAGCCGCTGTCTCATAATAACCAAAAATGTCGTTCCCCACTCGAATACTTATCCTCCAAAATTTGTTTTAGGTTAGACCGACGCCATACATAAGCATCATGTACCGTCCCTCCAAATCTCGCGTTCAAAATAAAAATCTGATAGTTCGCATCGCACACAACTTGCACATTCCTCGAGTGCCCACCTTTCCTACAGTAGTAGACGTGCTCGACATTCTTATTGGGCGCACAAATTCGTATGTGGGTTCCATCCACCAAACCAATAATTCCAGGATAGTTCGACATTTCAAAAAAATTTTGTTTTGACTGAACCATTTCCTGGTTTGTCGGGAAACGCACATATTCGTGCGCTATGAAAATTAGAGCTTCCGCTAGTTCGGTGATGGTTCGACAAACCGACGTTTGAGACATCGTTGCCATGACGTCTTGACCAACTGCCCGTTGGAAACTTTCGGTCGCAAAAAACCGCAATGCGCACGGCACTTTTAAATAACACGGAATTGCGTGTATTCGTTCGGTCTCATTTAATAAAGGCATGAGTTTGTCAATGAGCTCCCTGCAAATCGTCTTAGGGAAAGGGAATCTATATAAATCAGAGAACTGTCTATCTGACAGAATCTCTAAAGGATTTTGCGTGTCCCTTAAGCGCCTTCTAATGACCCGAATATTGTCTCTGGAAGATTTTTTTTTTTTTTTTTTTTTAAATTTTATATTTTCCAAAAATAACAAAATTAATTAATTTTCTTACATAGATGGAAAATTACCATTAAAATAAAGAAACGCCAGCATGTTGACAGACAAATAGACCAATTTATGACATGTTATTAACTCATTTCATAAGACAAAGGCACATCAACTAATGCACAATGCAAAAACTTTTTACTTACAGGTTTGTATGAATTTCCAACATAACGAGCAAACATTTTTGTTCGTCAAGTTGGATATTCATACAAACCTGTAAGTAAAAATTAAAAAGTTTTGCATTGTGAATGCTATGTTAGTTTACAATACGTGAATGTTCATATAGGAATCATAAATGACAATTACATCTTTTTGAAGCAATACGTAAAAAATAAAACAACACATAAATTAATTATAAACGTCTCATATGCTATGAAGAAATTCTATATACATATGTACGTGTCATGTGAGACAGTCATTGATGAGTCATCGGTCTGTCGTCGGGATTGATTCACTGTTGCAAACTTTTGTCCACTAGTTTTTATGCAAAATAGTATGTGTACAGTATACTTTACATATGTATAAATTAGACAAATATTGCGCAAAGTTGTAAAAATAATTAGCTAATGTAATTAAATCAATTTCCATTCAAAGTGCTTATTGGTATTTCCCTATTAGTATTTCTGTTTTTGTCTGCCTAGGGTTTTGAAATGTTAAATTTTTTCAACCGCGTTTTTGCTTTCGTTAATTTGTGCTGTATGAGTGTATGGTGCTTCGTGCGAACGACCAATGTGTAACAAAATTTGCAAATTTCTTTATTTTGTATACGCAAATTGTTAAATTTATTATTAGCCAGTGAGAAGTTGTTTACATTTTAAATAGCCGTGACGTCATCACATGTATTTTATACCGATTTCACACCGTAGATAGTATAATAGCCAAATAGTACAATACTATTTTGCTATCCGGTGTGAAACCGATGTTTTGATAGTATAATGGCAAAAATAAAATATAATATTTCGATTTAATAGCTATTATATTTTATTTTTTTTATTGTAAAAGGAAAATTTATGACAGTGTATTTTTAATAAATTAGTCTAAGAACATTTTTGTATATTGCGTAATTATGCTTAATCATTATTTGTTTTTAATTTTCGTTTTTTTAATAATATTTTATACGGTGTGAAATCGACTATGGTAGATAGTAAAATAGTATTATACTATTTTGCTATTATACTACCTACGGTGTGAAACCGGTATTAGTATAAAAACAAGTCTGTAGGGAAAAGGGAATTTTTTACAAACGTGTAGGGAAATATAAAATTTTCACCTGGCATCACTGATTATAATTTATTTGATAAGGAACTGCCGGCCATAACGCTCTTCATTAAATTATAAACATTTTTTAGAGTAAGTAGGTAAAAGTTCTAAATATGTGCGAGTATATTGTATATACATACCTATGTATGTAGTAGGTACCTATACTATTTATAAAATAAGTGAAGAAAATTAATTTTCCATTTTATGTTAATAATCTTGAGTCGGTTTGTGGTTTCTTCAATTGTACAAGAAAACGTCAACAAAAATTCCGACGGGAATATAATTAAAAACAAAATAAAACATCAAAAATTATTTTAGAACGCCAAATTAACATCGCTCTTTAAACGTAAAAATTGCCGTATTTCATGGTAGGCGCATGCCAAAAGAATTTAGATTTTTTTTTTTCGGCACACATTCTACAATAATAAGATAAATTTGTGCCATCTCTCTTTCGTGTTATATCCCAGCAGGAAACTTGTCAACATGCATATGAATTAAATGTTTAGTACAGAAATACGCACGTACGTTTTTTCTTTTCTTTCGAATGTGTATGAAGGAGAAAAAAAATATTTGTATTTCGTAGATTGACAGCATGTTGACTAATGGACTAATTTATGACATGTCATTGATTCGTCTCATATGCCTTGTTAACTAATTATGTAGTTATTGCGGCTTCATATCAGATTCTTATATGACACGTCCACCCTCATTCTCCTTCCAATACGACGTGTTTAATACTAAAAAGACAAGCTTCTTTTATGAACATAATGTTTTGTTTATTCGAGTTCTTTTGACGTGCTGTTTCATTTATTGTTAATTTTAGGTATTTCGTGTTGTAAAACTTAAATATTATTTTTCTGGTGGCTTAAACGTAATTAATAAGAAGTTTAAGTATTTATTAAAAATGTATTAATTTTTAATGATTTAATGTACATATTTTCCTCAGTGGTGAAAAACCCAATTGTTTTAATGGGCCGCGATTTTTATTTTTCGTTTATATAAAACTGTTGTTATTAAGTGCATAGATATTAAAATGTGCAGATAAATTGGAATATGTGTATACTAAAAATTAGATTAATAACAATTACCATATATGTATAAGCTAAATTTAAAAATACATAATATTTTCGAAATATAATAAAACTTAAGAATTTTAAAATAAATTAAATATTGTTTTATTGAATAATTTACAAAAAATTACCTACCTTTATTCCCAAATACATACATATATAAGAAATACGGGTCTATAAAAAATCATCTCAGACATGTCACTTATGATTCTCATATTAACCATCTACAAATAATCATAAATGACAAGTCAAATAGTATTCGTTTCAGACATATCATACATCCTTCGATGATGATACGTCATATAATCAGCATCACGGATTTGTCACACATGAAATCGAGTCCCGCTTTTTGGTAAAATTCTATATACATGTCTTGCATGACCGTCATTGACGAATCGTTAGTGTGTCTCTAATCACTTTCCTACTGGGATTCTACAACGTGTAGATACTAAAAATAATAGTAACTTTATTGGAATATAACACAATAGAGAGAGAGAGAGAGAGAGAGAGAGAGAGAGAGAGAGAAAGAGAGACTAGAATTAGTTACTAGCATAAATTATTTGAATATTGAACTAGCATCTATCGATCCCCATCCCCTTACAAGTAAATCAAACGTAAAAGCGTACATGGGTCGCCCAACAAAATGCGTACAGAATTAAATTGAAATGAGGAACGATTTTTCGATATCAAAAACTGGTCCAAGTACACACAAACCATATTGTAGTTTCGTAAAACAAGAAAAAACATAAGAAGACATTATTCGAAAAATGAATGCAGAAAGAATACAGAAAATAAATGCAGAAAATAAAGTAGTGTTTCATTTATTAAAATATGTATATGTATAAATAATAAAATACTGAATGAAGTAATCGTGAAAGTAAACTATATTATAAAAAAACGAAATAAAAATTAAGTCTACAGCACGTTTTATTTTAAAAAAATGAGAGTTTAAAAAAGAGTGTTGGTAAAAATACCAAATAAAGCACAACACAAATTACAACGGTATTGTATGAGTCAGCTGCTGGCATCACAGAATCAATATTCTAATTATTTTGAAATTGAGCAGACTAATTTTGCACCAACCATAACGAATTTCTACTATCGTATAAGTATACGCAAAAAAATTGTTGTAAATTATGTATATGAATCGAAATAAATGTACAACGATTTATCCATAAATTATCCCATTTTATCCTTTTTTTTGTAATGGAGAAATATACTAAAAGGAACTGTTTATCATTAATTGTTGGCGGCGTTTGCAACGACAAACCCATTAAATATAAAAGTTTCATGTTTCGGCAAATGACCCCGGGCCAAATGACCAAAGAAATTATAAATTTAGAAGGAAGAATTTGAGTTAAGATTCAAAACGGCAATTTTGCAATTATAGTAGTAAATACAATTATTTGGCGGCAAATATTCAATCAACAGGGCTACATGGACACCAGACGAGGTAAAGAGGTTAATTAAATCTGTAAAGCACATTGAAAAAGACTTGAAACGAGATAAGACGAGAATACCAATCTCCAATTTTCTGTACAATAATATACATTGTTGTGTGTGGTGTGTAAGCCTGAATGGGGCTGTCATATTGAATGAGAGATGCAACCGCTGGCAGAAAATCAATTAATGAAGGCGATGACATATTGTATTGTGTCTGAGGTAAAGAAAGGGTGATAGAAATAATATTTTCTAAAAGGAGATGACGATAACGAAGAAGAATTGTGATCAAATAATCTTTGTCCACTCTCTTTGGAGCAATAATAGAGACACCAACGCTGGCAAGAAATGGATTGATCAAAGCAATGGCAAATTATACTAAAATGTATGACTGTTTTATTTCTTGACACTTATTCAACGCCGGGTCAGATCAAAATTTATACGTGAAGCAACAACAACATTTGATTCAACATTGGCTTTGTATCACAAAAATGTATGTGTTGCAAAGAAAGTTTTGCCAAAATTGTGGTATCACGTGTAATAGAGACGCCAACGCTGGCAAAATAAAATAGCAATTGGTAATTTAAATAAACTTAATTAATTAAATTCTCTATATAATAATAGTTTAATATTACCAATTTTAATAATAATAATAATATGTATAAGTATTAAATTTTGAATTAATAATAATAATATAAGTTTTAATTTTTTCGGAAAAAATTTTGATATATGTATGTATATGACAAAAAAAAGAAGTTGGCTCTATGACTAATCGTTGGCAGTGTTTGTAACGACAAACCTTTTACATTTAAAAGTTCTTCTTTTCGCCAAATGACCAGGGCCCACACTCGAAATTATAAATGTACAAAATGGTCACCTTCAACAAAAAAAGAAATAATTTCGTCAATGGAGGCGGCGGATTATCTAAATTAGAAAATTTGAAATTTAGGCAAAAGGAAGGTGTGTCCAGAGAAAAGTGGCTAGGTTATAATTCAAAAAATGTATATCTTGACTCAAGAATTAAAAGTGGGTCCCGGGTCATATGCCGAAATTCAGTTTTTTTGTGTATTTAAACTGATCGCCGTTGCAAACTCTAGCAGCAATTAACATAAAACCGGTGTCCACGCCAATTGTTACATCATATTTATTATAATTTTGTCGAATATCAAATAATCGTTCGCCATTCCAATCAAACTGCGTGAAGTTATGTGAACTGCAGCACACATGAACATTAATATTTTGAACGTACATTGCGTTCCATGCTAATAGTATAAAATACTCTGCTTGGACCACATATTAGGGGCACGCGCATATTTTCAAGTAATTTAGGATTTGGTATATGTGTGCTATTTTCAATCAAAATAAATAATTAAGCGTCCCATACGTATCTTCCTGGTGGTTGTTGTGGCGAAGGAACCATCGAATTCTTGCATATGAATGTATACATATATTATTGTGAAACAGTACCGAATATTGGTTTGCTCTGTCTACAAATAAGTTTGATTTTAATTGTTTACCATATAAATATGTATTTCTAATTGGATGTATTTCTTTTTGTTTAATTTTCTGTTCGCCAAGATATAATATAATTTTGCCTGTATTTACGTCACGGTTCCACACGATACCACATTTTTGACAAAACTGGTATCTGTGTGGAAACCCTGACGTAAAATGATGTTCATCGCAAGAAGCACATAATTTCGTTGTCCTAAATTCGTCTATTTGTAAGACATCTGAAATTTTTTTAAGGGCGTTTATTGATTTCGACTGCATGTTCCGGACGTACCCTTTAATGGGTGAATTTGCTGCAATTTTTGAATTCCCATTCCAATCAAACTGTGTAAAGTTATGTGAACTGCAGTACAAATGAACATTAATATTTTGAACGTACATTGCAGCCCAGAATCTACTGCAACGAGAATCTACTCTGAGGTAAAGAAAGGAGGATAGAAATAATATTTTCTAATTGCTAAAGGAGATTTTGCAATTTTGCATTTATAGTAGTAAATACAATTATGTTTATTGGGTGCATTTGCTCCAATTTTTGAATTCCCAATCACTACGAGAGTTACGAAATACGGCGATAACCGGAAATAAGATTAAAGGTTAATAAAATGAAATAAGATTAAATGACGACAGACTGCCGACTCCGTTTTATTGCCATCACTATACCCCCTGATTGTTCCAAAAATGGAACACACAGATAGATATTGTGATTTCACACGGCAATAACCCGTCTGTCAGCACTGTTCTTGTACACAAAATCATGCCCACCAATGAATTTAGTCTGGAGTATCCGCAGCATGATTTTATGTACGAAAAACAGGAGCGAAAATACCATCAGAGGAGGACGAATTGTAGAAAAGGAAACAAGGGAACAAAATAAAAATATACAACAAATAGAAATGTCCTAGTTATGGTCACACTCTCAAGAAATGCAGATCAAAGGAATGTAGGTGTGGAACTTGTACAAAAACTTTGGACGAAACTCATATGTGTGATTTGAAATTAAAGTGTAAATTTTGTGGTGAAATTACAAGTCATTACTACAAAAATTACAAGTCATTACATAAATTGAACAATATGTATAAGGATACTCCTTGCCTTAAGATTATAAAACCATTACATTTTAAAAATACGATTCAAAATAATATAGAAATTGTAACAAAGATAAAAGGTTTAAATAGCGTTAATATTTTTAATAAAAAAATAATGAGGAATTAACTAAAGTTTTATTAGAGGAATATAAAAGTTGGATAATTAAGGATAATGTGTCTGGAATAGGCATATCGCGAGGTAGGTACCTATTAATAAAATATACTTATGTGTAGCACCTAAATGTAAATTGAATTTTTTGTTGTTTTTGAAATATTCACTACACTACAATTCATTTCTAATATATAATTCGTTTATTTTCTACTTATTTTCCAGTTTGTCTAATTATTTGAAAATTGAACTTGTTGGCGGTGTTCTACTTATTTTCCAGTTTGTCTCTAATTATTCGAAATTTGAACTTGTGCGGTAAACTAAGTACATAGTGGTGTTTCTCAGAAGTGATTCAACAAATAAAACCCGACCACAAAAATGGGAGAGCAGGACAAGATATTCTATCGAACCATTTTCAATATTCCTGGTAAGTCAGAGATTCATACCAATGCTTTTCATTTAATATTATTTTGTTTTCAGGTAATCTAGAAACCGGCAAAAACCAACCAGGCCTGCAAAATGACCAACTGGTAAAATCAATTTCAATTACGAAACAGACTGCTCGTACTTCGAAAAAAACCAAAGGTAAAATTTGATCGTTTCATAATAAAATTAATTATTAAACAAAATCAATTTATTTAGAGCGAAAACAACAACCAACCCAAAAATTAAGGGATCTAAAAGATGCTAAATAAGATAAACTAAATAAATGTGATAAGAATTATAATTATAATAAATACCCTCTAATGTTAGAACCAAAAGATTTTAACGGAAATAAAGCAATAATTTTAGAATTTTAATTTTTCAGTGGGTAAAGCGCTTTATAATGAAACAAATAAATTTAAAAAATTTTCGTTAATATATACTTATGCATATACATTTTCCAATTTTGGAAGGCATCATATTCGGTATGATAGCCAAGCATTTTGGCAACTGCTATGTAAAATTAAACTATTCAGAGGTCCGTAGTCTAAATTCCAAATTGATGCATCGATCCAAATGGCGTAAATTTTTTAAATTACCCGAAACCAACACGAAAAAATTCGGTCAATAAGTTTTTCAATGGCATCCCTTTAGACTTTATAGATTATTTTTACCCTCTAATGTTAAAATACAAAATGCGCGTATAATTTCTTGTTTCTCTAATATGAATGTAAGTGTGTAAGCAAATTTGTGAACATGAAAAACCACAAAGCATTTATAACTTTGTTTTGGTTTTAATTTTTTTTTTTTTTTTTAAATCATAGTCGTGCGTAAAATATAAAAGAAAAGGATGAAAAAATGCATCGGTCTATTTCTCGTTGGGCTAGATTCAAAACCTGCTAAAATTCTCTCTTGAGAAAGCCTGACTGCGTTGTATAGCTCGCTTACACATATTTAAAAATACATACTGGTTAGTGTATTTGGTCGCTACGAAAAACCATATAAAAAAAATTCAATTTTTTTCGTTTCTTACCACTGCTATTTCCAGTTGAGATCATAACCACATATATATACGATGCCTTAGTATACATTTAGTTGGGCTTTCTCAAGAGAGAATTGTAGAATGTTTTGGTTAGATTTCAGTTGGATTACTTTTCATAGCTTGAATTTGAACGCCACATCTGTTGAAAACTATGGGTAGTTTAGAAGTGACACTATACCAGATAAAAGCTTGTTACATTTAAAGTAGTTTTTTCCTATTATCTCAAAATTGGCCATTTTTGAGATGTATCACTACTCTCGCAAACCGACGATATGTATTTTCTATATGAATATTTATATTATCCGTTCCTACACGAACCGACACAGACAAATATTGTTCACAAAATGAATGTCTGACGAATAGTATAAATTGATTATGTCTGGCACGTGGCACAATTCATGTAGGAACTGAAAAGAACGGATAATAAAAATCCACCTTAATTCGTTCATTGCTGCGACACAATTTTTCTATTAGAAATAGGAAAATTTAAATCTTTTACCGAATGGTATAACGGGATTTAGGGACTTGCATAATTTTAAAAATTAAAAATATAGCGAAACATCCTAATTTTACACGAACCCAAAATTTATCAACAACTCCAAAATAACATTACCCTACCCCAACACATCAGAAAATTTATAACATTTGAGATAATACAACTAGCATCAACTTTTGGACTTATGGGGAAAAAATTTGCCAATCTAAATTTTCAAATTTACGTCACGAAATATATTATTTTGTGATTTGTTTACGTGATATTGTGCTATTTGAATATTGATGGCTTAATTTTTAATAATTTTAGCATTGTAGAAATAATAGTTTTGCCAAAAAAATGGAATTGTCGTTTTAAAAAATCGTTCGTTCGTTCATTTACTAAGTGGCAATGCCATAACTCTGCTTAAATGCTTCGAGGTTGCATGTAATATTCGTATGAGTTGTGTAAGTATGATTGTTTTAAACATAAAATATTAGTATGTATATTTATCGTTATAATAATTTTATATTTCAATTTTTCTTTTATAGATTATATCGCCTCTACAATGCCTGCCACTCTACAATGATTATATTGTCCAGTATGATCCTATCAGTGAGCAAGGATTTTGCTCAAAAAACGAGATTTAAGAGTTGCGATTTTCTTGTACGTACTAGATATACAACGGTAAATATGTATGACAGATGACAACAAATTCGTCGCCAAGAAGGCATAGATGAGCTGTTCGATGACTACCACTACTACGCCAATACAATATAATTGTTTTTGTTATATAAATACATATAAATAATAATATATTCACATCACATATTTCCATAAATTCTAAAAATTTTTGTAAACAAAAATATTAATTTATTGTTTCAAAATGTATGGTTAGAATTCTATGTAAATATTTTTTGTTAAAACAATTACATACCTTTGGCGATTTTCGCTGCGTCTCTCTATGATGACTCGAATTGTTACGCTCATATTATAATATACAGTGTTATATTGTAATTATATTTCGTAAATATTTAATATTTAAATTTATTAGGATTATGGTAAAATAATTATTAATTTATTTTGTGTAGTGACAGATGTAGTAAAATGTCAAAATATATTCAGCAATCAAGTACAAAATGAAAAAAAAAATATTCAGCGTTATGCTGAATCATTTTTTCATGACGGCAACAAGAATCGCACACTTTTGTTCCGTGAAATAAAACTAATGAAAAAGATGGGACAGAAGGGAAATGAGAAGATTTTTTTCATTCAATTTTTTCATAGAACGAGAATTGACCCCCAGGAAACGCGTTTAAAATAAAAAATCGCAGTAGGTTTTAGTAGTAATTATTCAGTTTCCGGGAAAATGGTGTAAAATATTGGAAAACTGAAACTTATTTTTAAAACTTTAGAGAATTGTGAAGCTATTTTCATTCATAACTTAAAATCGACAAGAATGCAGTTATCATGTTTTCTAAAAAAACACAGAATTATGGTTTGACTACATTTTAATAGCTGGACTAATTTTTATTTTAGATCACCATTTGTGATTCAAAATCAATGTTGGATCATATGTTGTTGTTGCTTCACATATTTGATCTGATCCAGATCACTATGCGTCAAGAACTGCAGTTAATGTTTCATTATGTGAACAAGTATCAAATAATAAAAAGATGTTAAATATTATTGTTTATACCAGATAATAATTAATTGTATTGGAATTATTTACACGACTGTTTAACTGTCACGCAATTATGTACACTCGATACTTGTTATTATTGTTTATAACACCGTTATTTATTTATTTATCTTATCTATTGGGCAGCAAACAGGTAAAACCCAATTAAGGCGGCCAGATGAAGGGAATAACAGTAGTTAAAAAGGTACAAAAAACCTAAAATAATATTTTTGTATGGTTATGTTGATATGAGCATATCTCCTCATATCTAACCATACAAAAAGATTACCTTAAATCTCTACTTTGTAGCTTTTAACCTACTATCCTTCCCTTCATCTGGCCGCCTTACCCAAAACATGCTGTCACATTAGCCAGCCGTGATTTTTTTATCATCCGCCGAGAATCGAACCCGGGACCTCCGGATGCTAACCACTGTGCCACCGGGGCGGCGGTTACATATCATAGAGGGTTCATTAAAGTTTATATGACTATTAACCGAATGATTTGTTTAACTGTCACTGCAATTTATAAATAAATGTACACTCGATAATTGTTGTTAATGTTTATAATACGGTTACGTATCACATATGACATATGACGTATGTTGCTCTAGAAGGCTTTTCTGTGTGCTGCTCCCGAATGAATAGGGCAGCGATTATTGAGAAGGGAGATACTCCGATGAGGCCGGATTGTTCACACGGTATGGGCCAGCAATTGCCTGTATAAAACGTTTATTATTACTAAAACTAAATAAATAAATATTTTTTTTAGCTTTCATAAATATTATTTGTTTACAAATTCACAGCCAGTAAAATTTGGTTTGTAGAACACAATTCTAACTATGAAGCACAGTGGTTAATTCTGTTTTTATTTTTATAGTATGAGTTTATGTATATGCATGTGTTCAAATAACAAATCTATTGAAATTATATTATTTTTCAAACATTTAAATAATTTACATTGCCAACAAATTTGGGTTGAACATAGTTTTTCGGGTGTGTAATAATAAATAAATAAAAATCTCTATTAAATTAAAAAAATATAAATTAAAAATTATTATTATATTAATGTGGTAAACAAAATGCAAAACCAAAACGAATTATTATTACTGCTATTATTATAATTATTAACTATTTACATTAAAACTAATTGAAAAAATTATGTCGTTTTTTTGTCTTTCCTAGAATTGTGTATTTTACCCATACTATACGGATACAATCATGTTCACAGTTGTATTAAAAATGATTATAATTTGCCAATTGTTAAATTCTCATAGGATCAGATTATTATGTACAAAAAAATTAATATTTATAATGATTTAATATTATAAAATTATTTTGGTTAAATATTCTGGAAAATATTTAATTCTTTTATACCTACAGTGATTAGCACAATAACATATAAAATCATTTTGTATTCAGAGGCAAATTGACTAGATCAGAATAAGTATATACAAATTCGTACACAAGAGTTGGTAGACATAACATTTTATTGATTCTACAAGTGTCATGAAAAAAATAAAAAATTATAATACCCTTTGTTATATTTTGTGGTTTGTAGAAAATTTGTAATTTTATTTAAATCACAATATTATGATAATTTTATTTTTAAATAACGAAATTACCCTTAATACTACAACCATAGTAGAAAATATAAATTTACCATAAACATTGATTAATTAAGTGATAAGACGGATTCAAAAGCAAAATGAAATTCTTGTACCAGTAATGTAAAGCTATATAGCTAATATTTTATCTATCGTGCTTAATTTATCTTTGTGTCAAGATTTTTATAAATACAAAGTTCGATAATATTAATTAAAATTATTTTGATTTTAATTTATTATTAACGTGTTGTTGCAAATTAGTTCACGTCCATTTACAATAGAACCTCTTCTTAAAGTCACAAATTTTGAAAATGTTTGCAAGTAATGAAAAAAGATTTCCGATTAAAATATTTACGAAATATTTGGCTTGAGTGGTTTTCTAATTGTTTTTTCACCATTCATAAAAAGCAACTACCTTATTATTCATTCACGTATTCACACAAATTCTAACAAAGTCATTTTACGTAAAAAAACAAATTCTCGATATTTGCAGTGGTAAGGACGAGGATCGACGCCTCTATTTTTCACTTAATATTTGATCGATTATAGGAATTTTAAGCTCGATATGATTGGGTTATGAGTTAAGCACTTGGCTAAGCGGGGACCGTGGGTTTTAGTCTTGAAGAATATCTTGCTCTGTGTTTAGAGGCCTCCTTATCGGATCCCTTGCACATCAGATTCGATTTGGCGGCCGAGGCCATGCAGCGACAGGAGATTAGAATTCCAAAACTGACCGATTGGGACTCTTATAAAGTTTCACTCGAATCAGAAATGCCCTCGGTAATGGGGAACATAGAGTCTTCAGAGGGCTTGGAATTCTGTTCAAACCAGCTGCATAATTCTATACACTCGGCTTACGAAAACAGCTGCCCAGTTAAGCGAAGAGAGTCCATTAAGTTGGTCCCTTGGTGGAACGGGGCGCTGAGCAAGCTGAGGAAAAAATCGAGAAGGTTATTCAATAAGGCTAAACGCACCGAGGAATGGGGCGAGTATAGGATGGCCTTAACGGAATATAATCTGGAATTAAGAAGATCCAAAAGGGCTACCTGGAGAAACTTCTGTGAGGGAATCATTGAATTACGCTCTGCAGCTCGTCTCCAGAAAGTCCTTTCTAGGGATCACTCAAATGGTTTGGGGCTTCTTCAGAAGCAAAACGGGAAGTTCACTGAAAACCGGAAGGAAACCCTGGAGTTACATTAGGTACCCACTTTCCGGACTCAATAGTGGTAGGTACCCAGGAGGACCCGCATGACCCTTCAAGTGAGGTAGCCTATTCACCACACAGTAGGATCTCGAGCCTCTCTGGAAAAATGTTCACATCCAGCAAGGTGAGATGGGCTATTGGCTCTTTCAAACCGTTCAAATCTGCTGGAGGGGATGGTATCTTTCCGGCTTTACATCAAAAAGGTATTGAGGAAATACTCCCCAGCTTGGTCCAGTTGTTTCGGCCAAGTTATGCTTTTAACTATATTCCGAAACTATGGAGGAAAGTAAATTTGGTCTTTATACCAAAGGGAGGGGGTCGTCTGGACACCCAGCCCAAGGCTTATCGGCCAATTAGCCTCACATCGTTTCTATTGAAGACGATGGAAAAAATCCTGGATAATCAAATAAGAAATGAAATCCTTGTAAATAACCCACTGCATCGGAACCAGTTTGCATATCAAGCTGGCAAATCCACTGTGATGGCTCTAAGTGGTCTAGTCACGAAGATTGAAAGAGCGGTGGCTTTTAAGGAAATTGCCCTGTGTGCCTTTGTGGACATTGAGGGGGCTTTTGACAATACCTCCTATGGTTCAATAGAGAGGGCAGCTATGGAGAAGGGGGTTCCGCCTTCTACAACTAGGTGGATCCGCTCCATGTTGAAATGTCGCGATATTACAGCCACATTAGGTGGCGAGTCAGTAACCATCAGGGCCGTAAAGGGCTGTCCCCAAGGAGGTGTACTGCCTCCTCTTTTATGGTCATTGGTTATTGATAGACTACTGGTCCTCCTGAATAGCCATGGGTTTGATGTCCAGGGCTATGCGGATGACGTGGCTATCGTGATTAGAGGCAGGTTTGATGAGATCATCTCTGATCTCATGCAAAATGCACTCAACTTGATATGGCAGTGGTGCGACAAGGAAGGACTTAGTGTCAATCCAAACAAAACTGTCATTGTCCCTTTTACGAGGAGGAGAAAGCTCTCGCTTATAGCTCCCTCGTTAAACGGTACTATTGTTGCCTTTTCCAAAGAGGTTAAATATCTAGGGGTTTACAAAACAACATTACACACAGGGGTTTACAAAACAACATTACATTTACAAAAAATTCAAAATAGAGCCACAAAGGCTTTTTGGGCCTGTCAGAGACTCTATGGACGTACTTGGGGACTACAACCAAAAATGATCTACTGGTCATTTCTAACAATCATTAGGCCTATGATCACTTACGCATCGCTAGTGTGGTGGCCTAAAACTGAACAAAGGACAGCGCAAACTTTATTGAATAAGGTTCAGCGTATGGCCTGCATTGATGTTACGGGCTCAATGAAAACATGTCCGACCGCAGCAATGGAGACACTCCTAGGACTAACTCCATTGCATCTGCATGTAAAAAAGGATGCTGCTACTATGGCCCTTAAGATGCAGGCGGAGGGTAATATCAAACCAGGCAATATGGTGGGCCATCTGGAAATCCTTAAGGAGTTTCAGACAGACCCCACTATAGGAATGCCTTCCGACTGTATGCCAGCCAAACTGGATTTCCACAAACCAGTGATGAAAAACGTTACGTTTAACACACTACATAACGTTATGTGTAACGTTACCATAACGTTATGTGTAACGTTATACATTTTTAATATTTTTGTGTAGCCGACGAATTATGTAACGTTTTGACACAAAAACGTTATGACATGAAAAAATAAAAAAAAAATAAAAATAAATAAATTTAAAAAAAAATTATAATAAATTATTTTAATTAATAACATAACGTTATAATGTGTAACGTTACACAAATAACGTTTTTCATCACTGCCACAAACCCTTTTGTGTTAGGTTACCCGACCGGGAGGAGTGGAGTACAGGGGGACCATCCTTTGAGCGAGGGTCATTGGTGTGGTTCACAGATGGATCAAAAACGGAAGATGGGGTGGGGGTAGGAATACACGGGAGTGGAATATCACTCTCGAAGTCCTTGGGTACCAATGCAACCGTCTTTCAAGCAGAAGTGCATGCTATAGAACTTTGTGCTAGGATAGGCATTTCAAAAGGCCTAAACGACGCAAAGGTTTATATCGTATCAGATAGCCAATCGGCCTTAAAGGCTCTTAGGTCCTTTACCATTGAGTCAAGGCTGGTATGGGATTGTCTGAAGGTTATTAAGTTGCTGGCAAGCTCAAATAAGGTAACACTTGTTTGGGTGCCAGGTCACACTGGAATTGTGGGAAACGAGGCAGCTGATGGCCTCGCCCGCGAGGGATCTGCCTTTCCATTAATTGGACCAGAGCCCTTCTGCGGCGTCTCTAAGGGGCACCTTAGGGCAGCGGTTAAACGCTGGGAGGATGTGCAAAAGTCCTCTTGCTGGCACGGAATTCCAGGTTTGCGACAGGCGAAGGAATTTATTTCACCTTCGTCGGCCAGGGCCAAGGAATGTCTTGTACTTAGGAAACCTGAGTTGAGGCTGCTTACCGGCTTCCTCACAGGTCACATCCCATTAAGGTATCACCTAAAGAAAATGGGCCTAAGTTCGACGGATAGATGTCGCTTCTGTGACATGGAGCGGAATCAGCGGAACATGTTCTGTGCCATTGCCCAGCCATTTTCTGCAAAAGGTTACAACATCTAGGAGGGAGAGTAATGAGCCCGGATGGTATGCATCATATACCGGCCGGCAGTATTGTCAGGTTCATTAAGAGCCTGAATATTGACTGGACGGCTCATTAAGTAAGGTCCATGCACAAAAGATCTTTTAGGTCGCAGTGCGGGGTGGCTTGAACGCCCAAATGGCCCTCAACAAATAATAATAATAATCTTGCTCTGTAGTAAAAGAGTTTTTTGTGAGTTTTTTTTGGAAAAAAAACTTTATTTTGTAAAGACGTCCTATTAAACGGAACGATAATCATTGTTCAAGCTCAATGAATGGTTGCTAGAATGTATACAGTTGGAGTAAAGGATGAAGAGCGATTTTATTTGAGAATTTTGCTTCTACATGTACGTAGTGCAACAAGTTTTAAATCGTTGCGAACAGTAGGCAACATCGTTCACCTTTCTTTCAAAAGTGCAGCTGCAGCAAGAAGCTTACTTGATTCTGATAACGAATGGAATAACTGTTTAATAGATGGTGTCATATATTTAATGTCAAAACAGTTACAGAAAATGTTTGCATATATTTGTTGTTTTTGTCGTCCTTCTCGACCACTCATGTTATGGGAAAATCACCTCGCTGATTTCGCATTTGATTACTTGAAAAATGATACAGAAAATTTCGCGATCAACAAAGCTCTTCATGACATCAGCTCAATTCTTAAGTAACATGGATTATCATTTGGAACTCTTGGCTTGCCAATACCAACAGGACACTCTCATGTCGACGATGAACCATTGACATTTTGATAGAGGACCGCGATGCCGATGAAAGATTAGCAAAACTCAATGTGAAACAATATGACGCATTTAATCGAATCATCAGAGCAATTCACGATCCAAATTTAAAAACTCTATGTTTCTATCTCGACGGTCCGGGTGGCTCTGGAAAAACTTATCTCTATGAAACAATTTTAGCATTCATTCGAAGTGGAGGAGAAACTGCATTAGCATTTGCTACAACAGAGAGCCGATTCTGTTGTCAGTGAAGATCCAAATGACTCTCAATTTTCCTGTTGAATTTATCAATGAGCAAACTCCATCAGGCATGCCACCTCATGTGTTGCTGCTTAAGAAAGTTGTCATCATCATGTTACTGAGAAGCTTGAACCATAAAAAAGCACTTTGCAACGGTACTCGATTGATTGTGGAAGAGCCAGGACGAAATTTGATAAAAGCAAGAGGTAATTTAACATGTAATCAAAATGATAAAATTCACATTCCCAGAATTGATCTCGCTTCAACCGACACAGCATTTCAGGGACACAGCATTTCATAGCATATTCCTGCGTTAGCTATTACAATAAACAAGGCTGAAGGCCAGTCATTTGATCACGTTGGCATTAATTTGGAGACTGCAGTATTTTCACATGGCCAATTGACGATGTATGTGGCTTTGTCACGATCAAGAGTTGCAAGTCAAGTGAAGGTGTTTATTGAATCGAATCCACAGCAAGGAAGATTATTGAATCAACAGAGGACACGCAATGTAGTTTTTCTTATATTTTCAAATTATATGCTCAAATTTTTTAACTGAGTACCCTGAGTTGATAGAAAGATGCGAATTTGTGAAAAAGTTTGAAAATCTGGCGTTTACCTAAAAAAATTTGGATGCACTTTTGGCAGTCCTTGACAGGTAATTATATATAAAAATTATATCCGTCCTAGGACGGACTATACCCCCTAGTACTTGAAGTTTTCCATAAATTTTATATTATTTACTACTGCAAACGATTTACGAAACACTGACGGCGATATTTTAGATAGTGAAGCGATATTTTAGATGAGTGAATGTTATAACAGTAAGCTTAGATAGTTGATATTTAGACGTGAATGAGCAAATAATTTAAAATGTTTAATTTAAGTTTTTCAGTACCATTCAATATAATAAACAGTAAAATGTATTGTTCCTTATAGAGATCTTATAGAGATAAGGTTAGCGTTCTTATTGAGATAAGGACACAAAAGTAGCGTTTTGTTATTATTGTGTCAAATTACGTGTAAATGCATGTTAGTACAGTAAATACTCACTAATCGCATTTGTCTGAATTAATTTGTTCAAAATTTATGCGTTAATTGAATATTTATGCGTTTTGCGAATTTGGTATAACATTCTAAATATTTTGGTTTTAGTTGAATTTTTTATAAAATATTCATTTTAATTCTTTAGTTTTTTTTAATTTATTAATAAAGTATAACATAATATGTATAATACATAATATAACATAAAATTCATAAAGCAAACAAAAAAAAAATTAAAAAAAGTTAACCCTTAGCCAACCCGAGCTTTTTTTGTAATACTCGCCTATAGGACGACAGAAAATTAGATGAAAGACTGGATTAGATACGGCATACTACAATGGAACTTGGCTATTCCTTAACCGATTGTGATGCAATTCGACATGTCCGCTGGAAATAGGATTCTAAAATGAGTTTTTGATGAAGTTCTAGAATATGGCCAGCTAGTAAATTTCACTAAAAACGGCTAAGAGGAATAGCCAAGTTCCATCCTAGTTGGCCATATCCAGAACTTTACCCAAAAGTTATTTTAGAATCTCATTTCCATCGCACATACCAAATTTTACTAAAATCGGTTGAAGCCAAGTTCAATCCTACTTGGCCATATTCCAGAACTCTCAGCCAAGGTTAATCCTACTTCGCCATATTCCATAACTTTATACAAAAATCATTTTAGAATCCCATTTCCAATGGACCTGTTAAATTTCTTCGTAATCGGTTAAGGAATAGCCTAGTGCTATCCTAATTGGCATATTCCAAAAATTCATCTAAAAATCATTTCAGGATCCCTTTTCCAAGACGCGCGTGAAATTAAATATCAGGTTTGTTCGGAAACCGGTTTATGTACATGCCTTACTTCACATATCCTCTTATAGATTTTCCAGGCGAATTCGTTCGTTACTCTGTGGAATCATATTTTCGATCGTGATTTTCAAATGGTCAGTTGCCTTCGAAGATGTTCCCTTTGTGAGGTTATCACATTTGTGATTGTGCGCGTATCGATAATTGCTTCATTATGTAATTTTGAATTGTGTGATTAATTTTCCAGTGTTACTTGCAATGCCGCGAACCAGAAGATCTAATCGTTCACAACGATCCACTGCAGATGAACAAAAATTGCACGAGAAGAGCCCCACGTTATAGTATGAGTATGACCCGACTTCGTGCTTCACAAACACAAGAATGAAGAGAGGCAGTACGTCAAACGGCTCAGTTGGCAATGAGAAATCGTCGAGCTTAGTGCCCAGATCAATAACATGATAATCTTCGACGCGTAAGAAGAAATGTTTCAAGTGTTGATTTGAAACGGGTAGCGTTTCAATACGATTGCATAATTGACTACAACTCGCATCCTTTCGTTCGAATTGGCCTAATGGAGATTGAGTGCGACCATTACGGTGCATTGAAGTTCGCTGGAGAAACGCCTGGATTATGCTGTCTCAGTTTCCATTGCATTCATTCATTGCTTCGCGGCGAAACATCAGGATCAGGACATTTTCTATCGAACATTCAAAGATACAATGGATGTTTCCAAATGACTTTATTTGGAGCAGACAGAACGCGGATTCAATCCGACATTCCAGGTCATTTCTGCTCGAGAGAGTAAACGTACATTTTCTTTTGGTGGTCATAAATCAGTAATTCTGACTTCGCCTTCGATTTTACAGATCCAAGGCCAAATTCACCATCGAATTGGATCATTGCAACCGCTTGCAGACGCACAGCATAAATTCATCTAAATTTACTTCATGGGCAACATGGCGGACCAACTTGATCGGTGTCAAACGATTAATACGGCAATGGAAAGAGCAATTCTTCAAGATCTGCAGCAACTACTTCATGAACATCATGCATTGGTTCGGTTGTTCAAAACTGCGTTGAATCGCATGCCAAGTGATGACTACAAAGTCGTGACCAGAGCGGATAAACGACCCGCTGGAACACACGAATATCAATTCAACGCTCCAACAATAGATGAAGTCGCAATTGCGATTGTTGGTGAAAACTTGGAAACGCGGAATATTGTGATTACACGTCGCGATACTGGACAACTGCAACGAATATACGATACAAACTGTTCATACGATACATTCCAATACCCGCTGATGTTTTGGCAAGGAGGCGATGGATATCACTTCAATAATCCATTGAGCGGTGAGTATCGATATCATAATTTTCATTTCAACATGACACTAATTTCACTGATTTTATTTCAGGTGAGGAAACTGCCAAGAAGGTTAGCTCGATGAATTATTACGCATATCGTTTGATGATTCGTCAAAATGCTGACAACTATTTGCTGCGATTTTGTCGATTGCTTGTATCGACATGTACGTCAAAATTGAAACGGAGAGCCTCACTTTCATTTGGTTGAACCAAGCCAAACTGCGTTCGAAAAGATTCGGCCAGACCAAGTAGATAACATCATATGTGCCGAGATTCCTAATCCCGACCTGCATGATGTTTTAATTATGAACGTAACTCACGGTCCATGTGGCGCCATCAACCCCCAATCACCGTGTATCGACGGCAAGTGTTCCAAGCGTTATCCAAGAAATTTGATGACGGATACTATCACTGGCGACGATGGCTATCCACTGTATCGGCGTCGATCACACGATTATAATAGTACAACTATCACAACGAAAGTGAAAGAAAACGATTCATCGACAACACTTGGATTGTTCCGTATTCACCACTTCTTTCCAAAACATTCAAGGCGCATTGCAACGTCGAGTATTGCAATTTAGTGAAGTCCATCAAATCTGCAAATATGTCGCGAAAGGCAGCGATATGGCGGTTTTTGGCGTTCAAACTCCCAATACCAACGATGAAATCATGCAATATCAAGTTGGACGATATGTGAGCTGCAATGAGGCGATTTGGCGTATATTCTCATTCCCCATTCATGATCGTCATCCCACTGTTGTACATTTGGCGGTGCATCTGGAGAATGGTCAACGAGTTTATTTCAACGCATCGAATGTTGGTCAACGTGCTGAAACATCTCCAGCGATAACATTAATCAGTTTCTTTTCGATTTGCCAAAGTGATCCGTTTGCACGAACGTTGCTCTAACCTAAGGTGCCACATTATGACTCTTGGAACGCCTCATCGAAAAAATTTCAACGTCGGAAGAGGCGGTGCGGTTCCTGACCACCCGGATGTGAGTTTTACTGAAGCTCCTTGGTCGCATTTACACAGTTCATCCGAAGAATGACGAATGCTTCTACTTGCGGCTGTTGCTGGTGATTCGTGGGCTGACATCATTTGAATCACTTCGAACTGTCAATGGTGTAGTGTGCCCAACATTTCGTGCCGCATGTCAACAGCTCAATTTGCTTGAAAACAACACTCATTGGGACATGACAATGGCTGAAGCAATTGTTTCTGCATCTCCAAGTCAGATGCGCATATTATTTACTATCATTACTGTGGAACAAGTACAATGATGACATGTCAGAAGATATTTTACAACTAATTCGTGTCAGTGCGGGAATCCCGATCTCAAGGTGAATGAGGAGATACATAACCAGCCTTTGCTTTTGATCGAAGACATGAGTTACCTCATGTGCGGAAGTTTGTTAGTCAAGTTAGAAATGCCAACGCCATATCGTGGAATCAACGACGCTTTCAATCGAGAATTGGAACGTGAATGTGAATACCATCGAGATGCATTGAACCAATCAGCTCGAACGAATGTGTCACTGTTGAACCCCCAACAGAAGGAAGTGTATATAGTGAAGGCAATTGATGATGGAAATGGTGGCTTAATTTTCCCCGATACACCCGGTGGAACTGGGAAGACATTCCTCATGGCAATGATTTTGGCCACTGTTCGTGGCTCGTGCGAGATCCAAAATTACTGTAGCAGTTGCTTCTGCTGGGATAGCGACCACCGCGGTTGAAATTGTCGTTAAACCTTCAAACGACTGAAAAATCGACATGCAACATTGCGAAATACTCAGCAATGGCCAAAGTTTTGGTAGCAAGTTAACTCATCATCTGGGATGAATGCACAATGGCATACAAACGCGCATTGGAAGCACTTAATCGAACTATGAAATATCTGCGCAATGATTTAAGATGTTTTGGGGGCCAATGATGCTACTGATTTCGATTTCCGTCAAATATTACCGGTCATTCCAAGATCGACCGCTGCCGATGAAATAACGCTTGCCTCAAATCATCGACTCTATGTGAAGAAACTTCAGCTGACGACAAACAAGCGAGTTGCATTGCTAAGCGATCCATCTACCAAAGATTTCTCCAAGCAATTGCTGACTACCGGTAATTACCGTATTCCTGTCAACGAATCGAATGTATTGATTTCGTTACCGTCGAATTTCTGCAATTTCGTTTCAACGAAGGACGAGCTCATTAACAAAGTGTTACCGAACATCAATGCTAACCGCAGAAATCACAATTGGTTGAGTGAACGAGTAATTCTTGCGGCAAAGAACAAAGATGTGAATCACTTAAACTTCACAATTCTAAATCAAATCGTTGGTCCTTCAAATCTATCGACTGTGTAACAAAAGCGAAAACGAAGCAACCAACTATCAAACTTATTGGATCTGCCTGGCTTGCCACCGCACAATTTACAACTGAAGGAACCAACCAAAACTATGTAACGGAACGCGTTTGGTGGTGAGAAAACTCATAGGCAATGTGATTCACATAACGATACTCAAAGGAAAGTTCAAAGGTGAGGAAGTTCTCATTCCAAGAATTCCGATGATACCAACCGATATGCCATTCGACTTTAAACGAATTCAATTTCCGATTCGTATTTGGTTCGCCATGACGATCAATAAATCATAAGGCATTGAGTGTTTACAGCCTGAATCTAGAAAATTAATGTTTTTCCCACGGTCAATTGTACGTAGCATATTCACGTGTCAGCAAACCATCCGATTTGTTCGTTCTCGTACCTGATAACAAAAGCATCAATGAAGGGAATCGACCCGAGTGCAACCCATCCAGCAAATAGTTTAACGGAAAGTAGTGCAACAATGCTACGCGCATCATTTCGATTTACTTCAATAAAGCAAATGCCTTGATGCCACGTGAATTACATCCATTTCAATGTAATTAAAATACATTTCATTTTGATTTTTGGGCATTTATTGAACTTAATTCATTTTGAGTATTCATTTTATCTTAATAAAGACCTGGATTTAATTCAGCTAATAAGTTAACACAACATTTATTGATTCTGAGCTGGTACGAAGTTCACCGGGTCAGCTAGTATACCATAAACTCTAAGTATCTAATTCAAAACAGGGTAGAGAAAGCAAAAAAACAAAAGGAAATAAATTTCTTGCGTTGTGCGAATTTGGTACACGAAAACAATGCGTTATGTGTGTAGAGTTATGCGGCTTATTGCGTTATATAAGTAATGCAATAGTCAATATTTACTGTATGTATTAGTAAAATTAGAAGAAAACATTTTATTTGAGGCTTTTTACTTTTCCCACTATAACGAAGTTATATTGGGTAAGTATTGTAATCGCGAAAAAAATTTTGTTCCAGATTTTCACTTTTCTCGACGAATTAGGTTACCAGGACCCCGAAACATCGATCAGAAAAATGTCGTGTCCGTCCTTCCGTCCGTCCTTCCAGTCGCACATTTTTATTATTTTTGTTTTGCCTCCCATTCTCACAAATATTGATAATTATGATCGAAATTTTGTACAAAGATAGATTTTAGTAATAAGCAGTTTCTGTTAACTTTTAGGTCCATTCGAGTATAGAATAGAGGGGGTTGTAGTGGAAGAGAAAACTGCCAAACAGATTTTCTCAAAAACGGGACCGACGATTTTTTTGTTATGTTGATGATAAATTTGACAATTCATCATCTACTTGTTCACAAAATTTGAAATCGATTGAAGCATTGCGTGGGGGTCATTTTAACAAAAAGGAGTAATATAAATTTGTTTATCTGTTTACCGAGGTAATGTCAAACTTTCCGAAGAAATATTATTCTACTGTTAATACACCTTGCAAATTCTAACAATTGGTTCCTAGGTGGCTTTAAGATAAAATGACTAAATTACCGTGTAATATGAAATTTAAATTTCTAAATTTACCTAAAATACTTTGCTGGTTGCAAATAATATCGTTAACATTTAAAAATAATTATATCTAGTCAGCTTTTAAATATAGCAAGATATTTCCGTTTCTATGACATTAATATTTCTGACATTGACATTTATATGACGTTTTATTGACATTTTAATGATTGAAATTTCAACGACATGTTGATCGATACATTATTTGTGAATTGCTTTAATAAAATCGCCTTTAAAGGTATTATTTCTGAATAATAAATTCTCTTGGTCTCACGTTGCTCAGATAATATTGTGATCTGAACAAATGGCACAAATTTTCAGAAAATAAATTGCTGAAGATTGTGGATACTCTCTGAATGGAGTAAATTAAATTCTTAAAGACTTCCAACGGTATACTAGATATATATAACTGGCTCTAATTGTTAAAGGTCGAAGATGAAAAATGGCAAATACGACTTTGATTGCTGGTCAACAAGTGTCAGTTCTAAATAATTTAACATTATTTATGGATCTGTGATTTGGCGGTATGAGAGTAGAAGATTTAAATTGTCGTGATCAATTCTGATATTGGGGAAGAGGCCTCCAAATTTAAAAAAAAGCGTGCCATATTGTGCCAGCCCAAAATAACGCCTGCCAGAAATAACGGAAAATGTTTGTAAAATATAAATGGTTAGTTTGGTGGTCTTTAACGGATGCTTTATGGGAAAAGTGTCGTCCGAGAGTCGGATAGACCCAATTTTTTTATTTTGTAAATAGAATTGCCACTGAAGATGATCGGGATAATCGAAATATTTCGCAGAATAAAAATTTAAAAACTGAAAATTGTACCATAAAAATAAGCTGTTTTATTGTAACAATATAAGCACTCGAATAAATCTCAAGCAGCGATATGACCATGTAACTTAAAAAATAAAAAATTATAATTTTTAACAAAATTAAAAACTATTTGTTAAAAATTATAATTTATTAATATTGTGATATTAGCGCCAAAAAATGGACATAATCCAAAGTAATACTAAAAAAAAAATGTAAAGATAATCATTTCAACCGTGTCGTAAGTGTTAAGCAACGAAACTTCGTTTTTCATAATTTTCACATTTCTTTAGAATTAATTGCCAACGAATATGTATTAATTTGTTGGGTCACTTACTAAATTTACTAAATAACTTTTATTTCATAATACTCACACTAAGAACTAAACAAGCTTTTCATCTTACCTGCAAGATAAAAAGAAAAAGAAAATATTAGTTTTTGAAAACAAACTAATTATTATTTATTTGTAAATATACACGTATGCTCTGCCGTTCTTATGGTGACAAAAGGTCCCGTTTTCCAAGAATACATACAAAATCATGTTGCTATAATAAATATGTTTTGAAGTGCGCCCCCCTAAAATTCAAACAAATTTGGATATTTTTCCTGTCTCGATGTAATATATAAAAATAGATATGTTTAAACAAATTATTTGAAATCCTGCAAGTGGATAAAGTACTCAATCATAAAAATACATAGGGGGAGATTTGTGATTACTGAGTAAACACCGAAACTTTGGAAAAATCACCCCACATAATATAATATTATATTTCACCGCAAAAACATAAAAATCATTATCAATTTATTTCATAAATCAATCATTTTCTATATTTAGAATGCGTACACAAACATATTTTCATATTTTATTGATCCGTTTTGTCACTTTAGTGGCCTAAATCAGCGTGATGCAAACAAATCTGAGAAAAATATTTAGAGAAAATCTTTTTTTTTTTTCTGGATGTCCTGGGATTTTTTATTTTTTTTTTTATATTTAGCTTAAAAATTGATGAATGGAATTGTAACGACATTGAACATCAAAACGTAGATTGACAGTTTTATAAATTGTAAATTGAATTTTAATAAAATTTAATTTATTTGATAAGCGTTAACCGATGATATAAAAGGTTTATTTCGAATTCTATAATAAAACATGTAAATACAGAATATTGATTCGAATCGAATCATCGAATGTACAATTTGCATTTTACGAATGCATATTGAAACATTAATCGAACAAAACTGTACAATAGAGAAGTGAAACAATTATTAAATGACGGATTTTATTTTTACTGACACACAATTAATCCTGCTAAATACAATACAATTTTTGGTAGGAGATTATAATAAATTAGTTACATTTTACTCGTTGAAATTAATTAAAATAAATCAAAAATTAATAATAAAAATAGTATTAAAGGTAATTACTGTGTCAACAATCTGGTTTTGATTTAAAAACGTCTTAGCTGACAAGAAGATTATGTCATAGGTTAGACGTTTTTTTTTATTCTCTCCTAAACTGTATGACTGGCTTCCACCAAGGGAATGTAAAGGAAATATTCGATATATAATAAAGAAATCACTTGAAAGGTATTGTGTGCCAGAACACTACAGAAAAACTCGAAAAGGCGAAGTTGTGGGGTAAATCAACAAAAAAATGTATTACTTAATCTAGGATGATGACAGGCATAACCCAACCGCAGTAGACACTTTTTAAAAACGTAATCCAAAAGAGAACAACTCAAAGAAAAAGTAATTCTGGGAAAATAATTGTTAATAAATGTTAGAAAAACCAATTCAGAAAAAATACTTAATAAAGAAACTTCGTGGTTTACCAAAATGAAGTTTTGAGCAAATAGCAAAAAATATTTATGTCTCATAGAACAAAGGACGGAATTGACTAATTTGTTGAACAAAGCTAAAATATTTCAGCCATACGGTTTTTATCGATTGGCCGTAGAATACGTTAGATGTAGAAATTATCAAAAGACCGGTCCCTGGGGGTCGCCGTATAAATAAGAAGAAATTTTTGAATCAAACATAAGTCCTGCCGGTTGATTTGGTTAACAAAATTCCAAAAGTGAAATAATATTTCTCGAATATCCGTGGTAAGTAACCACTTACTATTACTACTATTAAGCCAAATGATTTATCTCGAAGGTCCCCAGTACCAAGGACATTTGAAAAAATCATTTAACTTCGGGACTTTTAATTTTTGTCGAAAGTTGCTTGTTCATTTGACTTTGGAACTTTTAATTTAAAAAAAAAAATCATTTGACTTCGTGGCTTTTGATTTGTGTTGAACTTTCATCAACGGAACTTCGTACTACATTTGACATTGCTTGTGATTTATATGGCAGACTCCAGAAACCCGGACTTTTGATAATTTTTACAACAAGTGCATACTACGGACATTCGAGAAAAATCATTTTACTTTGGGACTTTAAATTTGTCGCCGGAACTTGGTGCAACATTTGACGTAGAAATAGTTTGTTATTTATGTATATGACTGATCCCGGGGACCGGCCATTTAATAATTTTTACATCAAGCACATTCAACGAGCATTCTCAAACAACAGTAACACGTCAAGCGGATTTCAGGTGTATTCGAGAAAAAATATTCAACATTGGGATTTCAATTTTTGTTGAATAAATATCGCCAACGGAACTTCGTTCAACGTTTGATGCAGAAGATGGTTGTTATTTATACGGCCAACCCCAGAAACCAGCCATTTGATAATTTGCTCATTAAGTGAACTATACTAAGGATATTCGAGAAAAGTCAATTAACTTTGGGACTTCTGATTTGTGTTGAATAAATTTTATCGACGGAATTTCGCAATATTTGATGCAGATATTGCTTATTATTTATATGACCGAACCCAGAGACCGGCCAATTAATAATTTTTACAATAAGTGCATACTACAGATATTTGATATATTTAATTTGGGTATGGTTACTTTTTTGAACAAAATTCGTCAGAGTTGTATTATGATCTATTAGGCATTGCTCTCTTACGCTACATACAAATACGTATACATATGCGTTTATGTTTTAGAATACTGTTATTGTTCTTAAAGGCATGGTGGTTTAGTATTTTGTTTACTAATAAATCAGAGGGTCGTATTGTTGCTATCTTTGTATTTTAGGAAGCTGTAACGTAATGAATGGGTTTCATTTTCAGGACAGTTGGACTAATGAAAATCAACGGAGATGAAAAACTTGGGGAAAGGGGGGGGGGGGGAGGGGGCAATGGAATTAAATATAAAGGTGAGCCAGCTGGAAAGACAAGCTGCGGAAATAATTTCCACAACCTTACCATCCGTAGCACTGAAAATCGGAGCCTTGGTTTATTATTGCGCTAGAGCGTCAGCTTAAAGTTGGTCGACTACCAAAAAGCTGGCCAAAATTAAAAAACAGAAACTATTTATTTAGGTTTTGTTTACGTTAAGTTGGCTGTAGTAATACCCTAACGTCTTAAAACACTCACGAGAGAGTCCAAATACCTTACTTGCTCTAGAATTTTAGTTGGAACGTAGCTTCACTCAGTGCAGTCACACTCAAAATCTACAAGAAGGATGCGGACAAGCCGGATGCTCCGGAATCTGAAGAAGCTGCAGGAAGCTCATCTGGGCTCCTCCAAGAGGGGAACAGCCTGGTGGAAACCATCTCTACAGATACGGAGTTGACAATGTCCTTGGAGTCATTAAGAAGAATCACAGAGGACTTCACATCATCAGGGGAGGACTCTGATGATACATTGGTAGGGAAGGAAGTCTAAGAATGGTGACGTTCTTGCAGATTAACCTACACCACTCAAAGGCAGCATCAGCTGCTCTACTTTTAAAAATTGGAAAGGAAGGGACGGATATTGTCTTGATCCAAGAACCTTGGGTTGCTGGTGACCGGGTACTTGGACTCAAGACACCCTGTTATAGATTAATGCACACGGAACAAGAAGGTAGGGTTCGGTCGTGCATTCTCGTTAAAAATAATATAAATTGTTTTCTGCTATCAAATTTCAGCAATGAAGATGTGGTAGCGGTCAGCATTGAGGTCAATAAGCGAAGCCTCTGGCTAATATCAGCCTACCTAGCCTATGAGGCAGTGAACATTCCACCAGTCATCCTGGGTGAAGCAATTTTGGAGGCTCAGAAGCGCAAGGTTGGAGTCATCCTGGGGAGTGATGTAAATTCTCATCACACAATCTGGGGAAGTACGGACACAAATGAACGAGGTGAGTTACTCCTTGATTACATTCTAAGTACTAACCTTCACATATGTAACATAGGCAATAGGCCGACTTTTATAACTAGAAATAGACAGGAGGTATTGGATATTACACTCGTCTCAAACTTTCTGACGACTAGTCTATTAAATTGGAAAGTGTCGGAAGACCTCTCTTTTTCTGATCACTGTTATCTTCAATTTGAAATGAGCTTGGTCTTTCCGAACAGCCCTCTCTACAGGAACAGGAGGAAAACCGACTGGGATATTTTCAGAACTATTCTGGGAAATTCACTACCAGTGCAGGTGCCTGAACCTCCAAAAACTACGGTAGAACTCGATGGCTTAGTGGACGAACTGTCCAGCGCTTTTAATGAAGCGGTACCAGGCTCTTGTCCTCTTAGTAGGCCTAGGGGCAAATCTCGGCCACCTTGGTGGTCAAAGGAGATTCAAAAAATACGTCAACGGTGCAAGAGACTCTTCAAAACAGCAAGGAAAACAAAAGCCGCTGTAGACTGGGACTCCTATAAGGAAGTCCTCAAAATTTACAAATATCAGCTAAGAAGCGAAAAGAACAGATCTTGGAGACTATACTGTGGTAAAATTCAGGAGACTTCAGAGATGTCCAGGCTTCGCAAGGTACTATAGTATCTACTAGCCCTTCCATCCCAAGCTTCCTTCAAAGGCCGGATGGAGCATGGACCACAAATAGTATGGAATCGCTGGAACTACTATTGGAAACTCACTTCCCTGGTTGTTCCGAATCTGCACCTACTATATCAGAAGGTAAAAGGGCTAGTAGCCTCGCAGGCCAAATTATTAGCAGAAGAAAGATTCTGTGGGCGATAAGCAGTTTTAAACCATACAAGTCGCCAGGACCTGATGGTATTATCCCTGCGGATATACAAAAAACTACGGATCTAACCATTCCCTGGTTAGAGGTCATTTTTAGAGGCAGCCTAGAACTATGTCACATTCCCAGTAAATGGACGGAAGTGAAGGTTGTCTTCATACCTAAGGCGGGAAAACGCTCACATTGCAGTCCCAAAGACCTTAGACCGATCAGCTTGTCTTCTTTCCTTTTCAAAATACTGGAAAGACAAATAGAAGCTCATATTAGAGGCACGATTGTGCCGGAAAAGCTGTCCAAATCTCAACATGCTTATTGCAAGGGGAGATCTGTAGAAACTGCTCTTCATTCTCTCACATATTTTATTGAAAAATCTTTTGAATACGGAGACTACGCGATGGTAACCTTTTTGGACATTGAGGGAGCCTTTAATAACGTGCTAACAGGAGCTATAACTCGGGCACTTTCGAATCTAGGAGTGGATAATTCTCTTAAAGGCTGGATAGATCAGATGCTAAGAGGCAGAATCATAAATGCCAGTCTGGGGAAATCCTCCACCAGAAGATTTGTAAGCAGAGGCACGCCGCAGGGTGGCGTACTGTCCCCTCTTCTCTGGAACTTGGTCATAAATGATCTGTTGCTGAGGCTGGAGGATACTGGCTTCAATGTGGTTGCTTATGCGGATGATGTCGCTATTGGGGTTCGTGGAATATATCCCGGGACACTTAGCGAGCTTATTCAAAATGCTCTGGGCATTCTTTCATTATGGACCAATGGTTGTGGGCTAAATTTGAACCCACAGAAAACCGAATTGGTTCTCTTCTCTAGGAAATATAAAATTCCTCATGTCGATCCTCCTACTTTAAATGGTTTCAGCTTGGCTTTTACAGGTGAAGCAAAGTTCTTGGGTCTCGTTTTAGACAGTAAATTAAACTGGAGACCGAACATTATGGAAAGGGTAAAGAAAGCTACGGTAGCGCTATACTCCTGCAAAAATGCAATTGGGAAAGGTTGGGGACTGGAGCCCCACATGGTCCTTTGGCTATACACAGCAGTAGTTAGACCCATTCTTCTGTATGGGGTAGCAGATTGGTGGCCTGCTCTGGACAAAACTGTCCAACCTAAAGTTGTTGACAAAAGTTCAGAGAACAATCTCTCTGTGGATCAGTGGTGCAATGAGGAGCACATCCACTCAGGCACTAGAGACTCTGCTATTTCTAACTCCTCTAGATATCATGGGAAAACAGTGGGCAGCTAGCACTGCCATACGACTGAAATCCACGTTAATGTGGACCTGCAATAATACAGGGCACTCATCTATACTTTGTAATAAAGGGCTTCCCAAGACCACCGACTATACTGTCCCGTCACTATCTTTTGATAGAAAGTTCCGGACTATTATCCCATCTAGAGAGGACTGAATGATGGATGCAGTTTTGGAACCAGGAGTTTTCAACTTCTTCACTGATGGTTCTAAACGGGATAGAGGAGTAGGGGCTGGGGTGTTCTGCGAGGAACTCATGTTAAACCTCTCCTTTCGTCTCCCTGACTACTGCAGCATTTTTCAAGCTGAGGTAACTGCGATAAAGGAAGTCGTGGACTGGTTGAGGTATAATGTAATATCGACTCGTGATATTCGCATATATACGGACAGTCAGGCAGCCATTAAAGCGCTTCAATCACACCTTCTCACGTCGAAAGTAGTCCAGAACTGTCTCTCATCTCTTAACGAGATGACAGATCAGTTCAACATCCATATCATATGGGTGCCAGGACATTTCGTTAGTACGGGGAACATTAAAGCCGATGAAATGGCTCGACGTGGTACAACGGACCACATTTCAAACAGCAAAAAGGATATTGAAATTCCTCTTGCGGTATGTAAGCTGCTGCTTCAGGAGGAAGCCCGTAAGTTGACGAATGACAGATGGTCAAATAGTACCTCATGCGTAATAACTCGGCAGATCTGGCCAAAGTTAAACTTGGCGAGATCCAAACAGCTGATCTCACTTCAGCGGAGTCAGATCAGTGTGGTTGTTGGAGTTATTACGGGGCACTGTCTCATAGGCAGACATGCGAGTAGACTTGGTTTCTTCTCACATGACTACTGTCGTAGTTGCGAGGACGAAGAGGAGGAAGAGACAGTACTTCATCTTCTTTGCACCTGTCCTCGTCTGGCACGAAACAGACTGAATTTTCTAGGGGCACCCCTTTTCAACGACCTGGCGGAGCTCAGCGAGAAGGACGTCAGGAGTATCCAGCGCTTCATAGCAAGCTCAAAGTGGTTTCAATGAGTTGGAGGAAAAATCTTTAATTTATGGTATGGCTACGGACCTTTTTGTGTCTATGCCTGGTCCTGGTGGACCGCCATCCAAACCTAACCTAACCTAACCTAGCTTCACTCAAGCTGCAGTCATAAAAGAAACTAGTGCAAAAACATACGTAGAAGTTTAAAAATACAACCAATTTTAATCAAATAAAATGAAATCAACTCCTGGGGGTATGTAGAATATAATAATGTGTTTTAAAATATTAGAGCTCTGTATAAGAAACCTCTATAAAAGCAACATTCTAGAAAAGCAACCTCTGTATAAGCAATTTTTTTCATTACAAAAATTCCATATAAGCAACCAATGTTTTTCGATTTTGACTTATTTTAATTTTCATTTAAACAAGAGCATAATATAATACTTCCGTCATGTCACTACAATTTGTAGCTCTTATCAATTTATTTGAGCAGTGAAACTCTTCTTATTTCTATTTTGGATAATTATCATTAAAATGTAGTCGATTATTGATAAGTAAAAACTTTTAGTGCAACAGATCTACGATAAACTTACCAAAAACTTACGATATTAAATATCTTATCAAATTTCAATTTGGTACAACAGAAAATTATCAAAAATTATGATAAGTTGATAAGTAATAAGTGATAAATAGTTGGTGCAATAGGGCCCAGGTGTGCAAGTAGAAACTCTGTCTTTTTTTGATCAAATTCCACTTTAGTGAAAAGATACTTGTTACAAAGCCATTCTATCTATGATCTTTTGTAATTTATCGAGTAGATGATGAATGCCTTCGCGACAGAAATTTAATGGTTTCGAAGCAAAATAGTCATCGAGCCATTTTCTTGAACCGCTCGACTTTCAAATATGATGGATTACATAAATATGATTAAGTTGGCTTTTTTACAAATTTGATTGAATAAGTGGTAATCAGAGGGAGCCAAGTCTGGAGAATACGCCGCATGTTGTACAACTTCCTAGCCTAAGGAGATGAGTTCGTGGGTTGATTTTACTGTATGTGGACGAGCGTTTTCATGCAGTAATATCACCTTCCACCTCCCTTGGCTCGTAAATGGTATTTTTACCTTCCGGGCATAACTGAATTTAATCAATTGGACCCGGTAACGTTCAGGAGCTGTAACAGTTTGACCAGGTTTCGAAGCTCATAGTAAATACTCCTTTACAATCTCACCAGACATACAGTAACACTTTCTTGGCATGCATATTCATTTTTCAACTGATGCTGAGACGGTCTGGATCAACCCATGTTTTTCTGCGTTTAGGATCGTCATACAAACCCAACTTCTCATCACCCGTAATGATTTTCTGTAAACAATTCTTTTTTTTACCGAGAAAGAAAATTCTTGCAGATATCAACTATTCGGTCAGTATAGGGAACCTATTTTCCTTCCTTTTGTATCTTTCCCATTGCATGATATCGACGTGATATTGCTTGCTGAGTAACTCCTAACTGTTCTGCACGCTCTTTTTGAGTTTGGCACGGATTTTCATCCAGCCAAACTGTAAGTTCCTCGTCTTCAAATTTGCTTCCTACACCTGGGGGTAAATTCTCGTTCTATGAAAAAATGAAATGAAAAAACGCTGAATACTACACAGCAAATATCTATCAAGCTTTAGCAGTAGTAGTCACTACGAAAAACCATATAAAAAAAATTAAAAATTATTTGTTTATCACTAACACCACACCATGTACATATATATCACACACATTGCTAACGCTGATGATATTTGAGCATTTTTACTCTCTATTGCTCTAATTTATGTACATAAAAAAATTCCAAAATATGTTTTTCTTAATGACATTTTGCAGTTGCGCTAGCGCATGATTCTATTTGTTTTTTTATGACACATTCAGGGCGATTCAGATGCGTTCAAGAATGTTTTTAAAGCAACCTCTGCATTAGCAACTTTTTTGATTCCAAAATTTCTGTACAAGCAGCCATAGTTTTATTTTTCATTTTAATTTTCATTCTTCCGTAAAAATGGAGAAGAAAGGCAGAGTATCAATTTCTTTGAAAACAAAATTATCAATTTTAAATGAACTCCAAGATGGCAAGACACCAACAGAGATCTGCAGAAGCTACAATATCCATAAGTCGACTTTAACGAGGATAAAAAATAATAAAGAAAACTTGGAAGAATTCGCTTCAAAAACGAACGCTAATCAAGAAAAATCAAGCGAATGAAGGCATTAAAAAATCCTGATCTTGATGATAAACTATACGCATGGTTTTTACTACGAAGAGAAGCAAACGAATTGGTTTCAAATGAGATGCTTAAAGTAAAAGGACTAGAATTAAAAAGGGCACTCAATGGACACGAAGAATTTTCAGCCAGTGATAGCTGGCTTGATAAATTCAAAAAACGCCACGGCATAAGAATTTTGACGGTTTCCGGTGAAAAACTTTCCTGCAATGCTGAGAGTGCTGCTACATTTACAAGCGATTTCAAAAGGATTATTGCCGAAAATGGGTTTTTACCGGAACAGATCTACAATTGTAACGAAACCGGTCTGGTTTACAAAGGTTTGCACAAGAAAACAAACGCTACCGTTTTCGAAAAAACTGCTGTTGGACGGAAGACTATGAAGGAAAGGGTTACCATTATGCCTTGTGTAAATGCAACAGGAACGCATAAACTCGATTTGATGATGATTGGAAAATCAAAAAATCCTCGATGTTTTAAAAATGCAAATTTACCACTGTATTACAAATCTTCCAAAAATGCTTGGCAAACCTCTGCGCTTTTTAAGGAGTGGTACAACGATTTGTTCATCCCTGAAGTTTCTCGTCACTTGGAAGCTAAAGGCTTACCAGTAAAAGCAATTTTATTGGTCGATAATGCCAACTGTCATGAGACAGCAAACACTTTTTCCGGTGATGAAAACTTCAAGGTTATTTTTTTCCCACCCAACAATACACCCTTGTTGCAACCACTTGACCAAAATGTCATAAAATCCCTTAAGCAGCGGTATCGGAAGCACCTTCTGTCAAACCTCGTGCCGTTATGTGTAAACGGCAATAACGACATGGTCTCAGCTCTTAAAAATATTAATTTTAAAGACGTGGCGTTTTTGATAGTTGAAGCCTGGAATGAACTCCCACGATCCATTGTCATGAGTTTATTTAAACATCTGTTTTCATCGATCGACGCAATAGAATTTAATATACCGGGTGATCTTTTTGAGGAAGAGGACGATATCCCCCTGGCTAGACTGTACAATTTGGTAATCGAAAATAATTTAACTGAGAACGAAATAATGGAATGGGCGACTGGTAGCAACGAGATAAGCGTACTTTTTGAAATAGAAGATGAAATAGCAAATGAAGAGAGCATCGCAAACGAAGAGGGTCATATGGAAGAAGAGAGCAGAATCAGCATCGATAATGTGATAGATTTACAAGCAATGAGATCTTGTTTTTGGGACGAATCAGAGAAAAAGCAGTTCTTGAAAGACTTAATTAATATTATTATAACTAATAAAACTGCTTATTTATTTATAAATCACAAAACTGATTTTTCTTAATTTATACTCCTTTTTTCTATATAAGCAACTTTTTCTACATAAGAAACTTTTTTTAAAAAATTGGTTCAGAGTAGTTGCTTGTATAGAATGCTCACTTATTTTAAACAATAAATATTAATTAAACAATGATTGTTTGTTTTTTGAACTTAATATATAAAAAAAGATTTTAATATAAAAGTTATATTGTTCTGTAGTGTTCGGTCATCAAATGCCTAAGAGGTTGTAGTTAAAAGTATTACCTATAAAATAAAATAAAAATCAGCTGCCCTTAGCTGCCCCTCGATTTGTTATGGACATTTTAAAATAAATAATTGTTGGTTTTACTAAATGAACAAAACGAGAAAGAAATCAAAATTTAATAAGGGATGAAGCAGGTGAAATTTTGTAAATGTGACTAGAGATTCGTAATCGGTGACTCAAAAACCATGAAAATGGCATGCATCTTGACTGTAATACGATATATACGGTATTTTATGAAAAGGGATTGTCAATAAGGGATGAAGGGGGTGACATTTTGTAAATATGACTAAAGATTCGAAATCAGTGACCTAAACACCCATAGAAATGACATGCGTCTTAATTGTAATGTGATACATAGGGCGTTTTACCCTATTTTTTGTAGGGTTTGTCAATAAGGGATGAAGGGGGTGAAATTTTACAAGTATGACTAGAGATTCGTGATCAGCCACCCTAAAAACCCCCCAGTAGAGAATTTCAGAATTGTGGCCAGCTTTTTGAAAATCGGCCCCACTGCGTGCGTCGGCTTAACATTATACGAAGTTGTGCCATAGAAACCATGTGGACCTTAACGGGATGAACAATTTTCGAACATTTATGCAATTTTAAAGAACATGGAAAATGAACGCAATTGAAATAAAATGAAAATGTCCTTAAGTTATTCCTAAATTTCTTGATCCTGTGTCGGTCCTTCATTGTTCTCTTAGTAGCTTGCATTTTCTGTTATTTAGTGTATGAGACGGGCGACTGATCAAGCTATAATGAATACATAAGAAAATATAGTAAATTTAATTTTTAGGAATCAATTCATCACCCACATTAGCAGTAATTCATTCGCTGGGTTCACTTGATCTCTGGTATTGTGTTTGCTTCAGTTTTTACAATCATGTTGCATAGAAATGCGACGTTTTAAATTCAAATTTATTTAAAATTTATTGGTTCTTTAAAATGCAATACATACCGAATAAATTCACATCCAACTTCGTAATTGGTGTTCCCTTTGAATATGGGCTGTTATTTTTTTAACTCGACTTGATTGCACGGATTTTTTCTTGAGTTTTAAAATAAATGATTTTGTTTGACTCCACGCCTCAAACCAAACTCTTAAGGACAACAAAGTGTTATGCATTTAGCCAATCCATATGAAAAAATTATCGTATATGGCGTTAATACTTCACTTAAGCCCAAGCTTACGGATTGTGGAGGAATTGACTTTAAATCTAAGGAACTTTAGAATTTCATAAATATTGGTTGGGTTACCGTTCTCTAGTCTTATTGTCATAAATCATTTTCTTTTTACCTCAGTTTGGTTATAAAACATCAATAATTTAGTTCCAATTCACCTAGAAACTATTTCATGAAATTTTAAACAAATTCATTCTATACATGCATATATGATACCGTAGGATAGTAGGTAATGTCAAATTACAAACGTTAAATTTGATTCCCTTTAGGTGGTAGTGGCTCCTAATAAATAATAAATATTAAACCGACGAGTTAAATTTGTCATAATTTTAAATCATAAATTAAAAAATAGTTTCATTGTATATGGGCATAAATTCCTCAATCCCACTTAATACAAATTCGTAAACAGTACGACATACTGGTACATACAATTATACACATAAACATTCCTTTTGAGATAAGAAAATTTAATTAAATAACATACATACATCATAAGTATTTTCAATTAATTTGTTAGAAATTTATCTAGATACAAACAATACAAAAAAATTATTAATTGAAACTAAAATTAAATTTTATTTTATGGCACTGGTGTTGCCTTAGATTTATATTTTAATAAAACAATTCAATTTACATATTAAATAAAAATAATAATTTGGTTTTAGTTTTCAATTTATCTTTTACGTTTAAACCAATAAAATATATATTATGTAATGCATCACCTGATTATATCCTTAATTAAATCAACCATAAATACCGCATTATATTTACCATCCACCGCAGGATACACGCACGCACATATTTTGTATAGCTTTAAATTGAATACAACATTTAAATAAATAATTTTATAATATATAAATAAAATTTAAATATATTAAAATAAATAAATAAAATTTTAAATCAGATATTTTCGTAAAAAAAAAAATTATTTCTCTGTTCATATGCCCAAAACCACAAAGCTCATCAATCAAAAAATGAAAATCTGTACCAGTGTACATATTATGTACATATAGATAATTTACTGCCTGCACAACAATGGTGAAGCAAAATAATAAAATATTTTCAAAAAAATTTAATAAAATTAAAAAAAAAAAATCAATAATTTTATTTAATCATAATACATAATACAAAATAATATTTATATGCATGACATTAATCCTCTCAATTATATGTGGTCAATTGCAGTAGATTTTATTTGTCCTAATGTAATTGATTTTTGTAATTGATATTAATGATTGCATTACCGAAACAGAGATTTTTTTTTTTTAAAACTGCATTTGTCGTTCACTCCTCCATGGTCCAACAATACTTTTACGTCACGTACATTTTCGCCGCACAAGCACTCTTATTTGAACAGCGTTCTTAAAATCCTTTATTCAAATAACTTACCTCACTATAAGGGAAACCACTATAAAAAAACGTTCATACATCCAAAGGATCGGAAAAGGTTTGTACCACGTCCACAAGCAAATGAACGCAATATTTATAGTTTTGAGCGATTACTTTTTTACATCAACGAGGCATTGATGAAACAAATATAAATAAACAATTGGCGATTTCAGATCTCGCAGCATGTTGGCTTTGCAAATTTCCTGATAGAAAAAAATAACATTCGATCTATCATATTGCCGTGAAATTTTCGATAAATCGGTTGAATTCAGGCCGTGTATTTCAAATGGCCGTGTTATTCTGCGACATTTCAAATTGCGATATGACGAAACGAGATAAAGTACAATACGCGATATGGTACAAAAGGCGATAAGGTACAAAATACAATATTTCAAAACGCGACATGGACTAAAACGCGATATAGTACAAAACGCGATATTTCAAAACGGGATATGGTACAAAACGCGATATTACAAAATTATAATTTTAAAATACAATAATAATAATTATTAATCTTCATTCATTGAATAAAATTTGCCTTCACCATTATGATGAAATTGAACTCTTGACGTAAATATTAAAAAAATAAAACTATTTATTTAAAATAAAAATGTACTCCCTCTGTTCCAAAATAATGTTTACATTTCCAAACTTTTTGTATTTTTAATTATCAATAATAATTACAAATTTTAAGTTTTTTTAAGAAAATAACATTTTATTAAAGATAATAGGAGTAGATAATAGGAGAAATAATAAGATAATTGGAATAATTAATTTTACAGGGGCTGCTCATCAATATTTTGCCGAGCAGTGAGAATCGCTTCTGGTCTGCAAGCTAGGGATCCTGGTAGAGTACCACTATTGCGAAACCTTGCTTTTCCCACATGCGGCAGCTTATAGTTATTTCCACCGTTCGCAAGCATCGTCTCCTCCATGCATTGCTGAAGGGTTCAAAATACATCATCCAGCTTATGGGTGTAGCTCTTTAAAAGCATTGCTCACACAGTTAATCAGAGCGTCAATGGTTAGCGGAGAATACTGATGTTGAACAGATTGGATGGCATTGAAGAACCCGAGATCCAATACATTCCAGTCAGGAATATTAGGCGGTTGGTTTTTAAACATAATGCAAAACATATCTTTTGATCCCTCTCTCAACATATCTGGATCATTTTCATTGAAATGCAGCTTCGCGTTATTTTGCTGGACATAGATGACGTCATGTGATTGTGGAAATTTCGCCCTGATTGCTGGGAACACATTTTGAAGGATCATTTTCTTTCATTCCCACGCATTGATGGATTCGATATTTTTTGTTACTAGAGTACCCTTCGTTCGGTTTTTGCTGTTTCTTTTGGCTGCCTCTTTATACACAAATGGCCAGATGCCAATTTTACCATCAAAATAATCTTCAGAACCAACATCACCCAACGGCCTCGCCACCGCTGCCATAAACATCATCTTCGTACTGAATCGTTTGCTTTGACATGTTCTATGGGGCACCTCTTCGTCCATGGTCCAGTAATAATTGCGCTTGACCTTCGTAAGATAGAACCATTTTTCATCAATATGAACGTAGTTATAAAAATCTTCGAAGCACGCGTCAGGTTTTACATAGGACAGACAAAACTTCAGGCGGTCCATCTTATTTTTTTCCGTTAGTGATGGCTTTAATGTTGATGATACCCGTTTTATAAACTTACGCTCCTTCAATTTCCTGAATAATGTCGTTTTAGGAATACCACTGGCCCACGATAGGCTTCGAAGAGTTCCTCGACGATTTAGCGGAACGTTCTTTATGTCTCTTAATTTATCATCATAATCTTTTTTTTTTCGCCCACAATTCCTTCTCATTGATGATGGGTCAACGTAAATTTCACCTGCTCGAAGTTGAGACACATTACTCCAGAGTTTCGAAATTGAAACCCTCGACACATTATACATAGCAGAAATTTCATTTATTGCTCCATGCTTCAGTTTGGGAGGATTTTTGCTGGACGCATTCGCGAGGAAATCTTGGAAAATCGAATTTCTTTTTTCATTAGACAACTGGTAAGTTGTACGTAAATTTTCCGTCATTGTTGATTTGCACTATTGGTCAAGACGTACTAGATGATTAGCATTATTATTCGACAAGACGTACTAGATCGGTAGCAATCCAGGAAAATTATGAAAACTTAATGTACAGTAAAAACAATGATAATCGAACAGATTTATTCCAAATGTAAACATTATTTTGGAACAGAGAGAGTATCATAGTAGGGACCGTATGTACATTTTGACCACTGGATTAAAAAAACATAACCTTATATTTTAGTTGTCTTTTAACAATTGTAAACTTATGAATTCAGCATAACAAAACTTTGTGCCCCGGTGGCACAGTTGTTAGCATGCTTGCTTTAAGCTCCGGAGGGTGATGAAAAAATCACGGCTGGTTTAATGTAAGGATCAATGAGCTAGTCACTCATTGTCCGTTGTAAAAATGATTACGAAACTTCAAAAATGAAGCGGCCAAATCCCTCCATGGGATGTAGCGCCAGCGAAAAAAAAAAAAAAAAAAAAAAAAACTTTTCGTGACCAGTAAATAAACCATACGCAACGATTAAGAACAGTAAATAAACCATACGCAATGTTTAATTACTGTTACTATATTATATACTGGGATTGTCATCTAGTTTGACTTGCAGGGTTTGCACACAAATTGGGCCTGATTCAATTTTTCAAGAAGCACTGTTAGAAATTGAGGGCATCCTGCAAGATATCGAAGATGCTTACGTCGAGATGGATATTTCTGATACCAGGCCAACGACATCTAAGCGAAATAATGAAAAATATGTGGGTGGACGACTTTCCGCAGGAGGTAATTTAATTAAAACTTGCTAATTAACCTTATCTATATTTATGAACCCTTTTAGATAAAGAATTTGCGGAACAGACAGAAGAAAAGCGATCGAGAGCCCGAAACGAATTGAACGAAACTTTAAAGGAAATCAGTGTGTCGATGAAGGAAATCTGCCAGTACTTAAAAATTATTGCCGAACGGCATTGAAGTTTTTACAATCGCTGATCGAACGAATCCTTGTTGCAAGTTGCAATTACAGAATTTCATCGGCCCGATGGTTGTTTTAAAAAAACCTACTGTATTGTTATATTTTTATTAAATAAAGTAGATTTTGCCTATAATAACGTTCAAGGGACCATTGAAATCTGTCGTTACTATCGCAATGTCGTTATAACCGAAGTCGCTATAAACGTAATTTACTGTATTAAAATTTGTGGTATAAACCATCTTTAGTATTAAGAAACTGGAATTTTATTATTATATAAGAATTATTGAATACATTATTTTAGTTAACCTAAGTTATGCCATTGCTGCCTTGATGAAAAATTTCGATTGATGGAGTATCATTTATCAACTGTTCATTCAAGTCAGGATTTTCATCAAAATCGATTAGTTCTTCATTAATCGCACCTGTGCTGCTTTTTTGGGGCAATAATGCAAGACCCTATTTTCAAACCCACAATGAAACCGAGTTTTAATAACCCCAAAACAGCGCTCCACACCTGGGAAATCCCGAATCACCTTTAAATTGATTACGATTTATGATCCTCTAAAATATTGATCATTTCTAAATTACAATTATTTTACCAATCATAAATTCAGCCTGTGAATGCACCGTTGAGAATCTGTTTAGCAAATGACTTCTCAATTGGGAAGTCTTCCATATGGCCGAATCGTGCACCGATCTAGGAGACGATGCATCTGCGAAGATCATTTTCAGATCTGTATTACAGCACTATAATTAAAAGAGGCAAATTAAATAAGGATACTGCATTTTATTCTTTTTTTGTAAATTTCGAACTAGGGTAAACTATATTTACCAATAAAACGTTTAAACTGTGGAATCCTTTTCGTGAAATATACAATTTTCCAGGAGTGCATGAACTCCATAATGGCGCATATTATATTCCGAATTTGTTAAAGAATCTGTTAATAAATGAAGGAACACGTTCAATTTGTTTAGTTCACAGGTTAATTTTGTTTTTCTACCTGGATTTGTTTTTTGATTTCTCTAAAACGTTCATTGGAAACCTTGTGTTTCTATGCACTAAATATTTCATAATTAGGTTTGTCACGTTTGTGATACAATGAGATACCGTAAAATGGGGTGAATAGAAACAGCGAGGTGAATAGAAACAAAACTTTAGAAAATAATTAACTGGATAATTTTTCCTAATACATAATAAAAAACAAGCAACGTTAATTTTTTTAATTTGGTGATGAGTGCCAAAATAGAAATAATAGGGATTATTGGTTGAACACCCGCAGTTTTAAAGAATATATTGGTAAATATAAATCAACATTTTTTGGTTCGAAAAATACTCTAAAAAACTTTGTATGTAATTGAGCCATATTTGAAGTAATATCAGAGAAAATTCATGTAAGTTGTTCAATTATGTCTTCTTTCTTACTTTTGTAGTTAAAATTGTAATTTACTTTTACCGTATTCCCTAAATTTTATCGTTTTGTAGTTTAGTGTCAAAAATTAGGAAGTGTGGGGTGAATAGAAACACCAGAAATTAGTGTTTTTATTCACATTACCAAGTTTTCCTTAATTCGAAATTACTAAATTTCCCTAATGTTAAATTATTATAGTATATATTTCGGTTTTTGATTGCTACAGATTATTAAAATGCCAAGGCAATACAAGTCGAAGAGCCAAAAATTTTATAAAAAGCATGATCCTCTGATATTGAAACAAGCAGTTAAAGATGTTAAAAATAATAAGCTATGATTTAGGAAATCATCGGAGAAATACGGTATACACCATTCCGTGATATATCACCATTTAAAAAAGGTGATAAAATACAAAATCAGGGAGGACCAACCTGCTTAAACGAAACTGAAGAAAAATCCCTGTGGACAAATTGATCATTTGTTCAGAGTGGGTTATCCCATTGATACAATAACATTACGAATGAATATTCAAGAATTGTTAAACCGGTAAGAGAGATAGGTCGACAAATTTAAGGACGACTTACCCGGTTAAGATTCATCTGCTCGTCTCTGAAACGATACAAGCAAGCATTATCTCACCGCGGTTATGCCAAAATACCAAAAGAAATCGGGCTGCTGTTTCACCAGAAATCATAAATGAATATAGGAATAGAAAGAAACCGAAATTCAATGACTGTTTCTATTCACCCCAATAGCAGGTGAATAGAAACAGTGAGGTTTTTTTAAAAAAAATCCGCCATATTCATTTCTAATAGATCAAAGTAGTTTGTAAAGGAAAGAGTACATCAAGACCCATATTTTAAGATATTTCATTATTCTAAAAACAAATATCTTCTTAGCAGTACATGCTTGTAAACTTGAAAAGTGTTTCTATTCACCCCATTTTACGGTACACTAGGCTGCGACAAACCTATAGTATTTGTCTATAAAAATGTAACATAGCTAGAACCTAAAACTGATATATGATACTGAGGTTTGTAAAACATACTTGTATTTTAAATGGGATCGAATTAAAACTCGACTTCACACCAAGCCAAATGTTATGTTATGACACTAATGTCATAACATTTCTTTTTTCTAGATGAAATAAGAGTTTATTAAAAACACAATCCGGCTACTGGTACGGTGAATTGTTCATTCGAAGATGTGTTAATTTCATTCTTAATATTGAACTAAAATATAAAAAAAAATTCAAATTTCAAGCAAACTTTTTTAAATAAAGCTTCAATGAATTGATTCATCGATCGTCGATTCAATGAAATCTTCTATTCTTCTTCAAAAATCTTCTTCAATCAAACAGAAAAAATCAAAAATAGAAGATTCTTTTACTTTGCTATTCAGTGTAGCAGTGGGATTCTAATCTTCTATTTTTATTATCGAAAGTTTGAAATCGAATTTTTTTCTTCTATTTGATGTTTGAAAAATTTATTATTACCAAAGGGACCATCTGTGAATTTGTGATATATTTAAATAAGAATTTGTGATATAATGGGCGCATTCAGCACATAGATTTCTCACTAAAAAAAGTAGATATCTCACATCTTACGTGCTGGATGCAAAATATCTCACTAGAAAAATGTAGATATTCTCACTATTTAGTGAGGCAAAAAAATTTAATCTACATTTGAGTAGATATTTCTTGGTTTGTATCTTCGCTTTTTCTTGACATTTTTAATGGAAAATTTTGTTATACGAGTACATATTAAAAAGACAACGGCACATTATGCACATTTAAAATCTTTCGAATCAATTTAATTAAATAGAAATTAGAAAATAAATAATAATGGATCATTACACCATTGAAGAATTGAATCTAAGATACAAACCAAAACTAATATGTAGATTTTACGTCCAGCACATTTGGCAGTCTACAATTGAGACTATTCTACATTTGAGATTATCTCAAAAGTAGATATCTGTGTGCTGGATACGCCCAATATTTAAATTATTTTAAATAAAAACGAAAACAAATTAATTTAAATAAAATTTATCAGAAAGATCTTAATTATGTATTTGTAAAATGGATGATCAAAATAAAAGTAAGTAAATATATCGCTTCACACATTCTAAAGTATTCTAACCGCGGTTAGTATGTTTTAGAAAGATTGTTTTTTTGCGTTCGGAATTATGTTATTCATCTTCTGTCAAAAAATTAAGACAATCCGACACTTCCCGTGGGTGCTATGACATTTTCAGTAGTTAGCATACTAGAAAAAAATAATAATATTTACAAACTAAATTATAGCAAACGCTATTATTATATTCTAGATTGGGACTACTTAATTTTTTTTTTTTATATTATGTTAACTTGACATAATTTTAAACGGAAGTTTCTTTATTTTTACTATACTATGATGTGTTAGTGTAGTTTATGTAGTATATGTACATATATTGAGTTTTTTATCCAAATATTTTATTTTAAGTGACATTTATTATAATTAAGAATGTATAATTTTAAGATTAAATGATTTTAAATCAACTTAGAATAATACTAATTGGAACTTTTCTTAACTTTAAAAATGTAGTTCGTTCGTATTATTACCATTGACTGCCAAGGTGTTTGTTTTGTAGCACCGTAAATTTGACAGTAACTGTGGCAACACGATTGCTAATGTAAAACATCTAAATTTGATTTTTATATGATATATGTTGGTTATGTAGTTAAAACACCGTTTTTGTAGTTAGTATACTTTTCCACAAAATGATAAACAGGTTGAAATTAATGGTGGCTTTAGCCCAACAAAATATAAAATTTATGGAAGGTAAGAAAATAAAATACAATTTTAATTTGTAAATGTTTATTTTTGGTGGAATTAACACATAACAATAATTATTAAAACAAATTTATTTGGTATTTAGCTTATTTTTTTTATTAATTAATCTATTGTCGACATTTCAACGGCTTTATTCCGTCATCCTCAGGACAATTTTTTTTACAAATAAAAAACATACAAATTTCAAACAAAATAACAAGTCCTTACAAATGTACATACTACTTGATTTGAAAAAACCCGTTGGACAAAAGTGTAAATTAATTTAGAATAACATTGTCGTAGTAATTTAACAAGAATTTGGAAATTTCCTGGACATTTAACAAATTTGGACCCCGCATTTTCTTAATATAAATATTTTCCAAAAATAAACGCTTTTCCAAATTACTTTCTTTCTCCAAAATTGTAGCATCCTCTAAAGATAATACGTGGCCACTGTCCCGTAAATGGATTCATTATTGCACTATGTGAATTTTGAAAGTTCTATTCGGAATAGAATGGTAAACATTTTAACAAATTTCAAGACTAACAATAACATGTCACGGACTTTTTTAGGAAGTAATGAACTACAACAAATTCAACAAGCCAAAAGGGCTAAAGTATTTCTAACCAATAATCCAGACATATATGTGGTAAAGGCTGATAAGGGCAATGTTACGGTTCTTATGTCAAAATTAGCATACGTTGAAAAAATGGAATTGCTCTTGTCAGACGATAACACGTATATAGAAATTAGGAAAGTTGGTATCGGGACGATACAGACGAATTCAAATTTAATTATTTCTTCTTGGGAACGTTTAGGCAAAATAACTAAATCGATTGGTAAGGATCTACGTAGCTACAATGCTACAACTCCGAGAATGTACGGTCTTCCAAAAATACATAAAGACGGTAATCCGTTGAGACCAATTGTGAGCTAAGTGGGTTCACCTTTGTATAATTTATCTAAATTTGTGTCTGATATTTTGAATTGTTATGTTGGTCGTAATTTTTCGGCAATAAGAAATGCGGAGAATTTCAAACTAAAAATTCAAAAATTCAAACGACGTGGTTTCGTTGTTCACTAACGTGGATTCAAAATTGGTTCTAAATTTAGTTAAAAAATTATGGAATGATATAAAATTAAACAGTGGGACAAATTTGGATTTGAACAATTTCGTTGGGGCATTAAAATTCGTCTTGGATCATACTGAGTTTAGTTTTAATGGAAGATTTTTTAAACAAGTATTTGGTTCACCAATGGGTTCACCAGTCAGTCCCGTAATAGCAAATTTACTGATGGAACATATTGAAACCGAAGTGTTGAAATTATCTTCTGTTAAACCAATACTATTTTTCAGATATGTAGATGATATTATTGGGGCTATTCCAAATTCTGAAGTTACCACATTGCTTTGTGATTTCAACAATTTTACGCTGCGTATTAAATTTACGGTAGAAATGGAAAATGAAAATCGGTTGGCTTTTCTGGATGTGTCTGGAATGATAATGGAAGTTTGAGTACAAATTGGTATCAAAAACTGTCTTGGTCAGGCCGCTACCTAAATTATAATTCATGGCTTCCATTATCATATAAGAATAATACAGTATTTTTGTTAGCTGAAAAGATTTTAAAATTAGATAGATGTAGATGAATGTTTTCATTCGGACAATTTTTCAAAATTAACAAATGTGTTATTAAAAAATGGTTATCCAAAGAATACGATACGCCGGAACATAAGGAAAGCTATTGACAAAAATAATCGCATAGAAACTCCATCCAATTCACAGGATTTAGAGGTGGAAAATACTAGGAAAATCTTTATATCGATTCCATACATAAAAGTTCTTTTTGAAAAAATTAAATCAACTTGTCAAAATTTTGAGATGAAAGTTGTGGGTAGACCAGTAAAAAGTTTAGATAAGTTTTTGTTTACTAAGTTAAAAGACGAAATTCCTTTAGAACTACAATCAAATTTGGTGTATAAACTAAATTGCTCATGTGGAAAGGAATACGTTGGACAGACAAAACAGTACCTAAAGAAGCGTGTTTACCAACATGTTCATGACTCAATTTTCAACTTTCAAAATTCACATAGTGCAATAACGAACCATTTACGGGACAGTGGCCACGTATTATCTTTAGAGGATGCTACAATTTTGGAGAAAGAAAGTAATTTGGAAAAGCGTTTATTTTTGGAAAATATTTATATTAAGAAAATGCGGGGTCCAAATTTGTTAAATGTCCAGGAAATTTCCAAATTCTTGTTAAATTACTACGACAATGTTATTCTAAATTAATTTACACTTTTGACCAACGGGTTTTTTCAAATCAAGTAGTATGTACATTTGTAAGGACTTGTTATTTTGTTTGAAATTTGTATGTTTTTTATTTGTAAAAAAAATTGTCCTGAGGATGACGGAATAAAGCCGTTGAAACGTCGACAATAGATTAATTAATAAAAAAATAAGCTAAATACCAAATAAATTTGTTTTAATAATTAAATAAAGCTTAATAAAATATGATATATGTATTCATAACAATAATTGTGTATCATTTTTTATTGGCTTTAAATGGTATCAATGAAGAATCAACTTCTTCCAAACATAACCATTCTACAGGTCAAAATAATACCGGTAACTATTAATCCGTTACCAAAAACAAAATAATTTGTTTAAACAAATTTCATTCATTTTAAGAATATGAGGATAGAAATGGGAGGCTAAATGGAATTTTAATGACAAATATTGGTTATCAAGGAGAGTAGCCTATAATTTTTACCAAGACGAGAATGTGTAATTAAGGTTGATTTTCAAAAAATTCTGCAAACTCCTTGAAGTGAAGTCAGCGTTTTTCATATTAATATTCCAATGTCTGGGATAAAACAATTGCCAAGAAAGGTGCAAACGAAGTATGTAGTTACATTTTCAAATTCGATTTATATTCCGTTAACACCGGTGTTAAAACATTCATTTTTTGGAGTGATAATTGTCACGGTCAAAACCAAAATAGCATTGTGTTTCCATATTATGCATAGACCAAAAATTGCAAGTTAGTATTACACTAGATTCTTGGAAAAATGACATATTGAACGTACAAAAAACCATAAAACAGTTTACATACCAGCGCAATGGTACAGCGTAATGCGGAATACTAAAGTGACAGAGATATAATATTATATAAATGATACAAGATACATTATTCTTTAAAGTGATCTCAGAGAAATTAAACTTTATTCAAAACGATCAGAGAGAAAAACTCAAAAAGGCAAAGATTCGAGAAATACACATTTCCTGTAAGGTCCTCTATATATAAACATAATTTTGAGGTAAACTATAAAACGGTCGTGCTCTATCATGTCGAAAATCGCAACGATGAAATAAAACGCTGTCGATAAAACATAAATTTCGAAGTTGACATGCTAAAAACCGCATTTGATCGCTCTATACCCGTGCCAAAACCAAAGGACAAGAATTTAACATCACTTTGTGATGGAAATTTTATTCCGCAATTCTACCAAGGATTTAATAGAGAATTGGCATATTATAACAATGACCAAAAAAATAATGATTTTAGAAATAAAATTTAATTATTTTTATATGTATTTCTTATTATTTAAGTTCGTTTATTTTACTCACTTTTTTGTTATAATTGTCAAATTGAAGTTAAGTCCTTATATTCTATTTAACAGGGTGAATTAAATAGTTCATTAAGTAAAATTTTTATTTGTTTTGAAAATTAACTGAACTTTAACACATTAAATATTTTTTTTTTCTAAAAGTTAGCAAACTGTTTTGTTGAGCTTAGAAAAAACAGAAGCATATCTAACATTAGACTTTCCAAGCAAAAATAATTTTACCGGACCTAGGGATTTTTTTTGTAGCAAATGAAAAATAAATTCCAAATAAAAACATATTAAAGGCGTATGATATACATTTTCTCACAATAATTCCCTCGATAAATAAACTAAACGGACATAGAGTTTCATTTTCATATAATTGTCCGAACTAAAATATACTACACGAAATATCTCCCAAGCCAGCTGGTTGAAACATCAGATATTTTCAGAACGTGTTTTCTTTATCCGGTATCTAACTTATTTAAGAAAAACATTTCCAAATTTTCACGCTTTTACTTCATAATTTTGAAAATTTGTCTTAACACCTCCCTCCTGAAAAGTGATGTTTTTGAGATAGTATACTTTAGAATGTGCAAAGCGATATACATATATACTGACAAAAACATTTTAATCATAAAATTTTGAAATTCATGTTTAAGATTATGTTGATCGTATGGTAAATTCAAAATCCCAATTACAACATAAAATTACAAAAAAAAATGCTAGAAAAGAGCAGTAACCGAGAGGAGAAAACATCAATGGAACAAAAGGAAATTTACGTCTCGTTTATGAAGTTCCGTATAAAAAAACCCAGCGATAAATCAGCCGATTATTTATTTTAAAGGGTCCCAATAAAACCAAATCCGACTGGAAGAAAGTTGTATAATAAAAACAAATGTACATGTTATTTTATTTTTACTATGTATTCCTTGTTTTAGGTATTCGACAATTGGAAGTACGTGACCAATTTTAAGGCACGCGCGCTTAAAACGGCGATTAATAAAACAGGTGGTAGCATAAACAAATGTAAGCCGCTCATCGAAACCGGGCTCTTGTTTCTGGGGGAAAATTGTTGTCGAGGGGCACCCAGAGTCAAAATCGAATTAGAATACATAAATGGAAGACAATCAGGTGCAACACTTGGATAATGATGCTACTCCGCTACCTGAAGGAGGAAAATTTATTTGTAATTTTTTTATAATATACATTTGTACTAATTTACAACTATACAATTTTAGATAAGCAGTCCCATCAATTTGCAGAGCATGCTGAGCAGGAGATGTCGAGAGCCCGCACCCAACTCAATACAAATCTAAAAGAAATTTGCGGGTTTTGAAAACTATTGCCGAAAAAACCTAGGCATTGTGGATGACGCTAGTAGTATGCGATTAATTGAAAATACACTTAAATTTATTATTGTTTTTTTTTTTTACTGAGTTATACATTATGTATTTATTTTACATCAGCAATCGAACTTATTTTGAATAGGTGAATTATGTTAATTAAAAATTTAATTATTTTATTTTTACAAATGAATATATTTATTTTATTGGAATTTTAATTGTGTATTACAAATTGTGTAAATTACTCGCATATACTTTGGTCTCGAATTTGATACCCTAGATTGCGCCATTGATTTCTATTAATGGGGGTGTCCATTTCCGATGTTCCATTTGTAAATTGCTCGTTTTTGAATTCTAATAATCTGTCGAATTTAATTAATTCTTCAGCATCTATTGCTGTATCATTCAAACACTTGTTGTGTAATGCAAATATAGCATACTATACATGATTTGGGCTGCTTTCTTAGGGGAATAATGCAGAACGCAGTGGCGTAACAAACATCGAAATTTACTTTTCAATACCCCAAACAAGCGCTCGACAAAATGTCAATAAGTCAGCCAGTTGTTCGAGCAGATGTTGAAGATGACAGTATGGCTGATGAATTCAATCAAGCTTGTGCAACGGGGACGTCTACTCAGCTTGCTGCCGTTGAACTTCATAGTGCGAATTCGGTTATTGTAGAGAACAATACTACAGATTTGAATAACGAATCCAGTGAAATTATACTTCCTTCAGCAATGCAAAATTCTCCGTCCTCTATAACAAGAACCTTTGCTGAGGTGGCATCCTCTCTTTTGCCTCAGGTTAATAAAACTTGTCATCAACATCAGAGTACCAAATCAATTTGTGGTACTAAACAATTATAATTTTGGGGCAATGACAATTCCACCAACATTATGGCTACATCATTCGAAATTCAATCATCTTACTAAATAAAGTGATATTTCAGTCATGGCTAAAATATGCTTGGAGATTGAGGACTGCAAAATATTTAAACTTGTTTGTTTGCTACAAATTGGGCATAAAAGCAGATTTTCGGGCTAAGGCTCTTGATGCAAATACTTGTTCGACCGGGATACACATTCGGGAATTTAATAATCAAAGTTTTCGGACAATATTGCCTTCACGAGTAAAATTTCGGACAACCGCTGCAGCCAATAGTACTATAAAATTCGGCCATTTAAATGTCCGTAGTTTGGGTAAACATTTTAATGAAATTACTATACTGTTAGAGATACACAAATTGGATTTTCTCGCTTTATCTGAAACTCTCATTAACAGTAAAATTACAAACAAGTCGCTCCATATCAATAATTACAAACTAATACGATTTGATCGTATTAATAACGCGCGTGGGGTGGGGTTGGTGTTTATTTTCGGTAGACATTGGGGGTCAGCAAATTGTTCTCTTGTGCCTTTGGTAAGGTTGAAGTTTTGGCATCTGTACTTGTCGGGCGATTTGGCAAAATTTTTATTTTGGTTATTTATAACACCCGTCTCCTATATTATAAGTTTTCCAATTCTGCTATTTTGTTGCTTCATTCTTATTTGAGTAATCGTAAACAATTTGTAAAGCTCGGAGATGATCTTTCTGGCATAAGTGATGTAGTTGCTGGGGCCTCAAGGGTCAATTTTGGGCCCTTTATTTTTTTTCATTTATATAATTTATGATCTACCGTGGTATATTTTAAATTGAAGATTTCATTTTTATGCTGATGGTTTGCAACTGTATATTGGTGGTGACTTGTTAAAATTGGAGGGGAATCAAAGTTCTTGTAGATATTGTAATTAATTGTGTATATGTTAATTATTGTTATATTGGAAATTGAAATGTTATTATTGTTAATTGTAAGTTGATCTCTACTGTTTGTTAATATGAGTGACGTACAAAAGCCGCGGCTTATACATTAAATAAAGCATTATTATTATAAAGGTACAGTAGCATGGCCTTATGCAGAAATATAAGGTGTACATCAAATAATATCGTGTAACGTGCTTAATTAATTTAGTTTTTATATTTTTGTAAAGTTTCTTTAAATTAAACACGGGGATCGGTGTCTGTTGGGAATTGCAAACATTATCCAGAACATCATGATTGTTGAAGCTGGAAATCACACAGAATCATCAAAATGAATAACACCAAATGTTGTATGTACTTATCTGAATACATAACACCTGGAGCAAGGATTTTGTTCGAAAAACGAGACTTGTGAGTTGCGATTTACGTGTACATCAACGGTAAATTTTATTGTTGTTTGGTTTAATTTTAATATTATCGTACATCTCAAAAAACGCAACTGAAAATTTTTTCGAAAAAATACACAAATTTGATCTTTATGAAATAACACCTTTCAAAAAAAATATTTTGTTTCTAATTAAAGGAAATTTTGTCTTCTTTTCGTCACTGGAATCCGTTTTATTTTATTTTGTTTTTTTATGACTTTTTTAAGTAAAATAAAAATTGTCTAAAAGAAACCAAAAATGCTGCTATTTGAGACTGTAAATGAAGTTGCTCGACATTTCATTCACAAATCCAAATCATCCATTTTATAGAGAATTTAGAAACCTTGAAAATGATACTGTGAACATATCACGTACGACGACTCCTTGTCGAGTTATTGAAGTTTTAGAGAAAACATATCAAAAAGCGTATAAACGTTAACAAATATATTTTTTTATCTTGTAAGCGAAGCTTTCTACGATAAAATTTTAAGTATCTTTAAATTAACGTTGTTTTATGGAAAACAATAATATTTAATTTATTGCAAAGTTATTTGAAGAGTCAAACGAGATGAATCGAAAAAAAAACCAATCACTCAAAAATTATGGCGCTACAAAAATTATAGCTTTAGTTGAAGCAGGTATAACTTATCGTGAAATTGGGCGAATCTGTGATATTAGTGTGTCTATTAGAAACATGCAGTATGAATCGGCGGATCTGGTCGGCCAAGAACAACTACACCAAGAGAAGATCACGCTATTGCACGTTATGCTAAAAATAATAGGACGAGCAGTGCTCAAGAAATTCAAATGAATAAAAACAGTGGCTTATTGATTTTTTGAAATAAAACATTTTTTTAAACAAATGAAATTTGAACAAATGATATTTGAAAATATGAATTAAAAATTATATTATGATCTAATAAACTAACTGTTCCGAAAGTTTATTCCGAAAATAATTGATTCTGATGAATCTTTTTCGTCCGTAAAGTTTCATTCATCGACCTCTATATAATGATTAGCTCCATAAGTTTATTTACTTCGGGTGTTAATCCTGTATCACCACGGGTCACACATACATATATTATGCATCATACACGCCGCAAATAACAATTTGGAGTTGTCAAAACGTTGCGCTATCTAAAATTCACAGCAATTTAGTTATAATAACTTGTTAAAAAATAACTAAAAACGTTAGTTTGTTGGTTTGGCGACGTAATAGCAGCAAAAATGGTAATCGTAGTTTGCTTGCCGATTTGTTATAGCAACGTCAAATAGTAAACTCGTAATAAATGGTAAATTACTTTTGAGACATCAGTTTGACTTTTTTAATAATATACGTTTTCAAATAGCAAAAAAATTATATTTGCAGTTTCGCTGTACTTAACGCAAAATAGTTACATAATAAAAATTAATTTTATAACAGCAAACACATTTTAGATGTAATTTCGCTGGTTTGAAAGCAATGTTAGTTAAGGGAATCGGTTTTAAAATAGTAAAACGGTCAGAAATAACTAAAGAGTTATTATTTTGAAAATTATTGTAACAATAACAATTTGTTGCTAAATTATTGGTAAAAAATATATTTCTATAATTACATCTATAATTTTAATGATGTCATTTTAATGATGTTTTCTATACTTCAATAATAAATGTCACAAATATTTTGTGAAATATTGGCAGGGAAAATATGACTTTGCTTGTGATTTTTAATCGTAAAAATACACAGGAATAGTAGATTGTTCTACAAGTAAAGAAAAGTGATAGTTTTCCAGCGAGTGTAATTGTTTAATTCACGAGCGAGCGCTAGTGAGCGAGTGGATTAATAATTTTACGAGCATGGAAAACCACTTTCCTTACGTGTCGGACATGCTATTTTTTTGTGTATTTGACGACAAATCAGGTAAAAATAAAAAAGGTATATCCAGTTTGGATCAAAGTATGTATGCATAGCGTGTACCTAACAATCGCAGTAAGCAAATAAATAAAAGTCAAAAATTCAAAAATCATTTGGAAAAAAAGCGTTTCTATGAAGAAAAGTGTTTATAGTGAAGAAATGTGTTGCTAAGGAGAAAAGTAGCAGTTTTCTTTACTGTTTTCAGCCAAGAAATGACACTCTTTGCCCATGATAAACCAATTAAAGTAGGTATGATCAAGCGCATGTATTGCTATCTCTTTCACTAAAAAAATTCTGTCATTCGGTGCTTTTTTCTTGCTATACTTTTTTTTATAATCACTAGTTCATAGCAAACAAAAACAAATCGAATTGTTTTGCGGTGATAGTTTTTGTAAAAACAACGAAGCCTTGTGATTTTATCGCACCGAATGACGAGATGCGCAAGAAAAGACGAATTTGAAACAGCTGTCAATCATACCTATTAAATTAGTTTATCATGCTCTTTGCCATTAAGGACACGAAAAACAAATTTCATCGACCAGTTTGAAAAAGTAGGCTAGAAAAGGAAAACGCGACCTAAAAATATTTGATATTAAAAATAAAATTAAAATAAATTTTTTTTTCGAAAAATATATTTTTGCTGAAAAATAAACCCAAATCTGTTAACAAGTTTCTGGTAATCATGTAAAAGCTGACGATTGGCGTTTTTTTCAATATTTGCAAGTGATAAAGTTGTTTTTGTCGAAGTTTTCTAACCAGATAAATGATGCAGCCATTTTTATGCGAAGAAAAATTAAATTAAAAGATGGCTTTAATATATTATGTAACAGTTAAATAGCTTAATAGATAACCATTTTAACTATTTGTCCTAAATTAAATATTATTACAGCTAAAGTGTCTTACGAACTTACGAAAAAGCAACCAAAATATATTAAATGTTTTAAGTAGCTAATTAGCTTTTGTATGAGAAAATCAGTGATCATAAAACATTATTGTTTTGTGTTAAGCGTTCTAGCTGTTTTACTTTGCATGGAATATTATTTACTTTAACCCTCTAGCAGGCAATTTTTTGACTGGGAAAATTATGGTAGGGTAATTTTAATGTGAAAATAACAATTTTAATTAGACAATCATCAGACACGTCGGCCATTTTGCAGTTAAGTTTATATTAATCAATATTAATCAAATCAGATTTTACATCTAAACAAAAATTTAGAATGAAAAAACGAAACAGATTGCGATCCGATTCTCTGAAAAATAAAAAAACGCAAAAGGCTTTTCTGTTCTATCTTTCTACTCTCTTATTAAATATTTCTTGTAAACTTGGACATTGTAATGCGACAATTAAATATTTATCCGCCCAATTTTGGTCACATAAATATTTAACTGAAGTGTTTGAATTACGCTAATAATAACCGTTGACATTCTACAAGAAAAAATAAAAATTTTCTATTTATCATGTTTTCTGTGCTCCGTCTTAAAGCGGAAATACCTGCTATAGGGTGTTGTATAACCTTGCCTCATTTACAAAATCTAAATACGTAACACTAAAGAAAAACACATAAGACATACACATTCTGCAAATAAATACACAAAACTAACGGATTATATTACAATCCGCATTCCATATAGGAATCCCCAGCAACAACAAACAAAAAATAGTAAACATAAAGCAAAATTGACCTATTTAAAAAAGAAAACTATATACATAAAGATAACGCGAAAACAAAATAATATACACGCGCGCGCTACAATAACATTTTTTTTTCTCAATTAAAAGATAAGAATAAATATAATATCGTATTCATACAATGTTGCGTTCATACAAATTAATTTTTTTTTAAGTAATACATTTAATTTGGACTTGATCGACATTTAAGCAATTGAATAAATTTTTGGTGACATCTTTGGTTCAAAAGCAATAAGAAAAATTATTAGTGGACGTTTAGGCGAAAAAATATTCACACGCGAAAAATGTAAGCTAAGCATTTTTTTTTATCAAAATTATAAAAAAAATAAAATAATGAAACATGAGAGTCACACAAGCTAAATTAAAATAATGCAAAACACACAAATTACCGATCAAGCAATTTCTAAAGAAAAAAATATTTTTTTTAACGGATGTATCGTCTCGCTTTTATTTAAAAAAAATTGAAAATAAAAATTTAATATGAGAAGCTAAAAAAAAAATAAAAGAAAATAAAATTGTTGGTAATTAGCGAGGGAATCTTTATGTATATAAACTAAAAGTTTTAAAATCATTTATCATTCCATCGATCCAAGTAGCACGGTCTACACGTTTTTTTTAGTCTTTTTTTAATCTTCATCAAACTAATAGTGAAGCTCATTCAGCAATAATTAATATCTTTTGTGTATAAAGTCGAAAAGAAAAGTGTACGTCAAAGTGATAAAAATTAATACCACGTTCTTACCAAATATAAATTTCACATAAAGAAATTTAAAGAAGGAAATACTTATATATAAATTGAAAACAGTCCAAAGAAAAATAAATATATCAAATCTAACTAGTTCATATAAAGAAAGTATAATAAGTATAAAAAAAAAATATAATATTGTGAAACTGTACTCGTGCTTAAATAATTAAAAAGAGTTTAACCAAAATATATCAATCGTTAAAGCTGTAACTCTAAGTCTTTCAATTATACCATAAAGCGAGAAATTATCAACTGTTGATCAACTCTAACCCAACCTCGATAGAACAACTTTTAACCAAATCTTATGTAAGTATTACTACGAAATCCAACATACTAATTACTACCAGTAAGGCTCTACGACATTGTAGCGCGAATCTCCGTTTAGTAACGGAGAAGGAAACCAATAAGTGTGAAGCATATGTTTTCCTAGCGACTACCTTGTCCCCTGGAGTATCCGATTAGTGACACTAACATTGTGCCCGAAACGCACTACTCTAAATTAGTTTGACTGTCTAGGCCCGACGATACAGAGATAACCCCCACCAGAGGTAAGTTATCGACAACTCATTAGTTAAAATCAAATTACTAAAATACTGAAATACAGAATTGGCCCCCACTAGAGGTAAGCCAACAACAACCCAAACTGATATAAACAACAACAACTCATACCTAATATAAATAGCAACAACCAACACGCAAATGGAACCTAAACAATCAACGTAAATTATAATCAACCATCTTGACAGAAACTCTTTAACATATCAACCACAGATAGCAAACCAGACGGACATAACATTCAATTAATATGACATTAACTTATAGAACACAAAATCCCAACATTAGATACCCATTTAGTCATTAAATACACACATTTCGATATAACATCATAAACATCCCCAACATTAATTACACAAATAGACATATACACCAAATCTTTTTACAACATTAATGGCGCTGTAGGTAAAGTTTCCGTAGGACATCCGCGTTAGCAATTAAGAAATTTTCTTTTCGTGTTTTAACATTATTTTAAAGCACACACTAAAACATTTAACAAATGTGTCTATTCGCACCGAGCGAACATAATAATAAGGCTGTTAAACTTATGATGAAGGTATCACAGTGAGCTTAGCATAGGGTTGTAATAAATCCCAACTTTCCATATTGTAGGAAGTTAAAACATACGCGCTCCCAAACAGAAAATAGTAATAGTGATTCTGAACCACAAACATCTTGCGAATTAGAACCAATAAAAAACAAACAGCCTAAACTCAAGAACAAAGTGACAGAGGAACAAACTATACTACATACAAACAAAATAGACCAGAAGACAGTAGAGACATCAAGAGAAGAGCAACCCAGCGAACAAACACCAGTAGTTGAAGTAATAACACATCAAGAAGTAAAGGAACCAGAAGAAACAAAAGTCATCACAAAATACATTCAAGTAGCAACATCCAATAACGTAACACAACACAGAGCACCCGATCAAACAAAATCGCAAAACAAAACAAACAAAATGACGACAACAAGAGAAATCCAACAAAATATTACGACCATGATACCCGAATTCAGCGGTGAGGACGACAAAAATATAACGACAGATTTAACAAGATTTCTCGGATTAGCGGACAGCATATACAATACCCTTACAAAGCCAGAGGAAAAGAAAATATTTGGAAATCTGATAAAATTTAGACTGACGGGAGGAGCATATGCGAGAATCTGTAGCAGACAAATTGAAGACTACGAAGCATTAAGAACATTACTAAACAGTATGTATACAAAAGTTTGGACATTGAATGAATTAGAAAAGAAATTCGTTGAGTGCAAACAATTATATGGTGAATCTATTAGGAACTATGGACAACGCGTAATCGAAGCACTGGAAAATTACAAAAATGGATACAGGACAAAATACAAGTTAGAAACAATAGACAAAACATACTCACAGCACTTAGAAATCACAGCAGTACAAACATTCAAAAGGGGACTAAACAACACAATACTAAAAGAAAAAGTAACAACAATAAAAGCGGAAGATGTGGACAGTATAGTAGAACAAACAGAGGACATAGAGAGGATGCTAGAAATAACAAACGGGGAGTTTACGCTGGAAAAGAAACTACAAATGAACTACCAAAACATACCGAACAGAAATATGTGGCAAAATAACCCAGTAATATGCAACTATTGTCAAAAACCGAACCACACATACGACGTGTGCAGGTCAAGAATCTGGTCACAAAATAGACCACAATTCCAAATAAACCAACAACAAAATACAAATCAATACAACCAGAGATACAACACAAGCCCGGTACAACTAAGGAATACGTACACAGACGGCAGTAGGACGCGATCAAATAACATGAGAAACAACCAGCAACAAGCAATGATGTTTGGTCAACCAACATCCCAAGAGTATAGAAGCAATCAGTCAGCAAATTATCAAGACAGAAACACAGAAATGGTACAGAGATTTAACAATTATAGACGACCTCCAGACGAGAGAAACACCGTAGATAGACCTCCAGAACATTACTCATTTGAAACGCCAAACAACTATGAACCTAAACCACAAGCAGCGAACACAGATATCGAGGAGAAATTCGCAAATATGAAAATAAACTTAATCTCAACACAACCCCAATTACACAATGAAGCACAGTATATTTATCAACCACAATCGGGAAACGAGCATGGACTCGCCGATATGGAATAGTAGGCCAAACCCGAGCGGGTCCAATAAAGCATCAAAATACAACAATAACAGAACCTACAATTACGCACACACGGAACATAGCCATGATCTCAACGAATGCAAATTATTTAGTCAGTAAGCAACCAGAAACCGTCGCCATCCAGACGCACAAAGATATAGTTAATAAGCAACCAGAAGCCGTCGCCACCCAGACGCACAATAATTCAACTCCAAAACAAACAAAAGCCGTCTCCAGCCAGACGCACGATAATTTAGTTCTTAAGCAAGCAAACGACGTCGCCAGCACGACACAAACAGAAAACCTAGATAATAAGCAAATACAAACAACCACAAGTTCGACAAATATCATGACACAAGATCATAAGCACAATCCAGCAGAGTCTATGGCTATTCCGAAAAGCATTCAAACAACAACATCCAACTTGAATTTAGCAAAACAAGGCGTAGAAGAACGAAAAACAAGCAACAAAATTCTAGCAAACGCAAACACACAAGCCGTTGCCAGTCCAACGCAAACCAAAAATATACAAGCCGTTGCCGGCCCAACGAAAATCAAAAATACACAAGCCGTTGCCAGCCCAACGCAAACCAAAAATACACAAGCCGTTGCCAGCCCAACGCAAACCAAAAACACACAAGCCGTTGCCAGCCCAACGCAAATCAAAAATATACAAGCCGTTGCCAGCCCAACGCAAATCAAAAATATACAAGCCGTTGCCAGCCCAACGCAAATTAAAAATATACAAGCCGTTGCCAGCCCAACGCAAATCAAAAATATACAAGCCGTTGCCAGCCCAACGCAAATTAAAAATATACAAGCCGTTGCCAGCCCAACGCAAATTAAAAATATACAAGCCGTTGCCAGCCCAACGCAAATTAAAAATATACAAGCCGTTGCCAGCCCAACGAAAATCAAAAATATACAAGCCGTTGCCAGCCCAACGCAAAATAAAAATACACAAGCCGTTGCCAGTCCAACGCAAACCAAAAATACACAAGCCGTTGCCAGTCCAACGCAAACCAAAAATACACTAGCCGTTGCCAGCCCAACGCAAATCAAAAATATACAAAACGTTGCCAGCCCAACAATACCACTGACGGGAGTAGGGTAAGGTAAATTTCTTTTTATATATACACAGAAGTTTTTGTGTATATAACAAAACTTGTTTCCTCATGTCTCCAAATCACTAACAAACATGAGAGAACAAGAAAACTCAATTCGGCACAAAAATTAAAATTCCAAATTACAACTAACACACAAAACTTTTTTTTAACGAAAACTTTTAGAACGAAAATAAAATAAAGAGAAAAAAAAAAAAAAAAAAAAAAGCAAATTAAAAACAAAATTTAACTACTAAAAATTAAATTCAATGATTAAAAACTAAATTAAATTATTAAAAACAAAACCCAATTACTAAAAATTAAACTCTAAAAATTAAATCAAGTCATTAAAAACTAAATTACTAAAAATTAAATTCAGTCAGTAAAAACTAAATTAAATTATTACAAAAAAAAAAAAAAACAAAGTTCAATTATTAGAAAATAAATTCAATTCAAATACTAAAGTTAAATTCAATGATTAAAAACTAAATTAAATTATTAAAAACAAAACCCAATTACTAAAAATTAAATTCTAAAAATTAAATCAAGTCATTAAAAACTAAATTACTAAAAATTAAATTCAGTCAGTAAAAACTAAATTAAATTATTACAAAAAAAAAACAAAGTTCAATTATTAGAAAATAAATTCAATTCAAATACTAAAGTTAAATTCAGTGATTAAAAACTAAATTAAATTATTAAAAATAAAATCCAATTACTAAAAATTAAATTCAATTACTAAAAACTAAATTCAATTATTAAAAACCAAACCTGTTGGAAAAAACATAAATTTAAAAAAAAAAAAAAAAAGATACAAGTCATAAATTTTTCTTTTAAAAAATTATTCATTACCACCTTAAACAAAACCCTTACCCCAAAACAAAAACAGTAATACATAGGAATAAGCATAGATAAGAATTAGAATAAAAAACTAGACTAACACAAATTAACGTAATAGCATAAACGAAGCCAATAAAGAAACAGTCAGAACACGGAAACAACAAAAAGATGTCAAGAAGAGGAAATCACACGCAGAACAATATTAAGAAAAAAAAGTAACAAACTAAATATATTGGATGAAGTCAACAACGAAAATAGCAGGTCAACAACAAGGTCAAGATGTTAAATGTCTGAAGTAATAAAAGGAACTAGAACATAGAGCATTAGAGGGTCCATAGACAAGAGCAGACACAATAACAAGAAACATAATAATAAAGCTAATAACAATTATAATAACGCATTATAATAATAACAAGAATATATATAAAAAAAAAAAAGTATAAATAATACGCATACTAATAATAAAAATGATAAACAAACTAGAAAAGGACCATGAAAATAGCCAAACAAACAGTAACCAAGAGGCTGAAAGCGAAAACATCATCCACAATCACAAACCTAACCATTTAATTCACACAACACACAAGTAAATGGGAAACTTTTAAGCAATCAGCGGACGACAACGGTAAAACCAGTCCCACCAACGAACATCAGTATCAACTAAAAACACCATAAAGCTAACAGTAAAGAATTTTAAGAAATACACATAAAATACAAAAACAGCTACAGATGACAACAAATGGCAAAATACCAAGAAGTAAACCGAGGAAAAACGACAAGCGGTCGACAATACATCAGAGCCTAATCTTACACAAGATAGGTAAATCTCAACCAAATTTGAGATGGCTAATTCTGTAATTCAAAAACAACACCCCTCAGACAACCACAAACAACAAACATCTTAACATGAGGATACTCTCCATTTATCGAATTAAAATAATAAATAATACTAACAATAGAATTAAAATAGTAAATTAGTAATAAATAACGTTAGATTCTTAGACATACAAAGATATATCATTCGATAAGTGAAAATTCCCTTCTGAAATTTTCACTTCCCAAGGGAGGAAGGTATGTTGTATAACCTTGCCTCATTTACAAAATCTAAATACGTAACACTAAAGAAAAACACATAAGACATACACATTCTGCAAATAAATACACAAAACTAACGGATTATATTACAATCCGCATTCCATATAGGAATCCCCAGCAACAACAAACAAAAAATAGTAAACATAAAGCAAAATTGACCTATTTAAAAAAGAAAACTATATACATAAAGATAACGCGAAAACAAAATAATATACACGCGCGCGCTACAATAACATTTTTTTTTCTCAATTAAAAGATAAGAATAAATATAATATCGTATTCATACAATGTTGCGTTCATACAAATTAATTTTTTTTTAAGTAATACATTTAATTTGGACTTGATCGACATTTAAGCAATTGAATAAATTTTTGGTGACATCTTTGGTTCAAAAGCAATAAGAAAAATTATTAGTGGACGTTTAGGCGAAAAAATATTCACACGCGAAAAATGTAAGCTAAGCATTTTTTTTTATCAAAATTATAAAAAAAATAAAATAATGAAACATGAGAGTCACACAAGCTAAATTAAAATAATGCAAAACACACAAATTACCGATCAAGCAATTTCTAAAGAAAAAAATATTTTTTTTAACGGATGTATCGTCTCGCTTTTATTTAAAAAAAATTGAAAATAAAAATTTAATATGAGAAGCTAAAAAAAAAATAAAAGAAAATAAAATTGTTGGTAATTAGCGAGGGAATCTTTATGTATATAAACTAAAAGTTTTAAAATCATTTATCATTCCATCGATCCAAGTAGCACGGTCTACACGTTTTTTTTAGTCTTTTTTTAATCTTCATCAAACTAATAGTGAAGCTCATTCAGCAATAATTAATATCTTTTGTGTATAAAGTCGAAAAGAAAAGTGTACGTCAAAGTGATAAAAATTAATACCACGTTCTTACCAAATATAAATTTCACATAAAGAAATTTAAAGAAGGAAATACTTATATATAAATTGAAAACAGTCCAAAGAAAAATAAATATATCAAATCTAACTAGTTCATATAAAGAAAGTATAATAAGTATAAAAAAAAAATATAATATTGTGAAACTGTACTCGTGCTTAAATAATTAAAAAGAGTTTAACCAAAATATATCAATCGTTAAAGCTGTAACTCTAAGTCTTTCAATTATACCATAAAGCGAGAAATTATCAACTGTTGATCAACTCTAACCCAACCTCGATAGAACAACTTTTAACCAAATCTTATGTAAGTATTACTACGAAATCCAACATACTAATTACTACCAGTAAGGCTCTACGACATTGTAGCGCGAATCTCCGTTTAGTAACGGAGAAGGAAACCAATAAGTGTGAAGCATATGTTTTCCTAGCGACTACCTTGTCCCCTGGAGTATCCGATTAGTGACACTAACATTGTGCCCGAAACGCACTACTCTAAATTAGTTTGACTGTCTAGGCCCGACGATACAGAGATAACCCCCACCAGAGGTAAGTTATCGACAACTCATTAGTTAAAATCAAATTACTAAAATACTGAAATACAGAATTGGCCCCCACTAGAGGTAAGCCAACAACAACCCAAACTGATATAAACAACAACAACTCATACCTAATATAAATAGCAACAACCAACACGCAAATGGAACCTAAACAATCAACGTAAATTATAATCAACCATCTTGACAGAAACTCTTTAACATATCAACCACAGATAGCAAACCAGACGGACATAACATTCAATTAATATGACATTAACTTATAGAACACAAAATCCCAACATTAGATACCCATTTAGTCATTAAATACACACATTTCGATATAACATCATAAACATCCCCAACATTAATTACACAAATAGACATATACACCAAATCTTATCACAACAAGGGTTAACAATATTGTTTTAGTTATAAATTTACATATAGTACACATATAGATTCTGCGGTGTGCTAAGCAATTTTGCTCTGTGTTAAACAATTTTGCTTTGAGTTAAGCAGTTTTCCTTTTTTACCAAATTTAGTTTACTCATATAAATTTCGCTATGTGTTAAGCAGTTTCGTAGTTAGGTAAGTAATTTTGCTTTGAGTTAAGCAGTTTTTTGTTTTCGAAACCAATTGACATACCAAGTTGGATTTCTGTAATTTGTTATTCAACAGTATTGTCAGATTAACGCAGTAATTACTGAGACAGTATATTTTATCTTTAATAATGGTAAGTGGTTGCTATGAAATAATTTTTCTGGTGATTTTAAGTTTATTTAATATTATAAGAGTATTATTTAATAGTTTTGTTATGATTATTAGGTTTTCTGTGTTCTCGAAACTATAAGCAAGAAGGAATTGTTTATGTGTCCGACATGCTGGTATGAAGGAGATGATAATGGTATCGTTCATTATCCACCGGACACCAAATAATTCCTCAAATATCAAAGATTGCAGCTCAAAAAGCCCGATAATTCATGGTGATAAAAACCGGCACGCTTGCTCGCCAAATATTCGGATTATCAGCTGGCAGTACAAGGTAAGCACCGGTTAAAAGAAGGAGCCACTTCCGAAGAAGGCCGCTGGGATGAAAAGGAATTCAGAAAAGTAAATGCATTACGTAGTAAGTTGTAATATTAAAGTATTTTGTTAATCGTTTAATGATTTTTTTTTTTAAATTTAAATGTATCAAATATTCCTTCGGTGCATGATGTAATCGACAGTCGCAAAAAAACAATGGAAAAACCACCAAATCTTACTGTTACGTTACACCTATCTGCATCAACTGGTACTAGTCAATTACAAGATGCCTCTTCAAACAGAGCAATTAACAACACTCATTTGCAAGATACCACATCACTATTTACAATAGACGACGATCATAACATCGAAGATGAATTCCACGTACAATTGTCCGAAACTGAGAATCGCACTGAAAATCAAATGATGTTGTTATTGAAATGCCGGAAATAATATGTAAACATGAATATTTATAACAATATTGTTGATCTATGAATAAACACCCCTATTCCCATAGTCGCATCACTTCATGTGATGTGATAACTATCACATCACTTCAATTTTGGTATTCTCTTAGTCGATTGAAGTGACGTTTATCGTTTGAAGTGATAACTATCACTTGAAGCCATATTCTCTTAGTCGTATAAAAAGTTAAACATCACTTGAAGTGATATATTCATCACCTGAAAATTGTAAGTGATAGATCAAAATGGAAAGAAAACGTAAGTTTTTATTTTTCAGTTACATTAATATTGAAAATAGCTAGTTTCTGTCATTTGTCGTATCACATCACATGAATCGACTAAGAGAATACCAATCATCACTTGAAGTGATGTGATAGTTGTCACATCACCTGAAGTGATGCGACTATGGGAATAGGGCTGAAAATGTTTGTTGGTTTTATATTTTTTTATTGTTTGGAAATAATTATATAAATCTTTGTTCGCCATTACATTCGACCTATTTGATTTTATGTCATAAAGGGCAAAATTATACTACACATGATATTTGCTTTTTGTATCCCTAAATAATAATAACCGAAAAACCCTTTTTCACCTCCAAAATTACTTATAAATTTCTTTTAGACTTGTTTTCTAACTATTTTGTTATTTTAACAGTAATTTTAATTAGATGCAAATATGCTTGAAAATTACACCAAAAAGTAAATAAAGTATTATAGCTGGCATACTTGTTTAGATGACTACAACAGCAAAATTGCTTCCCTCCCGACCTTTTTGCTTTATGGCGCATAATAAAATCCCTGCTGAAATGTGTTATATACCTACTTAAGCTAATTAGCATTTTGTTTCACTGCCACAACGTTTTAAAAACTTAGTGAATATCTATTTAACATTTATAACTAATTTGTATAATTTTTCGGATTTCACGACGTTGTAACAGCTTTGCTTTTGTTGTCTAGGACAATTTACCTATCAAATTGTTACTTGGGAATCGATAATGGTGCGAGCCCTATTCTGCCATACTAATTTGATCGACAAAATGTATCCCATTCGATGTGGCGCATTTTTTCAGCACTAAGGCTTTGGTTTGGACGGGCTGAAGCAGCTTAAGATATTGCCTCAAGGTGGATGTAGCGTCACTTTTGTAAATTGCTAGCTCCATTAAAGTGTAAATTCTCGTATATTTGTTTGCTGTTACACTCTCCCCCACATATATAAACTGAATTTTAAACCCCCTTAAGTAATCACTGAACATAACATTCCATATAAAATTTTATCGGGAACAATGCTAATGTTATGTCATTAATTTGGCTGCTATTTATTTATCGATAAACTTCTTCATCTTCTTTATAGATGGGAAAATGTATTAACTGTTACCAAAATAGATGTAAGTTTTTTTTTTTAAAAAAGTTATAGCATTCTTTTCGAAAATAAGCCACAATTCCCTGGAACCCTGCGAGTGCATTTTATTTTAATGGCTCCGATATTTGTTTCCGTCTACCAAAATTAAAATTTGCAGTTCATCAAAACTTTATGTTATAAAAATAAGCAGAACCCAGGGATAGTAGAACCAATGCAAACAAGTAGTCTGACTGTAATCATTTATCGGCAAGCCAAAACTCATCCAGATTCGATAAAACATTTAACAAGTAAATCAGCCCTTTATTAACAAATAATTTCTCCCGTTTTAACGGAAAATCCCGCTGCTAGAGTAACCGCTGTAAAGGTAACCATTAAGGTGGCTGTGTACATTTAAAAATTGAAATAGACCTTTTTCCTTACTTGCCAAAAAAGTTATGATAGTCAAAAATATTGGTAGGCCAGTGTGACATTACATTTTCTTAATTAATTTTCCATAAGGCCATAAAAAGTGTTTAATAAAAATAAAATAACTTGAAGTTGATTATAAATAAGATTTAATTAAGTTTGTAATTGTAATTCTGCTTGGTAAAACTAATAAAATAGTGCTTAAATGTTGTGTAATCAATTGCTATACAAGAGCGGACAGAGATACAGGAATACAATTTTTTCGATTTCCATCCATGCCGAAAATCCGTTAAAGATATTTAAAACTTTCTGAAGAACGGCAAAGAGAGTGGTTGAAAGCAATCAATAGAAAAGATTTGGAAACCTCATCACTGAAGCACGCTACAGTGTGTTCTATGCATTTCCTCTCTGGACGTAGTGCTAATATTAAAGATGTTTTAAATCCCGATTGGACTCTGTCACTAAAATTTGGCTATAAAACAACTGGAACTCGAACAACAACCACTTCAAGATATGACAGATCGACTTGAAGGGCACAATTAATGGAGCTTCTACCAAATCCAACAATTTCCGAACCAGAACATGAGATTTTAGAAAACATAAACACGAGCCTTCCGAATTTGTTTCGAGAAAAATCATGTCAAAGTGTTCCGTTATGTGAGGACAAATCATGTCAAACTGAAGGTAAATTTGAAACTGCTAAATATGTAGTATGATGCATATAACATTGTTCATGATTAATTTTCAGAATTTTATTTCGAGTGCGTTTTGGAAGACCACATACAAAGTTTGGAACAAAGGATAAATTCGCTGTCCAATCAAATAAAAAAATTAAAAGAAGAAGATATAATGACTAGAACTCAAACAAGCATTGAAGATCTGGAAAACAGTCCGAAAAAAACTAAATACTTGACGGGATTCGATGATTTTGATACGTTGGATATTATATTTAAGCATGTTGCACATTTTCTACCGGTCAATTTCAAAGGAAACATTTTAAGCAGACTCGAAATATTTTTAATGGCGTTAATGAAACTTCGGTTAGATTTACCTTTTACATATCTGTCATTTTATTATCGTGTCTCTGTGAAGACATTATCAGCTTTATTCTATACGGCAATTGTCGCTATTTACGACTAAATAAGTCGCTTCGTATTTTGGCCGGATAAGGAGGCATGCTTAGCTAGTATTCCTATACTTTTTAAAGTAATTTTCGGAACTAAACCTTATTTCATAATAGACTATTTTGAGATATATTCGGAGAAGCCAGGTAAATCTTATTTATTTAACTAATGTAAATTAACGAATTCATTTAACTTTCAGGCAATTATTTAGCTCGTTGCAACACATTTTCCAGCTATAAACATCATCAAACAATTAAATATCTTTTATGAATCTCTTCTTTTGGGAGCATTGCATTTATATTCAAAGGGTATGCGGGACGATGCAGTGACAAATTCATATTTGAAAACTGTGGAATCCTGAATTTAATAACGGAAGAAGACGTAATTCTGGCAGACTGAGGCTTTTTAATTGAAGACGCCATAAAAAAGAAAAAAGCTAGATTGATAATGCCGTCATTTAAAAATGGCAAATCTCAACTGGAATCAATCTCCATTGAAAACAAATTTCCAGCGTAAGGATACACAGGAAACGAGTAATCGGAGGCCTAAGGCAGAAGTTTTTAATTATTGCAAACCGGCAACCAATTACAGCTACTTCTAAAACATGGTCAAAATATCGTGTGTGTTTAATTTGAACCCATCTACATTATATTAAAAATTCATGAATAAGCATTTTCTTTACATTACGCTACGTTTTTATTTCATAATTCAATGTATATTGTAGAAAATCACAGCTTATTTGTTATGTCACTTAATTTGATTAATTTTTATCATCAATAAATTATTTCACTAATATCTAATTATAGCTAACATATAATAATCAAATTTCATTATGACATTTTTAATTCATTGTATCACAATAATTCGTATTAAATATTAATTTTTGTTATACGACTTTTGTATAATATTTTCCAGCCAGCTCTGGCAAAATGTAATCGGCAAAAATTGGATCAGTCTTCTTCATCTGATCTTCTTCGAAAGAATGGTTTACTTTTTCTTTAACCAGCAATTTTGTTGTTCGGGAATACATACATATAGAAATATTCGAACGTGCTTCTGGAAATGTATCCTTGTAGCTGTACCTGATAGTAGTAATCATGTTTTTTTACCATTGAATATACCCATTTTTATTGTGATAAATGGGGCAGTTCTTCTCTGTTTTCGGTTGGTATAAAATTGGATAAACCCAACATAGCTACTGGCCTTTTTCCTTTAGCAATTGCCTGGCTAATAATATTTATTATCTGAGGTCTCGACGAAACATGGGAAGGTGCCTCGCTCATCGGCCTACGTATTTCTCTCTTCGAATATACGATGTTCTCGTTGCACAGTTGAAGGGTATTTTTGCACGATGGTACCATCCAATATACCTTAATATCAGTAACCGATTTTTAATAATTAAACATATTGTGTATTATAGTATAAATGGGTGTAGTTATAGCGAAATCTTATTTATAGCCTCAGTTTCATTTTCCACAATATGTTGGTAAAGCGCGATTAGAGCAATCAAAACGGCACCAACGTGTGAACAAGATTCCCCCAAACCTGCGACACAAATGCAATGTCCATTTTTGATGATGCCGTTACCATTGTGGTGAATCCACACTAGCAAGGGTGGTAAATTTAGAGCCTGAGAATGCAGCACCTATAAAGAATACAGCTTTGGTAAGTTTCAAATATCAAATTTCCTATTAGATTTAATACTTTGCCAAATATGGTGAATCCGCTTAAAAGTTTATTCCCGGCTAAATGCTGAACTCAGCCGCTTTAATAAAACTTGTAAGCTTCTAACGATTTATAAGCTTTTAGTTTATTGCTCGTATAAAATGACTTTTTGTTGACCAGATAATAATAAACTTCAAAAAAAATTATATTCTTTGGAAGCTGGTTCTCATCGAATTTCATAAGATAAGGGTATATAACAAATTCGGTCATTTTTTTTTTCGTGTCGATGTCTTTCAGGTCCCTGAAGGCTCTGCGTATTTTGACAGCAACACATTGTTGTTATTAGCGCACATGTCTGAAAATGCGGACAATTTAATGAAGTACTACCAAATTTCGTTACAAAAATAAACTAACAAAAACAAGATTTACCTTATTTGTACGAGAAAATTCGTATAATTTTTATGATAAATCAATTAATGATAAATGTTCTCTTGTAAACACCACAAATTAATTTTAAAATAATTAAAACCAGTTCACATACATAAAAATCACAAAAATTATATTACACAGAAAAACTGCATTGGCCTACCGATATTTAAACTAATTGTTTTGATCTGTCAAATTTTTTTGGCGAGAAAGGTCAATCGGCTAGGCATTGTTGTTAGTTTAATTGAATGTTTTTATTTTTATACAACAAGGCAGCCCTCGTAAACTAGCAATCAACAACTAGTGATAAATAAACTCTAAATAATTTTCTCAATTAACAGTTATCTTTTGAAGCGAAGTTTTAGTTGTTACATGATGCTCCTCTCTCTGTATTATTCTGAGGTTAACCAAGTTTTTCCATTAATTTTTTCTCGTAGAATTGTTTTTCGAAAAATTTTCGTGGAATCCTATTGAAAAACAACTTCCAAATTAAATTTCACAGAATTTTATCGTCTTTTATATTGATAAATATTTTGGGTTGTTCGCCCTTAAGTAAAATTTTGAAGGCCAAATTGTTTTTTACAATTTTCATTTTGTGTAAGCAGATGTAATGCTAATTTAATAATATTAAGCTAAATCAATTCGACAAAATATGTTACAGTAAATATTAATTCTTATTATCTTTGAAATATTATGATTTTGTTTTATTAATAAAAAAAAAAAGCAAAATGCCTCTAGATCAAAAATATAAATCAGAATAAAATTTATTAGTAATTAAATTTTTGTATTTTGGTAATTTTCAAGTTCAGTTATAACTAAAATGTGTTCAAACAATATTTATTTCTATTAGGAAGTTCGTACAAAAACGCTTTATTACTTCATTAAATTATTATGCCAACACAATTTTGGCAAAAAAAAATTAAAAATTAAAGTGCGATTATCTTATCTCAATGATTTAATTCAATTTAGAACGAATTTGTGGCGAAATTTTTTTTTTAAGGTTATGCCAATAAACAAATATCTAGATTGTCCTAATTTATTTTTGATACGAAATGAGCCTTAAAAAACCCCTATAAAAGTAGGTAAATAAATAAATGTAAAATCAATATTAAATGTTTACGACTTTACGAGTTAAATTGAAACGTAATAATTTTCCATTAGCTTAAATAAATTAAATTCTTATTATTAATTTTATTTGTACATATTTTTTGTCAATAATAAATCATGAAATTAAATTTCATTTTAAGATGTAGATATACGAGGAGACGTACTCGTCTAATCAAAATACAAAAAAAAAATATTCTTTCACAAAAAATGTTGTAAATTAAATTATAAATAAAATTTCTTTTTAATTTTTATTTATTTTCAGATAGAAATTAAATTTTGTAATTTATTTATTTAATTTATTTTGTCGATAAAATTCGTATCTTTATTTTGTATATACTGTACCTAACTAAATTCGTTTCTATGTATATCCAAATACTATTTAGACGATCTGCTCCCTAAATTTAATATTAAGTTTCAATTTTGTACACGAAACGAGATAAAATTAATAATAATTTGTATCATTTATTGTTGGTGTTGTGTACGACTCTTTGTTGTTTATCTCTATGATGGTATACTATACAATAAAGAAAAAAGTGTATAGTGTAAATGTCAAATTTTCGTCTATTGTAAACGGGAAGCGGAAATTATCAATTAATGATGCATAAAAATGAGGGTGCGAAAAACAACTTGTTGGATTTTAACAGTTTTTCGTCAGTTTAATGATTCGTCGAAAAAATCAGCTTATTGATAAAAGTAAAATCTGTTGAATTTTAATCGATAAAATAAATGAGTAATTTTGATAATTCGTGTATATTTGCTTTTGTCAATATCTACATCTGGTTAAACGGAACTACTATTATGTTTTTGGTATTCTGCCTTATGTTTGGGGTATTTTAGACCAAATGTATCTACACAAGAACAAAGTTTAATTTCTTAATTTAAAATTGACTTTCTTCTTTAATAATTAATGTTGTTTTGAAATTTTGTATGTACGAGTTAATTAACTATTTGTCTTACGAAAATCATAAAAGAATGAGAAATTGTAGTTATATAAAATGCAGCACTTTGGCACTACTAATCATGTCCGAACTTCAATTATGACAATTACGTAGTACCAATGATTTTTTCCTTATCATTTTCATTAAAGTTACAAAACTAAAACAAACAGAAACGTAAATCAAAATCACCTAAAACAGTGTAGGTAAAATATTTTCGCTATATCGTAAATATGAGGCCTACGTATACTGTTAAAGTTAGCCGAAAGTTGCCAGCCGAAAGTGAAAAGTCGATAATGCAGATTGCATTATCCCAGCCGAAAGTAAACAAAAATCGGTATTGCAGATTGTGTTATCCCAGCCGAAAATAAAAAATTAAGTTAATATCGATCGGTAATGTTTAGCCTAAAACATACTAAGGAATGTAAATGCATGATTATCATTGAATACCTTTGTTATTATTCTTATATGGCAAAACATGGCTGCAGTTCCTCGTGGAAAATTATGGAAGACTCGAGAAACCCAAAAAAATATTTTAATTGGAATAAAAACAGCCTCTAGAATTTTATGTCTGGAGATGTATTTTATTGATGTGACTTGTCAATAGCTATCGCAGGGAAAAAATTCAGTTCAAGTTTCCCGTCAGAAATCGCGGAAAACTGGAAAAACCTTCTAGCCGAAAGTAAAAAATAAATATCAGCCTCTAGAGTGTTATGTCTGGAGATGAATTTTATTGATGTGACTTGTGAATAGCTATCGCAGGGAAAAAATTCAGTTCAAGTTTCCCGTCAGAAATCGCGGAAAATGCGATTTTCCAAAAATCATTAGAAAATTTATATAAAATCAGCCTGTAGAGTGTTATGTCTGGAGATGTATTTTATTGATGTGACTTGTCAATAGCTATCGCAGGGAAAAAATTCAGTTCAAGTTTCCCGTCAGAAATCGCGGAAAACTGGAAAAACGTTCTAGCCGAAAGTAAAAAATAAATATCAGCCTCTAGAGTGTTATGTCTGGAGATGAATTTTATTGATGTGACTTGTGAATAGCTATCGCAGGGAAAAAATTCAGTTCAAGTTTCCCGTCAGAAATCGCGGAAAATGCGATTTTCCAAAAATCATTAGAAAATTTATATAAAATCAGCCTCTAGAGTGTTATGTCTGGAGATGTATTTTATTGATGTGACTTCTCAATAGCTATCGCAGGAAAAAAATTCAGTTCAAGTTTCCCGTCAGAAATCGCGGAAAACTGGAAAAACGTTCTAGCCGAAAGTAAAAAATAAATATCAGCCTCTAGAGTGTTATGTCTGGAGATGAATTTTATTGATGTGACTTGTGAATAGCTATCGCAGGGAAAAAATTCAGTTCAAGTTTCCCGTCAGAAATCGCGGAAAATGCGATTTTCCAAAAATCATTAGAAAATTTATATAAAATCAGCCTCTAGAGTGTTATGTCTGGAGATGAATTTTATTGATGTGACTTGTGAATAGCTATCGCAGGGAAAAAATTCAGTTCAAGTTTCCCGTCAGAAATCGCGGAAAATGCGATTTTCCAAAAATCATTAGAAAATTTATATAAAATCAGCCTCTAGAGTGTTATGTCTGGAGATGTATTTTATTGATGTGACTTCTCAATAGCTATCGCAGGAAAAAAATTCAGTTCAAGTTTCCCGTCAGAAATCGCGGAAAACTGGAAAAACGTTCTAGCCGAAAGTAAAAAATAAATATCAGCCTCTAGAGTGTTATGTCTGGAGATGAATTTTATTGATGTGACTTGTGAATAGCTATCGCAGGGAAAAAATTCAGTTCAAGTTTCCCGTCAGAAATCGCGGAAAATGCGATTTTCCAAAAATCATTAGAAAATTTATATAAAATCAGCCTCTAGAGTGTTATGTCTGGAGATGAATTTTATTGATGTGACTTGTGAATAGCTATCGCAGGGATAAAATTCAGTTCAAGTTTCCCGTCAGAAATCGCGGAAAATGCGATTTTCCAAAAATCATTAGAAAATTTATATAAAATCAGCCTCTAGAGTGTTATGTCTGGAGATGTATTTTATTGATGTGACTTGTCAATAGCTATCGCAGGGAAAAAATTCATTTCAAGTTTCCCGTCAGAAATCGCTAAACACATAACACTCTACAGGCTGATTTTATATAAATTTTCTAATGATTTTTGGAAAATCGCATTTTCCGCGATTTCTGACGGGAAACTTGAACTGAATTTTTCCCCTGCGATAGCTATTGAGAAGTCACATCAATAAAATTCATCTCCAGACATAACACTCTAGAGGCTGATTTTATATAAATTTTCTAATGATTTTTGGAAAATCGCATTTTCCGCGATTTCTGACGGGAAACTTGAACTGAATTTTTTCCCTGCGATAGCTATTGACAAGTCACATCAATAAAATACATCTCCAGACATAACACTCTAGAGGCTGATTTTATATAAATTTTCTAATGATTTTTGGAAAATCGAATTTTCCGCGATTTCTGACGGGAAACTTGAACTGAATTTTTTTCCTGCGATGGCTATTGACAAATCCAATAAAAAAAACGAGTCAACTTCAGATACACACTCTACAGGTTGATTTTGTTCCAATTTTGTGAATTCTTCTGATTTGAAGGATTTGAAGTTTTCCGCGATCAGATTAAACTAAGTTTTCCACGTAAGACTATTTACAAAATTGTTTGTTACAAGCGTATCCTATTTACTTTCGGCTGATAACCACAAGTTTTTTTTAATTTTGGCTGGAATGTTAATAAGGTAATCTGCATTATCGACTTTTTACTGTCGGCTGGAAACTTTCGGCTAACTTTAACAGGGTGGCCTACGTGGGTGTTTAATGATTTTATAATCCTGGAATTTTGGCACAAAATGTATTTATATTGTTCAAGCTATCAAGTTTTCTTATAAAAAAATTATTTAACCCGGGTTTTACACCAAATAAACTTTTTATTCGATAAATATTTTTGTTATCAAAACATCGTTGAAGCTTGAACGCATTAATAGTATAACATACAGTTATAGTATTTTTTGAAACTTGTGTCTAAATAATATCACGTAAAATTAACAGGAATTAAAATCAATGAGATTTGATGAGATTGATACCCTCAACGTGAGTTCGACAAAGAATTAACATACAACAATCAAGTTTATTTAACAAACGGTCAAGGCGACAAACAGTGATTTCGGGATTCGATTAAGCTATAGTTAAGCGTATTAACTATTTGAACAATTTCACGTTTGACGGAAGTGCTCCTTTTTAAATCTGTATTAATTAAGAGAAACGTGAAAAGTTTATCAAATTTAGTTGTTTGGTGTGGAATTCGCTTAAGTTAATCAAATCAATCCTTACTGTCGTACTAAAGCAAAGCATTATTATATTTTGTATCAAAATTGTGAGTTTTAAAATTGTGTGTAGCGTAATGGTTGTATTCATACAACTTTTATTTAAATAAAAATTCACTAATTTGCATCAAACGAATGATTCTTTATTCAAACTAGCATTTTTATTGTTAGTCGCGTATAATAAACTTGTTTAATATTGTTATATCCGTACCGATATCATATGGTTCTCCACCGTATGTTAATTTCCTCTACTGTACAATTAACGTGACGTTACCAAATTTATGTGATATAATTTCTCTTTGGTATTCGTTCATTATCTTCTGTGCACTCAACTCATCAACAATCTCTCCGGTTACAATAATAGCGGTGCTGTAAAAGTTATTTGTAGACAATAAAAGTCATTGTTATAATAAGCGTGTTTTGGTGTTTAACAATAATCCTCCTCCATCCATCAAATATATCATTGGCGACGAGGATTAGTGGATACAGTGTGTTATGGATCAAGCAGCGTTGAATAAAATGTTAAATTATCAGAGAAAGTGGATGGAGTTGGTGTTGGAAAAAAAACAAACGTGGTTTGAAGGTCACCTGTCCACCGGTATAATGGGGCAGGTGAAGGATTGAACGAATCCAGAATTCCGACAATTTGATCGGAAGGCAGACAAATGGGATACGTATCTTTTCCAGTTATCCCAATACTTTGAGGCAAACTTAGTGAAGGATGACAATGCGAAAAGAGTACATTTTTTGGCAAGTTGCGGATCGGATCTGAATGAAACATTGGTGAAGTTATGCGAAACAGAAGACGTAAGTACATTTTCATTCAAGGACTTCAAAGCTAACCAATTTTCTTAAATCGAGACTACATATTCTTGTCGCACGATATAAGTTGTTAGGAACAAAAATGGAACAAGGACAATTGTATTCCGAATGGATCGCCGAGCTAAAGGGCATGCAAACGATCTTATGCTGACGTTTGGATTGGTTCGATGCCTTAAGGTTTCACATTAGACCATCAGTTAAGCAAACATTAGTAGTCCGAAGTGGGGGCTCCCAGGAAGACTTAATATCAGAGGCCGCGACCCTCATCCAAAAGCACGCAACTATATTTAAAGATGAACTAGGATTGGAAATGCTGAATGGAAAACACTATCTCAAAATTTCTTTAATATAAATGAATATTACAGTGAGTAATTAATTATTACTAAAGCACGTTTGAAATTTGAATGCTTTATCCATTTACTTTGTTTGTTTATTTTAAACAATTTTTCTGAAACTATTAATTTACTTGTTTTGCGGCAAACAAGAAAAATTGTAACTCAAAATAAGTGATTTTGAGACAAATAAATTTTGTTTTGGCTTAAAAATATTATTTCGATTTGTTTTAATTATGTTAATTTATTTGACAAATTTTGACAGTCGTGAAATGAACTCTGCCGGTAATACAGATTTTTGTAATTGATTGGTATTGAGAAACAAAATAAGATTAACTTTTTTGGAAATCTACTAACGTGAAAGTCAATTCGTCAAAGAATGGGCCGTTTTAAAATGTTCTCAGGGATACCATTTAGTGAGTTTTTTTTTAACTTATATAGTATTTATTTAATAGTTGCATCGACGATCATAAATAACAAACAAAATGCATTGTTGCTATCGATACCTTTTACATACATTATACATATAATATAGCGTAGATACCGTTGTATATTTTGTTTATTTAATTTTAAGATTGACATAGATTTTACTCATCTATATCCAGAAAGTTCCACAAACATTTAAAAAAAATGGACAAATGACTTTTCAAAACTGTATTCCCACATTGTCAATGAAGTTAAAGATAATCTTGTGCAGGAAACTGTGAGACAGTTAAATGATATTATCATGGGTGGAGAGTTCCTTAACGACGACGAGTTAACCTTAGGCACAGAAAAAAATAACATATGTTATTTTTTTCTGTGCCTTAGGCCGGAAAAGTAAGTTTGAAGCTTTTGTTGTATACCTTTTTCTAGTCAAGTTAACCATTTTCAAACCAAATTAACAAATGTGCAACAATTTGATTTGCACATTTCATTAACATTTTTTCAAAGGAAGTTAACAAATTTTCAAATCAAATTAAACTTTTTAACTTTTTTTTTTTTTTTTGCAAAATACGGAGAAAGAAGAGCATCTTCAATTAACTCTGTGAGTCTGTGCAGTGTGCACTTGACCTATAGTAGAGTGTCTCTCAATAATGATGTTTATTGATTGTTTATTTCATTTAAAGAGCATTTAGTGGAAAACAAAAAATTAATTCGATTTAATAATTAAATTTTTATTAATTAAATAAAGAAAGAAATTTTTTATAAAATTGTTTGAATTATTCAATCAGGAATTCAGGACTTTCTAAGAGAAAAATCTATACTTTTGATGACTATTTGGATTGATGAAAATAATATGGACTGTATGATTTCAAATTCGTGCAGTTCAGAGCAGAGCTACCGTGGTTTCCATATTAAATTCGATAATTCTTTAGTATCACAATCACCTTCTTGAAACCACAAAATCGAAAACTTTTACCGAAAACCAAAAAACTACAATGTACTTGAAATAATACAATATTTATTTTTTAAAATTTTCCACATAAGTTCAATTTTATTTACAAAAATATATGAACGTTTTCGATCACTTGGTGATCATCATCGGACATTTCATTTGCAACTGCATATGAAATATCCGATGATGATCACCAAGTGATCGAAAACATTCATAAATATTTTTGTAAATAAAATTGAAGTTTTGTGGAAAATTTTAAAAAATAAATATTGTATTATTTCAAGTACATTGTAGTTATTTGGTTTTCGGTAAAAGTTTTCGATTTTGTGGTTTCAAGAAGGTGATTGTGATACTAAAGAATTATCGAATCTGTATGATTTCACTTTTCCAATGATAAACTTTTTATTTCTTTTAAGGAGCGAAATAATGCGGAACACTAAACTTCTTAAACAACTCAATTTACAACTCCAATTTACGGTTTAGATTAAAACACATTTAGTTTAAACTACATTTTTATTTTATGAAGCATCGTATCGAACGATGTCTTCATCACCAAAGATAAAACGTAATTAACAAAATGAAATATCAACAAATGCATGAATACAAGGCTCATAGACGAATATTTTATTGTACATATTGCGATTTTAGACGATTACCAACTTCGTGATTCACAACTTTATTCCAATGTTGGTAGTTGTCAAAAATGATAAATAATAATGAAACATATTAATTATAATGAACTTAAATATTCTAATTAATAATAATTTAATTCTTACAATGTATAAGCAAAATAAAGTATATAATCATGAGATTAGAGGTTTGGTTCGGTTTGTGTATCTGGGTAGATCTCACGTTGCCGGGTGGAGTTTTCCAAACATAATCTCATGCTTGAATAACAGCATGATTAAAAAAGAGAAAAGGATCACAGAAATAACCATAACCTTTGCCATGTGCTTAGCAGCTAAAGAAATAATAAACAGGGTGTGATCGGCTGGAGCGTGAGCTTCAAACCCCTGCGATCCCCGTCATGATTACCATCAGAACCCCTTATGAACCCCGAAGGACGTTCTGACGGCGGACCACCTAATGACGACCCCCCCGGAGCGGAAACCGACACTCTGATGGAACGAACAGCTCAATCAGAAGAAAATGGAACCACCGACCCCTCACGAGACCCACCCCATCATCATACTCGATCAAAAGGAAAGAATTTACTCACTCATGGTGAGTAAAAAAAAACCCACCACGTGGTGACATACCTTTCTATCCTCAAACAAGGTAACCTTATGAAGCCACCACGGCCTTCCAAACACGCAACACAAAGTAATAAAACAAAACTATAACTTAAAACCACGCGATTTTATCCAACTAAATAACTGCATTTTTTGCACTGTAATTTATTTAACAAGATTTTGCAAAGAAAAGAGAAAACTAAACTACTCAAAATTTGAAGAAAATCAAAATGAAATAAGATAATCTGAAAATTTTTAATAACGGAGAAAAGAAATTGTTGCAAAATTGATCTGGGTGGTGGTACATGCGGTACCCCACACGAAAACTGAAAGAAACGGTTATATAATAAAACAATATAATATAGAAAAAAACGAAAAAAAATGAACGTAATGAAAATTCGAACGATAGTTAAAATTGGCTCACATATGTATTTACAAAAAAAAATTTAGAAAAAACAAAATTTAGAGAGTAATAAATAAAATTAACAACTTTCGTTTTTTTTTTTTTTAACAATACCTTTTGAGGCCCGTCGATGCAGGAAATAGATGCAGCATCCCTCTTGCACGAACCCCGACCCGCTTGATTGGCAGGTCTTCTGCCACAAAATAATCAATAACGGAACTCGTTATCTCAAAACACACACCAGTAGGTATGTGTGTGTTGGATTTTTTGTTATATTTTTTTTCACTATTTTCACCAAAACTTAAAGAAAAGGCGACACAAACTCAGTTCTGTTATAAAAACTAGAAATTCCTTTATTAATTTCTAGTTAAAACTTTTTTTACAATAAAAAAAATTTACCAGATACAATAACTGGTGATTATTCACGTAAAACATAATACTACTGTCTTCCACCGTAAAAAACGCCTAGGCGCTTTATTCGGGAGTAGCTGAAAATAGGAAAATTTTGAAAATGAAGGAATAAAATCAAATAAAACGCCCGTTCAAATAAAACGCCCATTCAAATAAAACGCCTAAGCGCAGTATTTGGAAATTCGAATACTACCAAGAAAATTAAAATAATTTTTTCAACATAAATATGTTATTTTCGTAAAACAAGGACGAATATAAGGTATGTTTGTGCCAAAAGTTGATGTTTCATAGAAAGGTACCCTTTCAAGCAACGCGAATAAACCTAATAAAACCTTAGACCACAGCTTTTAACTGCCTCCAACATCTGCAGCGCAAAATAGCCTTGTGGCCAATCCAATAACTAAACCAAGCATAAGTTGCTATAGTTACTACAGTTACCGGATCGGTCACAAGGCTACTTTGCGCTGCAGATGTTAACGGAAATGACACTTCGCTAGCGGTCCATTCTATTCTATGGTCTAAGAATAAAACCATTATTAGGTTTTTTAAACCCAATATACATAACAAAAGCATTGTAATTATTATTTATATTGGGGATACAAAATATAATGGATAACACATTGCATAAAATATAAAACAAAATAACTTGTAGGGGTTCCAGACAGAGATGGGAAACGGTTTTGAACCGAACCAGAAAAACTATGAACCTTACGAAATTTTGATAAACCAAAACCAAACCAAAAACCGAACCATTTTTTTAATCGAGATTGTTATCCAAACCAACTAGAACCAACACCATTTAGCTTTAAACCAAAACCGAACCAAAACCATAAATTTAACATTTTAAAAACCAAAACCAAAACGGAAACCAAAAGTTTAATTTAACTTTGAACCAAAACCAAACAATGTTTGGTTTCCATCTCTGGTTTCAGTCGATCGCAAATAAGCTATACTCTTGAAAATATGAATATGTGATTTGAACTTGACTTTTTCAATTGAACATTTATTCGAAAAAATAATCCTACCCTCGAGCTACTATGGACTTCTCAACGAAGTAAATAAAATCAATGTAAATAAAATCACGGAAAGTAATACACGTATCATATGAATTTTTCGAGTTAATATATACATTTTACAATTAAATACCGCAGTATTACGACGATTTATTAAAATTTCGAAAAAACAATTATTTTAGTTACTTAAATCATTTAACTTGAATAGAACGCTCTGGGCGTTTTATTCGAATAAAACGCCCAGGAGGCGCACTATTCGTTTAAAGCGCTTAGGCGTTTTTTACGGTGGAAGACAGTAGGTATGTGGTGAACTAATCAGAATCGCATTTATTAAATTTTTATTTGGCATCACAACAACCAACCAAAAAATTATGTGTGTATATACAATATTTATTATTCACTTTAATTCTAGTTTTTTTTTTTTTTTCTTACAATAATTTGGATTATATAAAAACACCAATTATACAAAAAAAAATCAAATTATTACGCAAAATTTTCCTCAAGGTAACTTAACTTTATCACAAAACTATCACGTGGATCTGTATGATTTTATATAAAAAAAATTTCGACTCACAAAAAAAACTTCACTTTATTTAACATAATTAATAATTATTAAGGCAATTTTTTTTTTGAATTAGTCCACAAAATATATGTATACAACCACATGGTTTAAAACTCCAATCTTGACTTTTCTAAAGTCCAAACGTGACTTCTTCAAAATCCAAACTCGACTGTTTTTGTTTTACAAAAAAACGCGTAGATACAAAAAAAAAAATTCAAAACCGAACTCTTTTCAACTTTCGTGCGGCACATCACACACACCAACACCCAAATCAATTTACAACAAAATAAAAGAACATTTTACATTACGAATTGTTCCAGTAGGTTCTTTTCTCCTTCATACAAGAAAAAAAAAATCGTAAACATTGACGCGTAGCCGAACTATACATACAAACAAATACCTAACCTACCCTAAGAATTTATTCAATTCTCTCTCTTGCGTATTCAACTTTTTTTTTTTTTTCATGTACAGAATATCGCTCATTTGCTGCAACAATATTACAACTCAAAAATTACTATTGTTGAGGAAGCACTTCTAAAACTATTGAATTGTAATACTTTTCGACAATAATTTTAAAATGAATAAGGTGTATAGTTTAGAGATGTAATGGAGAATAGGTTGATAGAAACACAGTGCTATAGTACCTTTAATAACGCCTGTGTGGGGCTATAACCGAAAAACAACTCAAAAATTACCATTTTGAGTTAAGTCAGTATTGCATCAAATGAGCGATATATTTAGCATAAAACAGTACGACTACCACAAGCGCGATGGTTATTTGACTTTATTTGTTTTTTTTTTTTTCAAACTGAGTTATTAATTGACAAAGATTTACGACAACAAGGGCGGTCGTAACACAATTTAACACTTTCCTTAGGATTTTTTTAGGTTCACCATAGATTTTTGGATCGTTTAAATTTTTTAGCTACAGTTTAAATGAGAGTACGAACCACAATTGAGATAAGTATTTCTGACTTTGAATTTTGTATTTAGTTAATTTCCGTTTTATTTTAGGAACGCTGGTAAATAATTCCGGCGTTAACAGGTGGATCTGAATAAAATTAAATATTAAAAATATATGATAATAAGGCAGAAAATTAATAAAACTTCATTGTATTGAGTTATCATTATATGTAAGCAAATTAAACTTATTAAAATTTATTGCTAATGCGAAAAATTAAAATAGTGGATAATTATTATAATTTTTTTTTTTCATTTATGCACAATATTTCATAAGAGTTACGTCATGGCCAAAATCGACATTACACCTGTTATCTAATGTAACCAGGGTATGTCTCAAAATATAAAACAATTTTTAATTTTTGTTTTGTTTGGACTAAATCTGTATACTGGGCACGAGATATTTTTATCATTAATGTGAATAATAACATTATTTTTATTTACAAATTTTAATATTTATTTAAAATAATAATTTAGTTACCTAATTTATTTAGCTAACTATTTAAAATATCAAGCAATCTGGAGCTATTTCTGAATTCGATTCGAGCCGAAGAATCCAATGCTTCAATTGCTCGAATACGTTCGAATCGATTCACAAATAGCTGCCCTACATAAGCCAGTACAAGAAATAATAAGAGTAAAAATAAAACTGCTTAAATTAATGAAATCATTCATACAGATAACCCAACTAAAACAAGATTTATTGATGGATGGACCAAGAAAAAGTATATGATGAACTTGATACGACGAAACAAATGTTCCCGTTAGAAAAGAAAAAAGAAGTGACCATTGTAATTGTATCAAAAGAAGTCTCCGATGTAAAATTCGAATTAAAGCTAGTGAAACAAAAGTTATTCGAGGCTGAAATTGTTGTTACCGGATTACCAAAGACTGAGATTGAAGTGGCACACATTGTTAACCTTTTGTGCAACAAACTTAATACTAACGATGACGTCATATTATCTAAGTACAAATTTCGATTATAAACCAATCAAGATGCTGTCGCTATAAAATTTATCAGTCTAACCGAGAAATCAAAGTTTATGATGTTGCACGAGGGAAATGGACCAGTTTTGATTGCACAAATTTTTCCGGAAGTCAAAATAAAAAATCGTATCTATATTAATGTCAGATTAGCCCCTGAGAATATGAGCGGGATAAATGGATTTTCAAATTTTGGTATAGATATGGATACATTTATATTCAACAAGATAAGCTGTGTTTTTTTATAAGTCTCGATAGATCTATTCAGATACATATTTGCAAAAATAAAAAATGGGAAATTGTAGCTACTCCTATCATCCACTTAAAAATACTGGCACTCGCAGCACTAAGAATTGTGTTTATTTTGACAACGCTACGCCATGTTGTTTTCATTATATTTTGTTATTCCAAAAGTATAAATACATGAGGAAAAGTGCGAATACATTTTATCCATATATAAAAATGAGACGGACATACTAAAACTTTTTTTTTTCTTTCAAAATGCTACTATGATCTTTTAAATGTTGAGCAACTTTTACGAAAAATGATAAACAGGTTCATTTTTCGATTTTTGAATTCATTTTCGTTAAAAAATGTTGTGGATTGCGGTAAGTAGTTTTAAATAACACATTTTTAATATGCATCTTCATAATGGCAGGAAATAATAATAAAATAAATACTTTTATCGTACATATTCTGTCTTTTAAAATAGAGCAACAGATTAAATGTAAATCAGCTACTAGTTTCCTATTGTATGATAGATGTACTAAAAATTGACTATGGTATGCGTCCATGGTAAAATACAAATTTTTAATTTGTGTCTTTACTCATAAAAGGGCAAATCTGTAGTCTCGATAGCATATCTGGATAAAAAGCAAGATTTTCATGTACAATTAATAAGTTGTGTAATTCAAGGAAATTAATTAAAAACGATAAACTGTTGAATAAAATGTTATTCTTGATTAAAAGAAAACTGAATCAATTGCAGTTTAACCACAAAAATAGAGAACATCTGGATACGATCTATTGAGATCTATTGAGACTTATAAAAAAACACGGCAATAAATATGGCAGAAATGAAATTTTGAAACAGCTGGATCCAAAACAAATTGTCAGCTTATTGTAAAAGTAAACTAAGGACGCGTCCGATTTCTGTGAGAAGTAATTTTTCTGTGATAAATTAATGTTGAACTGTACGCAACTAAATTATCACAGCACCGGTGTGTAATAATTTTGACATGTCCGAAATAACTCTTGTTTCTGCGCCAGTGAAGGATGTTGATTTTAGTAACAAGATTTCGGTTTAGATGAAATTAAATTTACGACCAATAAATTTATAATCGTTCGTAAAAGTGATCATGCCTGCCTTTATTCTGTTCTTTTTAATCATTTTGTGACTGTGAGCAATTTATTCGTTTTTATGCTGTACCAAAATTTGTGTAATATTATTAGTCAATAGTATTATCTGCAAGCCCAAATTTTTTCTTATAAGTACATAATTCCTAAATTCATTGCCATTACATAGTTAAATGATGATTTTTAGATTATTAATATACAGCAAATATTGTTGATCAACAAACAATTTTATTTGTTTAAAAATGCTAAATTTTCATTTAGCGCGCCTCAAATTTCATTAAGGGCCCAATACACGAAAAATGCAAAAAATGCTTGAAGAAAGTGTACCTTTTCTAGAGAATTACTGATCGTATCAGCGCAAACCATATATTAAAATATTCTTTGAGGTTTTATTTAGTTAATCACGGTGGCTTTTCCGAATTTTCCGCTTAGTTTTCCTGCTATTTGATTTTAATTATGACCAGTTTTGGCCAAATTTGGCATCGAAAATGTACCTTTTCTCAAACACCAGCCGATGAAACTAAGATTTTTTTATATCAAAATGCGCAGAAGATAAAACTGAATTTATTCACGGTGGCTTTTTTCGAGTTTTTAATTATTAATCGAGAAAATTGCAAAAAATTAATAAAATCGTTTATTTTGATTATTAATGTCAATTGCGTCTAAGATAAAATTTTACCTCATCTCTTTTTGTTTAGTTCTGTAAACTGTTATTAGATGGCAGTTTATTTTGTATATGTAGTAAAAACGAAGTTTGCTAAACCATTTTTTCGTCTATCCAATATAATTTTTGTTTTACTCTTCTTGCTCACTTCAATTACATACTATTATCATAGACATTCATACTAGATTTCTCATTTAATAGTAACTAAAGGAAAAAAACAAAAACTTCTGATAATTCCAATGTATCGTTGTGTTGTGTATTTTATAAGGCAATGATTTTAGAATGCGTTGCAAATATAATACGTATATGCAATACACCGACAATATTTGAATGGAAAATTTTTGTTTTTATTTTCTGTTTTTAGTCAAATGAGAGATCTATTATGATTGTCTATGCTATTATTTTACTCTTCTAACTCACCGTTTTTATATTTATTAATTTTATTGTATTTACGACAACACAAATATGTATGTACATATGTATTTTTTTTATTGTTTTGAAACAAAAATAAATAAATCAATATTCATCCATAGCTACCTACATTTTTCGTAAAACATTCGAGCCATACAAAAAAAGTAGGAAACCCATTACAGGATGTAATCGCATTACCGGCATCTCAACAATTCCGTCTATATAATATCTACATATACCATTAAGGCCGGTACACATTGAGAAGGAGCGTCGAGAACTTTAATTAACGATAGCCATGACATCGTGCATTTACTAAGAACAGAATTTAAAATTTTAACAGTTTTAATACAAAATTTCAATTCATCGTTGATAATTTTTAATTTAAGACGATAAATAGAAATTTTTTATTTTTTAGCAAATACATATATGTATACGATATTTTAGCTATCGTAATTAAAAATAAACGCTTTTATACAAGCCGTAGTATTTGCGGTATAAACACAACATAAAATTTACTACATATTTCTGTAAGTATTATTGTCATAACCCCGTATAATCTTTACATATTTCAATTTTAACACTAGAAGCCCAACCCGTCAAAATGACGAATTGTACATTTATTGAATTCAATTTTTTTAATTATTATGTTAATATGTTTTTGGATGTTTATGATGAATTTTAACATAATTACTTTGTTGTCATATTAAAAGCCATTACACAGATTCCCACAAAAATATTAATAATTAAAAAAATTGAATTTAATAAATGTATAACCGGTCAATTAACCGGTCGGTAGTTCTAGTGTTAAATTGTAGTTTGTATCAAAAACAGTAGAAAATATAACTAACACTTACAGAAAAATAGTTTATATACATTGCATACTTACTAGTTTATATACACTACTTTATACAGGGTGTTCGGCACATGGACCGACACAATTTTTTGGGGAATTGGTTGGGTCATCAGCTAGTTTTCACCCATACGACCCTACGTCCTAAGTGACACGGTAACTGAGATATGAATTTTTTTCGTTTTTTATTTAAATTATGTACCTCAAATTTTGCCTTTAAATCGTCATATTTTGTTTGTTTGTGATTGTAATAGCACGAAATAACTTTTATTGTATTCTGCAATGTATTTTTAGTCTAAATAAATCACTATTTGGTACAAATGGCTTCAAGAAAATAAATTATATGAGCTTCGAAAGTCTTGAAAATGTGTAAATGTATGAAAAATTTCTACTTCTAAATTCAATATAAAAAAAAATAAACATTATTTTGAACATAGGTTTGTTTTAAAAAGTTGTCTAGTTTATACTCTTTCCAACGGTATGCTACATGTTGGAGAAATTATTTATAGTATGGTCAAAGTAAGAGATAGAAGTTGTCAGGGTCAAGAAAATTCTTTTTATCTTTATTATGTTTTTATTAAATATGAGTTATAATATTTGTTCGAATTGTTCTCCTCTACTCCGTATGCATGCACGACACATTTTCCTTATTTCAAATGTTATTGTGCGAAGTCGCATTTCTCTTTTCATTATTTCAAATGCAGCTATAATTCGCTTTCGCTCCATTAAAATTTCTCGTAAGGGCACCTCTGTTGCATAAACCAATTCCTTTGCACGTCCCCAGACGTAAAAATCGAGGGGTGTCCAAAGAAATTCCAAAAATTCCCAGAAAAAGCCCAAAAAATTCCCAAAATTCCCAGAAAATGCCCAAGATATTCCTTAAATTCCCAGAAAATACCCAAGAATTTCCAAAAATTCCCAGGAAATTGCCCAAGAATTTCCAAAAATTCTCAGAAAATGCCCCAGAATTTCCAAAAATTCCCAGAAAATGCCCAAGAAATTCCAAAAATTCTCAGAAAATGCCCAAGACTTTCCAAAAATTCCCAGAAAATGCCCAAGAAATTCCAAAAATTCCCAGAAAATAGCCCTGAATTTCCAAAAATTCCCAGAAAATGGCCCTGAACTTCCAAAAATTCCCATAAAATGGCCTTGAACTTCCAAAAAATCCCAGAAAATAGACATGAATTTCCAAAAATTCCGAGAAAATGGCCTTGAACTTCCAAAAATTCCCAGAAAATGGCCATGAATTTCCAAAAATTCCCAGAAAATTTTGAATTTCCAAAAATTCCCAGAAAATGGCCTTGAATTTCCAAAGATTCCCAGAAAATGGCCTTGAACTTCCAAAAATTCCCAGAAAATGGCCCTGAACTTCCAAAAATTCCCAGAAAATGGCCTTGAATTTCCAAAAAATTCCAGAAAATGGCCTTGAATTTCCAAAAAATTCCAGAAAATGGCCTTGAATTTCCAAAAATTCCCAGAAAATGGCCTTGAATTTCCAAAAATTTCGAGAAAATGGCCTTAAATTTCCAAAATTCCCAGAAAATGGCCTTGAACTTCCAAAAATTCCCAGAAAATGGAGCAATTCAAATCCATTTTCTGGGAATTTTTGGAATTTCTTGGCAATTTTTGAGAGTTTTTGGCTTTTTCTGGGAATTATTGGAATTTTTGGGGAATATTTGGGAATTTTTGGGATTTTTGGAATTTCTTGGGTAATTTTTTGGGAATTTTTTGGGAATTTTTGGAATTTCTTTGGAATTTTCTGGGAATTTTTGGAAATTCTTGGGTATTTTCTGGGAATTTTGGAAAGTCTTGGGCATTTTCTGTGAATTTTTGGAATTTCTTGGGCATTTTCTGGGAGTTTTTTGAAATTCTTGGGCATTTTCTGGGAATTTTTGGAAATTCTTAGGCAATTTCGGAGAATTTTTTGAAATTCTTGGGCATTTTCTGGGAATTTTTGGAAACTCTTGGGTATTTTCAGGGATTTTTTTGCGCATTTTCTGGGAATTTTGGGAATTTTTTGGGCTTTTTCTGGGAATTTTTGGAATTTCTTTGGACACCCCTCGATTTTTACGTCTGGGGACGTGCAAAGGAATTGGTTTATGCAACAGAGGTGCCCTCACGAGAAATTTTAATGGAGCGAAAGCTGGATAGCTGCATTTGAAATAATGAAAAGAGAAATGCGACTTCGCACAATAACATTTGAAATAAGGAAAATGTGTCGTGCATGCATACGGAGTAGAGGAGAACAATTCGAACAAATATTATAACTCATATTTAATAAAAACATAATAAAGATAAAAAGAATTTTCTTGACCCTGACAACTTCTATCTCTTATTTTAACCATACTATAAATAATTCCTTGAACATGTAGCATACCGTTGGAAAGGGTATAAACTAGACAACTTTTTAAAACAAACCTATGTTCAAAATAATGTTTATATTTTTTTATATTGAATTTAGAAGTAGAAATTTTTCATACATTTACACATTTTCAAGACTTTCGAAGCTCATATAATTTATTTTCTTGAAGCCATTGTTACGGCCGCTTAATATTCACTTTTGCTGACGGTTTAATTAGTGCGACGTTCTCAGCTGATTTTATTATTGTTGATTTAAAATCATTAAATTGAGGGAATTCCTTTTACTGTTTTCAGGTCATTGAACTGAGATTTTCATGTTCTAGTATTATTTGTTTTTTTTGTGAATGGGATACAAATACAATTACAATATTACTTTTGATTTTTAATTGTTTTGGTTGTAAATGCTAAATAGCTATGCGTCACAGATTAATCGAGTTGTATGGTTTGGTTGTCTGTATTTGTTCCTGTGTAGACACCCGTTTGCTCGGTGAATGTTTTTTTTTTTTTCAGTTTGGTGTATGGGCCATATTTTGTTTAGGAGATAGTATTAGTAACCTAATATTACAACTTTCGTTATATACTCGAGTTAAGCCAGCTTATTTACATAGGGACAGAAAGAATTTGGTGCTTGTCGATTTAAGACAAAATAAAATAATTTTTTTTTCTGGAAATTATTTATAGTGAGGCTTCCGTGTGCTCAAGTTAAATTTTAAAAAAAAATAAAAAAAGAAAGTGAATTTATTCTTTTGTTAAAATTAACAAATTATATTAAGAGTACGCAGTGCACTGTTGCATATTTTAAAGTGCCTCTATATTTTTGTCCTGAATTACTGGAACTTTCTCATAGTTTCATTTAAAGAAATTGATAATAAGACGGAGTCTCAGGTAATTGAATTATGAATAATACTATTACCGTATCAAATACTAATATATATTTGCCTGTTGCCTCAGCCAAGGTTATCCAGTGGATTTGGGAGCATTTTAAGAAATTTTCACCATTTGGTTAAAAATAATTCAAAGGTCAACTAGGAAAACCGCTGCTTTCCAGGTTGCAGTACTTTCGTGTTGCGAATTAATTCAAGGAATAAATGTGGCGCTCCACATTTTTTTTATAAAACAACATGTCGTGTTTGTGAAAATTAAAAGCTTAAAGAATCAATCTTGATTAGTGAAAAAATGTTTCTTTTTATAACAAAAAAAAAAAAAATAAGAAAAAGCAAAAGAAAAAATAATTATTATTAGTATTTTAAGCTTAAGTTAAAAAAAGAAAAAACAAATTGTTAAATTGAACAAAAATCTATGCTTTTTGTGTGATATTGCGCAGTGTGTTCAAGAATATTTCTGCACAAGCAGCAGAAAGGTTATATATATTGTTTTCAGCACCCCCAAACTACCTGAGAGTACTCTGAGGACATTTGTTGGATTGGTGAGTTTTTAAGTGATTTATATTTTTCATTTTATTTAATATATATACCCATTTGTATATATACGTATTACGCACGTACAAACGAAAGCATATATTTTTATTATACATAAATTCTATCGGTTAATACGATTTTTTTAGTATTATGTTTTGTAGTATAAATTTAAAAATTTTTGAATTTCTTTAAAATAAATTATTTGTATAATATGGAGTGATTTTTGATATATTCATAATTGGTGATGATGTGACTTATTACAGTGGGGATGAAATCATTGATAGTTTTGTTTTTTTTAACACGTGTAAGTTTTGTTTGATCTTACAAAATTCTGTAACGGCGATAAAAAGAACCTTCCCAGCCAACTGTAGTTTATCCACAAAAACACGTGTTTGTCGCCGGAGATCAGTAACACCATTTGTACCAAATAGTGATTTATTTAGACTAAAAATACATTGCAGAATACAATAAAAGTTATTTCGTGCTATTACAATCACAAACAAACAAAATATGACGATTTAAAGGAGAATTTCAGGTAATTTAAATAAAAAACGAAAAAAATTCATATCTCAGTTACCGTGTCACTTAGGATGTAGGGTCGTATGGGTGAAAACTAGCTGATGACCCAACCAATTCCCCAAAAAATTGTGTCGGTCCATGTGCCGAACACCCTGTATACATACATCCATTCAAACAAAATCATTTTCATTCTTTGAAAGGAAAAAAAATTTTTGAACATGTGTTCTATCAAACCAACAAATTTGACGAATTTAATAAATGTATTCCTGATCATACATACATACATTCAAACAAAATCATTTAATTATCAATGAAAGTTCACAGTAATTGTCCAAACATTGTTTGTGGATCATTACAACATACTGTGTAGTAGTCTAGTTTACAAAATTAACACCAATAGAAAATCATACTGTTTTCTTTCGTAAACCAGAACCAACAAAAATGTTTATATAAGCCGTAGTATATTGCGTTTGCGGTATAAACACAAAATAAAACTTACTACATATTTCTGTAAGTATTAGAGTCGTATCCCCGTATAATCTTTACATACTTCAATTTGAATTAAAAACAGTACAAAATATAACTAACACTTACAGAAATAATAGTTTATTATATACCTTACTTACCAGTTTATATACACTAATTTATATACATTCAAACAAAATCATTTTAATTCATTGAAAGGAAAAAAAATTTTGAACATGTATAAACATTTTTGTTCGTTTTTGGTTCTATTATGAACTTTCATTGTTTTTTGTTTGTTTTTTACGTGAATGTATTGTAAAGGAAATCTTTAAGCGTCTATAACTTTGGAGTCCGACCACCTAAAGAGCTTAGCCATACCATTTTGTTCTTATCTCATCAAGGTCTATAAGTCTGTATTTGTTTCATGAAAATCGGATAAGTACTTTTCGACTTAATACTTGTTAACAGACATCAATAGCGGGGATATAAGGCATCTCTCTCGCTCGAGCGCTTCGCTTGAGTTGAGATGTCTAAAAATTAGATCGTTTATGAAAAAATTTTGGAAAGGAAAAATTATATGTATTGTGTTTCGATGTTTTATTGTGTTTTATAATTTTTGTGCAATTTGAGATCGTTCGATCAAGAGATCGGTGGACTGAACTTCGGTTGTTCTGTTATAGGGCATTGAAGGTGGAACTGCTTTTCCATTTTAATTTTTTTAGTTTTAGTGGTCACGCGCTATGGATCTGGTTTCTGTTCTAAAACCGATATTTTTTCAGCTAACACAGGGAACTGGATGAAAATCAGAGTATGCTTGTTTTATCTGATCAAAATAAAAAGGAATGCCATGATTTATCAGATGCAAATTCAACATTTGAACCTTTTCCTGAACAAAAACCTGATTTGAATGGTAGAAATTTCATTATTGAATTTGAAACAGCTGAAAAAAATGCTCAAGAGGAAAACGTACATATGTATATTAAATGGCAAACGCATATTAGGTATGCAATATTTTTTCAACGAACTAATAAAAGTTAGCAATCACAATATGGCTTGCGGATGCTTCCTACTGAATTTAAAGTTTATAAGCGAGCGCAGAATCGGATTAAATTCCAAATTTTATTTTAAATGTAACATGTGCAATATAATTCAAAATATTTCGTCTAAGATCCCAACGAAAAGAAACCACATGAAAACTCAATAAATTATCAAAGTGTTTTAGCTGGAATTTCAATCGGTATTGGATATCATCAAATAGAAGAATTTTTTGGTGTCATTGACATACTATATTTAGCACCAAATACATTCAATAAATTACAAAAACAAGTTCAACGTGACAATCAAAAAGGTTGCGACCGAGAAATATTTAAAGCTGCGATGGAAAAGCAAAACAAATAGTAATTATACCTCACTTTCTGGTGTCGGAACAATTATTGCTCAATCTACAAAGAAGGTCATACAGACTTCCGTTCGCAATAAATATTCCATTGGTCGCAGAGCAGAATTGTAAAAAGCTAAACATGAACATCATGAATGCAATTCGAACTATGCTGGCCCATCAACTGGAATGGAACGGGATGCTTTAGTAGAAGGTTTTAGAAAAAGAGAAGAACTGTATGGTATGCGCTACAACAAAATAATTGCAGATGGCGATGCCAGCGTATAAGTAAAAATTTTAGAGGCTAAACCAGTGATCGCAAATACGTGGCACGCATGCCAAATCTGGCACGTTTAAAAATTGGCCTGGCACGCCAACTAATTTTAGAGTACTCAAAAATCGAATTAATTTTTACAAAAAAATGAAAACGTTTTTAGAATTTTGATAAAGCCTAACTATTGAAATGCTGGAGAAATAGGAAAACACGAAATCAATTTGGCCTTACAATTACAACCACCTTTGGAATGAATGTCAAGTATTTTCGACAAATACGGAAGTAAATTACTAGGCGATAAATATTTGCAACATTCCAAACGATTTTTGTTAGATATCTATGTACATGCTACATACATATATTTATATGTTTCAAAATGTGCGAGTTTAGCAATGTTTTATTCGTAGGCTTATAATTTTAGTTCAGGGTTTGTTTAGTAAAGAAGAGAATTACGAGAATTAAGAATCACTTTTGCGTTAGTATTAGTGGCGAAAAAGGGGCAGCCATTGGAGATTGTCACCCTTCTAGAATGAAAAACTTCTAAAATCTAAAATTCAGAATCGTTTTACTTCCTCAATTAAAATCTATTTGACCATTTAGTTGACGATGCCAGATTATCGTGTAACAGAATTTTAGCACACCATTTGATAACAGTTGAACTGTATAAATAAAAGAGTTTTATTCCCCTTGCGGGCTAGTATTTTTACAGACAACCATCAGAAAAGAATAGAACGGCCTAAGGCAATTATCTCGGGATAACTTATTGGTACCGATTTCGAGAAAATAAATTGCGTCTTAAGCTATTTTATTCGCCCTCCTCCTATTTAATTTTGCATTAAAAAAATTAAAGTAGAACTCTGGTGTATTATGGACAAGATTTTGACTGGCCCTTATATTATATTTAAAATAATATATTTTACGGATTTGGTTTGGCACGCAGAAAAATCAGTTATTTAAAAAAATAATTTTATTGGCACGCTAATAACCAACTACTTGCGAACACTGGGCTAAACCATACGCAAATGCACACATAGAGAAAATTAAATGTCGCAATCATTTACTTCGTAATTTTCGGAAACACGCAAAGGAGCTATGTACTAATCGCACTAATCTATAATTCAACGAAAACTATTACGAAATCAAATTAATCGATGTTCCAAAGACATAATCTGCGCAATTAAAAAAAGGAAACTTTCTAAAAATTCTCTTCCATAGAAAAAATTGAGGAACTTGCGCTTGACATTGGAAATATCCCATTCCACGTTTTTCAAGACCACAGGAAATTTGCCTCATGTTTCTGTAACCGTCAACGATACGAAATACCTGAAATATATCAAAGATTTATGGAAAATGAATTATTCAAAGCATTTAGTGGATTATTTAAGCGATTAAAACACCACGCTAAAAGCCTTGTGTTACGATGTCGACTCAAATACCGTAGAAGGTTTGAATGCAATTATCGCAAAATCTGTTGGTGGCAAAAGAATTAATTTTTCCCGTGGGCAATCATACGCATCACGAGCCAAGTTCGCTGTATTACAACACAACAGTCAAAGGGGACACTATAATCTATCATAGCAGAGTATTCATCAAATTACAGCTGAAAATCGAGAATATCAGAACTTGAAAAACGACGATTACTACTAAATAAACGAGCCACCACAAATCAACCAAAACGACAAAAAGAAAATTAAAGTTTTTTGGAGAAGACTCTGAATATGGAAATCAAACCTGCCAAAATTTGGATAAATCACCTGAAGAGTATACCGAACTTAGAAATGATTTTTTGAAAAAATTGAAAACGGAAGCTGCTGAACATGACAGAATTGAAAGGTCAACTATAAACCAGTTCAATGAAGCGAAATGGTTTCAAGTGCGTATGAGTCGTTTAACTTCGAGGTATTGGATATCGACACATTAGAAGAATTTTCTGGTGTCATTGACATACCATATTTGGCACAAATAAATTCAATAAATTACAAAACAAGTTCAACGTGACATTCAAAAACGTTGCGACCAAGAAATGTTTAAAGCTGCGATGGAAGTTAAACAAATAGCAATTGAATAAAAAGCATAGAATTCGATGGTATCCCTCTATAGTTTGCGTTTAAATAGATGGGTGTTATTCTAAGCGAACACACAGACGCAATAGTAATCATTCCTCACTTTCTGGTGTCGGACCAATTATTGCTCAATCTACAAAGAAGGTCATACAGACTTCCGTTCGCAATAAATATTGCATTGGTCGCAGAGCAGAATTGCAAAAAGCTTAACCTAAACATCATGAATGCAATTCGAACTATACTGGCTATACTATCAACTGGAATGGAAAGGGATACTTTAGTAGAAGGTTTTAGAAAAAATGGAAAACTGTATGATATGCGCTACAATAAAATAATTGCAGATGGCGATGTCAGCGTATACGTAAAAATTTTACAGGCTAAACCATACGCAAATACACACATTGGGAAAATTGAATGAGTAAGCATTTACTTCATAATTTTCGGAAACACCCCAAGAACTATGTACTAATCGCACCTACCCAATAATTCAACGGAAACTATTAGGAAATCAAATTAATCGATGTTCCAAAGACATAATCTGAAACTTTCAAGAAACTCTCTTCCAGGAAATATTGAGGAACTTGCGCTTGACATTGGAAATATTCCATTCCACGTTTTGCAAGACCACAGGAAATGTGCCTCATATTTCTGTAACCGTCAGCGTTACGAAATACCTGAAATATATCAAAGATTTATGGAAAATGAATTATTCAAAGCATTTAGTGGATTATTTAAGCGATTAAAACACCAACACCACGCTAAAAGCCTTGTGTTACGATGTCGACTCAAATACCGTAGAAGGTTTGAATGCAATTATCGCAAAATCTGTTGGTGGCAAAAGAATTAATTTTTCCCGTGGGCAATCATACGCATCACGAGCCAAGTTCGCTGTATTACAACACAACAGTCAAAGGGGACACTATAATCTATCATAGCAGAGTATTCATCAAATTACAGCTGAAAATCGAGAATATCAGAACTTGAAAAACGACGATTACTACTAAATAAACGAGCCACCACAAATCAACCAAAACGACAAAAAGAAAATTAAAGTTTTTTGGAGAAGACTCTGAATATGGAAATCAAACCTGCCAAAATTTGGATAAATCACCTGAAGAGTATACCGAACTTAGAAATGATTTTTTGAAAAAATTGAAAACGGAAGCTGCTGAACATGACAGAATTGAAAGGTCAACTATAAACCAGTTCAATGAAGCGAAATGGTTTCAAGTGCGTATGAGTCGTTTAACTTCGAGGTATTGGATATCGACACATTAGAAGAATTTTCTGGTGTCATTGACATACCATATTTGGCACAAATAAATTCAATAAATTACAAAACAAGTTCAACGTGACATTCAAAAAGGTTGCGACCAAGAAATGTTTAAAGCTGCGATGGAAGTAAAACAAATAGCAATTGAATAAAAAGCATAGAATTCGATGGTATCCCTCTATAGTTTGCGTTTAAATAGATGGGTGTTATTCTAAGCGAACACACAGACGCAATAGTAATCATTCCTCACTTTCTGGTGTCGGACCAATTATTGCTCAATCTACAAAGAAGGTCATACAGACTTCCGTTCGCAATAAATATTGCATTGGTCGCAGAGCAGAATTGCAAAAAGCTTAACCTAAACATCATGAATGCAATTCGAACTATACTGGCTATACTATCAACTGGAATGGAAAGGGATACTTTAGTAGAAGGTTTTAGAAAAAATGGAAAACTGTATGATATGCGCTACAATAAAATAATTGCAGATGGCGATGTCAGCGTATACGTAAAAATTTTACAGGCTAAACCATACGCAAATACACACATTGGGAAAATTGAATGAGTAAGCATTTACTTCATAATTTTCGGAAACACCCCAAGAACTATGTACTAATCGCACCTACCCAATAATTCAACGGAAACTATTAGGAAATCAAATTAATCGATGTTCCAAAGACATAATCTGAAACTTTCAAGAAACTCTCTTCCAGGAAATATTGAGGAACTTGCGCTTGACATTGGAAATATTCCATTCCACGTTTTGCAAGACCACAGGAAATGTGCCTCATATTTCTGTAACCGTCAGCGTTACGAAATACCTGAAATATATCAAAGATTTATGGAAAATGAATTATTCAAAGCATTTAGTGGATTATTTAAGCGATTAAAACACCACGCTAAAAGCCTTGTGTTACGATGTCGACTCAAATACCGTAGAAGGTTTGAATGCAATTGTCGCAAAATCTGTTGGTGGCAAAAAAATTTACTTTTCCCGTGGGTAATCATACACATCACGAGCCAACTTCGCAGTATTACAACACAACAGTCAAAGGGGACACTATAATCCAGCAAAGTATTCATCAAATTACAGGCCAAAATCGAGAATAGCATGAAAAACGACGATTAATACTAAATAAAAGAGGCACCACAAATCAACCAAAACGACAAAAAAGAAAATTAAAGTTTTCTGGAGAAGTCTCTGAATATGGAAATCAAACCTGTCAAAATTTGGATAAATTACCTGAAGAGTATACCGAACTTAGAAATGATTTTTTGAAAAAATTGAAAACGGAAGCTGTTGAGCATGATAGAATTGAAAGATCAACTATAAACCAGTCCAATGAAGCGAAATGGTTTTAAGTGCGTATGAGTCGTTTAACTGCTACAAAATTTGGAGAAATAAGCCGTAATAAAAACATAAAATTTCTGAACAGTAAGGTTTCAAATATCTTATATACTTACTACTGTTATTTATTCTAAGTCAACAATATACGGGATGGAAAATGAAAAAAATGCGATAAAGCAATTTTTGAACGAAAATAATACAGAAGTAGCGAAATGCTGTGTATTCATTTATCAAAAATATCCATGTCTTGCCGCGACTCCCTTATGGATTGATTGGGCATGATGTAATAATTGAAGTAAAATGTCCCTTTAATGCCAAAGGCTTGCATCCACTAGAGGCTGCGAAATCAAAAATAATAAAATCCCAACTAGAAATTTCAAACCGAGATTACTGTTATTTTATCGTGTGGACGCTAAAAGGACTTATTTCTTTACGAATAGCCCGGAATTCAGATTTTTTTTATCAAATTATGCTGCAGAAACTTCTGAGTTTCTACTTTAACTGACTACTCAAATAAATCATAGATGGTCGTCTTCAAAGAAGTAGGCACTTAAGAGACTTTCCAGATAATCCAGAAACGGATTTTAGCAACGTCTTTAATTAAATATTATGCATTACATACATTTAATTATTGTTATTATTAATTTTAAATTATTTGTTTAGTATTTAGAATTTATATAAATTTTATTTCTGTGAGCATAAATGAATAACTGAATTTTTATTTGAACAAAAATATAATGAGTACATATATCGTTGCTTTTAGATCTGTGTGGAAATTTAACAAATTTGAATTTTGTACAAAATGGGATAAGAAATGGCCAGGTTCCTTCCTAATAGGCTATATTCCAGAGCTTTATCTAAAAATCATTTTAGAATCCCATGTCCTTCGAGCATGCTGAATTTCATCAAAATCGGATAAGAAATGGCCAAAGGAGTGAAACCGGCTTTATTCGACCCTTTCTTCATTCATCTGACATCGGGACTCAACGGATTCTTTCTTTTTCTACGTCAAAAATACGATTAAAAAATCGAAAGAGAAGTTTAGTTGTCTGTATTAAATCAATAAGATTGTTTCGGCTTTTTATATACACAATATATTAATAATAATGGCATTCACAACATTTTCGACTTGTCAATCAGAAAAATGAAGAGGCCAGTCATTTATAATATATATCTACCAAAAAAGTAGAAATAGCATAAAACATACAGAAATGAAAAGTTAACTCTCGGGTCTGAGGTCAACCTATCACCAATACCACGTTTGACGCCGCTCAACAATATCATCACTATTGGGAACGCGCTCGAGTTTTGCTTGAGAACGATTACAACCATCAAACTACTATTCTTCTTCACATGAAGCAACACAAACAAAATAAATTAATTTTTAACTTCAGTCTGCTCTTGATCTCCACCTACAGCGACAACACGATGCTCTCTCTCTGTGTTGGCCGCCAACCACATTTTATGGGTACTAAAAATGGTGGTGAAAAGATATAAATAAGTTTTTGTGTCTTTTGTATATGGATATCTGTACCCGTCTAGGACGGCTTGTTCCAATTAACGTCTAGAGTATCGGGTACCTGACATACGAATTGATTTAAGAATTATTTGTCGGTTGACTTGAAGGTTTAAGGATTAAATATCGGCTTTTCGGATCGTGTCGACTTGCGTTGAGTTCAGGGTTGAGTTAAGAGTTACGACTCGGGTTGAGTTAAGAGTGAGTTAGTTTTGTTATAGGATTGAGGATGAGGTTCAGTTAGGGATTTGTTTTTCTGTTGATCTGGAGATTAAATCAAGTTGATTTTAGATGAATTCACGTGTCCACGTCATTTTCCAGATCGAAATTCTGATTACCACGCGGGGTTTCAGCCCATAATAGTTAAATTTTTTGCTGTTTAGTTTAAAACTACAGATAATTTAAATATAATTTTTTCAATCTGTAGAGTTTCGCTGCCAACATGTTGGAAGATTTGTTGTTGTTTTGTTGACAATTTTTAAAGATGAGCGTTCATAATTCAACGTGCTGATTTTACTACCCAAGAGATGACAGTGAACAAATCGGAAGACAGCATTGTAGTCTGCTTACCGGTTAATGAACCAACAAGGCTTTTACGAAATTCCATTAATTAAGCAGTTTTAAAATTTAATTACAGACCACCTAATAATTCGAAACAACTAGATATTTGTAGAAATAGAACGATGAAATTTAGACATTCATTATGTTAAGTTTATTGTTTTTAAGTAGGTATATTCAAAACTAGTATTTTGATGAAGAGATACAACTTAAGATTAGGGTGCGCTAAAACATTTTCGGTTAGAGGATTCGACATCGATGTATAAAACATAATCAAGAATCTGTGTGTTCTTAACTTTAACAAATTATTGTTAAATTCGCTGTTATATTTAACGAACTTCTCAGTACAACAAAGTCTCACAACAAATAATCATTTGCTATAAGACAATGAAATTCCAATTTATCAAACTAATTTCTTCAGTCCCTTTGGCTTTAGTAATGGAATTCACTGCATTGTTAAAAATTTATTAAATGTATTTCTTTAGGGTCAGATTGTCAAACTATCTTCGTTTGATATTATTTAAGTAAACCACTATGACACAATAGCACAAATCACTGTTCTGCAACAAAATTTAATCGTTAAAAGTACTTTAAAGTATTTCAGTATAAAATACCCAAAATTGTAAATTCAAAAACCATAACCAATTCTTTAAATAGAAAAACAACTTCAAAGTACTAAAGTCTAGATAAAAATAGGAAAATTCTGTATACAAATACTGCAAAACATTTACATACACACATCGAAAAATTAGAAAACTCATGAGAAATTAATTTTTCGTTCGTTTGTTATTTTTAGAGATACACTTTTGTCGCTTAACAAAAATGAATTGATGTGGAAAATGAAAATTTTCAATGCGAGTTTTTTCTCCTATTTAAATTTTGAATATGTATTCCACAAAATGGAAAAATAAAAAAAAAAAACATCACGCTAGTGTAGAAACCCCAACCAAATCACAAATAATTCAAATAAAAAAAAATAAAAATTCATATGGGGGATGCACAGTGTACCCAACACACAACACAATATCCAGATGGAAATAAAAATAGAGAGAAGCAGTTTTTCATTTCATAAACTTTTTGTTTTTTTTGGAAAAATATCAGTCTTTATTTATTTATTTATTTTAGTTATTTTTTGTTGGTTTCATTTTAAATTTTTATTTGGCTTTTTTCTTGGAAAATACCACTAACAAAATATTATGGCAGCAAAATAAAAAATAAATTTAATATTAAATTAAATCGAGAAAAAAAAATATTTTTTTTTAAAATGTATGTAATACACACACAGATATAGTCGGAAAGTACGTACATAGAAGAAAAATTGTATTTAAATTGAAAAACAACTTTTGGCTGTCTCAGAAGTGATTTTCTTGTATTAAAAATTTAATATTGTATGTAGCTAGTTCGTATAGAAAATTGCAAGCAAGGATCAAAAAGTAGCTAAAGTATTTGTGAATGTGTGTATAGTTAAATTAAACTTTATCAAATTTCAGTTTAGAATTTGAAAGCTGTTTTACAAAAATGTTTTTTTTTTAAATGTTTAATTAAACAAGAACTTTCATTGTGGAAAATGAATTTTTGAAAGCTTTTTGTACGGCAACGTACAGAAATATTTAAAGTTGGCAAAATGTTAATTTTCTGCACCATTATACTTGCTACATTTTAAACTTTAAACAAAGCTTTCGTATTACTTTGTGTGATGGGTTTATAATTTATTATTTAATTGTGTGCTTTTGAATGATATTTGGCCAGAGGCTCTAATCTCAAATTCCACATCCATTTTCTTAAAAACGTTCGGGATTTGTTAATCATGTATTCATGCATTTTCTACTTAAGGAAATTTTTCGTTACTAAGGGAATATTAGATTTTGTCTTTAAGAATGGTATCCACAACCTGGCTTAACTCCGGGTCTGAGTCGGCCAAGGAATTGTTCAAAGTTCCATTGAAATATTCGCAGTTCACTGGGAATATTATTTAACCGATAAAACAAATTTACAGGCGATTTGGCCTGACCTGAATGTCGTAAGGCGAATGTAAAAGTTGCTTTTATTATTGAGTGTTAAAAAATAAAAATGTTTAATACAAAAGTATAAAATGTTTTATACCGTAATTTTTACAGTATATTTCCAATGCACTTGAAACATAAAAAAATTAAATGTGCTGGCCCGATAGATCCAATTTTGTTTTAAAACAATTTTGAACATTCCTGGGGCGACTCAGGCCCGGAATTGCAATTTTTAAAATGAGATGTACATTGACCTATAAAAACAGACAAAATGCAATTCTACCCCATTTTAATAGCATGAATCTTGTCAACCCCACATTGTACTTTAGAGGTAGGAACGTTTACGTGTCCAAATTAAGTGATTGGAGGGAACCCTTCCAGCCCTCTATAATACAGAGAAGTTTGTTGGCCCCACTTTACACTAAAATGGTAGGTACACTTTTTAATCAGTGAATTGAAATCTTGTTTCTTGTCTTGAGGACGATCCACGTTCAGATGCAGTAAAAATTTGAAGATGATGAATTTAAAGTTTTACTGGATGAAAATCCGTCTAAAACTCAAAAACGGTTTGCAGAACAGTTAGGAGTTACTCACCATGCAATATCACTTCGATTACATGCAATGGGAAAGATACGAAAGAAAGGAAGATGGGATCCTCATAAACTGACTTAAGAAAACAAAAAGCCGAAGAGTTATTGTTTGCACAAAATCATTACGGGTGATGAAAAGTGGATTTTGTACGACAATTCTAAACGCAGAAAAGCATGGGAATGATGCAGGCCAGCCATCAACATCAGTTGCAAAAATGAATATTCATGCCAAGAAAGTGTTACTGAGTGTCTGGTGGGATTAGAAAGGAGACATTTATTACGAGCTTCTGGAACATGGTCAAACTGTTACAGCTGAACGTTACCACGCCAAATTGATCAAATTTAATGATGCCCAAGGAAGACGGAAGATGATATTGCTGTATGACAACGCTCATCCACATACAGCAAAATCAACCCAGGAACTCAACTTCTCCTTATTGAGGAATGCCAGTCTAACGGAAATTTATTTATTTATTTTATTTACATAGAAATTTACTAATATTTTAGCACACTGTATTTTGAGCTAAAGCTCATTCACAATACAGCGTGCCAAAACGTTTGATTTATTTATTTAAAAAAGCAGTAAAATTATCAGCCATGCTTATCCATCCAGCAATTGGTCAACTTCGCCTCGGCAAAAAATAATTTTCAAGCCAAGCTTTTACCATTTTTCTCGACAATTTTGAATTGGCCATTTCCTATATGTGTTCGTATGTAATCAGTACTCGTGCGTGCCGTACCATTGTCCGGTGGTTCGTCGTAAAATCGGGCAAATTTTTTTCAATGGTTCAATCTCTTCACCATCTATTTCTTCGGATTCTTCTCCATCTATATCTGCTCGTTCAATCTTCTGTGATGCATCTACATCCAAATAATTGAAACTGGATTCTTCCCCGTAATGATTCGTCGGCGTGTCCCCATAACTGACTTCCTTCTCTATTTTAATTGTGGAGCTAAAACCACCATGATCGGCGGGTGACATGTCTGTAATTCCACATTGTGTTATGATAGTTTCAGACGCTTTGCACTGTTCCACAAATTTATACGCAAAAAAATAAAAAATAAAGGCCGGGAAGTTTTACAGCATGCAGCGTATTCTCAAGACTTGGCTTCCTCTGATTACCACTTATTCAGATCGATGTCATCATATTTAAAAGACCAGCGGTTCATGACAGTTGAAGATGTGCGAAAATGGCTCAATGACTTTTTTGCTTCGAAACCAACAAGTTTCTATCGCGAAGGCATTCATCATCTAACCGACACATGGCAAGAGACCATAGATAGAAATGGCGAATATTTCGATTTTTAATCTTTGTAATAAGTACCTCTTCAATAAAATTGAATTTGACCCCAAAAAGCCGAGTTTCTACTTGCACACCTAATAATTACACCCGACACATAAATGCCTTGATATATGTAATATTAGTGATTTCACATTAAAAAAACGTGTAAAACGAAAGTATAGTGGAACTTTTCAGCCCAATTTAGTGATTCACAAAAAGTGGTTAAATTTATGTATTCACTGTAACGCATGGTTATGTGTATAAAAGTCCAAGTCGTCAATGTACCTACTAATAATAGTAAAATCATAATTTTGCCAATGGATCAAAAAAAAATTATAACAGCTGAGCTTAAAAAAAAAAGTGTTGACATTTTTCTAGAAAAGTTAACGGTCGTGATAATGTTATAATGAGAAAATTAAACGATTGGTCGGTTTATTAATCTTTAGTTTTCTCTTTTTTTTCGTTTTATTCTATGCAATCTTTTCTGGGGCTCAAGGCACTCTCAACTCTTTCGCAGTTAACTATTACCGTCCTACTTTACGCAGTAGTTGCCAAATCGAGGACGTGCGGCTATAGACCCGTTTTTTATAAACCACCTGCACATTGCATTGCTTCATGCCAGCATATAGTACTAATATGAAAGGCGGGTCGGCCCATGAATTCTGCACTCTCAACAGGGGGTCTAGTTGTGTTCATCGTCATCACCGATCGTTATCAGATGATCAAAAATCCCTTTTGCACCCCGCCCCTATCAGGATTCGAACCCGGTACCTCCCGATCCAAACGCCACAGCTTTAGCCACTGAGCCGTTTGGTCAGGGTTCTCTTTTCTTTGATTTTTGTCATTTAGTTTCTCTCTAATATCTTTTATTCTATAGTTTTTTTCTTATGAAATAAGTAGTTAATGATTGTAATTAGTAATTGTCTAGTGTATAACTTTCTATCAATCCAAACCGCTCTTCAAGTGTGTTGATAATCCTGCTGTTCCATTATAGAGCAAAGTTAGATAGTGAGGATATGATCCTAGTAAGTAGTAGAGTGTCGGCGAGTATAGTTGAGGAGTGTCTGATCAAAAGTAGCTATTTACATTTTCCAACATGTAATTATTTTTTTTCTATAATTTTTTTTTTTCGATATCAGAATGGACCAAAAGTGGCTATTTCTCTATCAAAAATGTTCATAAATTCAGAAACAGCCCCTACATCAGATCGTTACAAGACATAAATTGTAAGACACAAAAAGGCCACTCTTCTATTCCATAAAAGTCTATAAACAATTTATCGTTTGAGAAGTCTAATAGAAAAGAAGGCACACTAAGAGCACTAAACAAAACAGAAATATGGCGTAAAAAACGCATAATACCAAAGCAACCTTGATTATACAAGCCATAATCTAAAAAACGAAGCTTTTTTAAGGGAATTAGAAAACGACGAAAAAATCAAAATTTCCATAGTAAAACCAGAGCCTTCTGGAGTATAGAGCCATAATCATTATGACGTATTTTTTAGAAGCTTTTTTAGTGGTATAACTTTTCACTGATTTCCATAGGAATTCATAGTAAAAATGGTGTTTTTTAGCTTCAAGTTTTGCAATGAAAAAAGCAAAAATGTTACAAAATTTTTATACAAAAGTGTTCTACATATCTTTAGCAGCAATATACAGGAAGGGTATATGGGTATTAAGTAAGTATTACTTGCAGAAATATTAAAATTAAATTATTTCTAAAATATATTTTTCGAACTTTCATTTTGAAAAATACATCAAAGTTGGCTCTGACGAATTAAAATAATACTTGCTAAATGTATCTTTAGTTTTACTAGTGTACGTTAGATGTCTCAGATTTATACAGAAAAATACGAAAAATAATTGTTTAATCACAAAATTATGACACGTTCTTAATATTTTGAGAATTTGTTTTGCTTTTCCTACAATTTTTGAACTCAAATTTCCCCAGGTGGCAATTTTTCGTACGATTTTTCAAAATGTTTACTGCCCACTGCCATCTATGTATATTGACTTAATGCACCCAACTTCTAGTAAGCTTTTCTTTTTAATTTGACCAGAATGCTGTTATTATGAACTTTTTTTTATATTTTGGTTTAAATAAATCAATTATTACAAGAAAACGAAAACGATTTACTTAAACGACATTTATATAAGATGAAATTCAAACATTTATGAAAATATTTCAGAAATCATAATTAAGAATTTGCAAAGTTTTCATTTACAAATTTGTCTTAGGAAAAAAAGTGATTTCCCATATGTTTTATGTGTTTTACCAAAGCAACCTTGATTATACAAGCCATAATTAAAAAACGAAAAAATAATTTTTTGAATTTCATCTTATATAAATGTCGTTTAAGTAAATCGTTTTCGTTTTCTTGTATTAATTGATTTATTTAAACCAAAATATAAAAAAAAGTTCATAACAACAGCATTCTGGTCAAATAAAAAAGAAAAGCTTACTATAAATTGTGTGCATTAAGTCAATATACATTACATAGATGGCAGTGATGGCAGTACACATTTTTTAAAAATCGTACCAAAAATTGCCACCTGGGGAAATTTTAAGTTCAAAAATTGTAGGAAAAGCAAAACAAATTCTCAAAATATTAAGAACGTGTGATAATTTTGTGATTAAACAATTTTTTTTTCGTATTTTTCTGTATAAATCTGAGACATCTAACGTACACTAGTAAAACTAAAGATAAATGTAGCAAGTATTATTTTAATTCGTCAGAGCAAACTTTGATGTATTTTTCAAAATGAAAGTTCGAAAAATATATTTTAGAAATAATTTAATTTTATTATTTCTGCAATTAATATTTACTTAATACCAATAAACCCTGCATGTATGTTGCTGCTAAAGGTATGTAGTAGTGCGTTTTTTTATTCGCTATCCGGAGCTGCTATCGAGAGCCGTCATATGAAAATAGCTCCGGATAGCGGCTCCATATAAATAGGTAGAGCTAAATATTTTTTATTTCACGTTTCAACTTATGAATTGAATTAAAAATTATATTTTAACGTTAACTTAATGTAATTTACCAATAAATAGCACGTCAAATTTAAATTTGGGTGTAGAAAATTGACTGCTCCGCATAGCAGCTATCGGGAGCGAATAAAAAAACGCAGCTTACAACACTTTTGTATAAAAATTTTGTAACATTTTTGCTTTTCTCAATGAAAAACTTGAAGCTAAAAAACACCATTTTTACTATGGATTCCTATGGAAATTAGTGAAAAGTTATACCACTAAAAAAGCCTCAAAAAAATACGTCATAATGATTATGGCTCTATACTCTAGAAGGCTCTGATAATACACAAATTATTTTAATTTCAAAAATATTAAAAAAATAAATAACTGAAGATATCGGCATGAACTGGCCACTAAATTGCAAGTAATACGATCTTCCAAGCTTACATTAATACCAGAGTAACAAAAAACATGTTCTGCTTAGCAGATCCACAATGGAAACAATTTGTGGTTGGGCTTTTGGCGCGGTTTTTGTATCACAAATTTAAATTTAATTTCTCATTTTTTATCTGAAGGGGGGAAGGTCCAATGTTACGCCCTTTGTTACATAAAAAGAAATTAAACTGTGATTTCGGGCTACAGAAAAACTGTGAATGTAATGTCCCGTATGTATAACGAACTGCTTTTTTAAAAAATATTCAACATGCATATAGCAGAATTTGTAACATAACGTGCTCATTTCGGCGATTATCGGTTATGTAGATTTTGATATTTTTTTTTTCAAACTTGGCGTCTAAGATTTAACCCGAGTAACCCCATGTCACAAAAAAGCGACAAAAATATGTATTGAGTTTGAGATTAAATCTCTTATAAATTATAAAGAAACTTAATGAATTTTGTAGGAACTCCGAATATTGGGAAGAATTCGATGACATACAAGAGTACGTAGTAAAAATACGAAATTCAACGAAACTATAGTATTACCCCGCTTGCTTTACTATATCAAAATGCAATTTTTCCGTAAGAGGTGACATTATAAAAACCATACACAGATCCAACAATCAATATGTTTCCATATTCAAAATAGCAGATTATATAACATTTTTAATGGAGCAGGCCACTAAAACATTCCTGACTTAAAGGGACTATATTATAATCATCCTCTTTCTCATGCCGTATTCATTTAAGCCGGAAAGCAAGTATGTTGTGGTCTTTTTAAGGGAGGGACTATACCACATCTCACCGACGTAGAGAAATTCTAAAAAGCTTACAACAAACTCAATATATCTCAAATAACTTATTTTTCTACTAACTAAACATCATGATGTAGAATACTTTTTCGTTAGAATGAACAAATATGTCGCGATAGTAATATTTTGCGGGGCTGAGAGCAAAACTGTATTAAATAACTATCCTATGTATAACTTTGGGCTAACTTCAGAAAAAAATATTAAAAACTTTCGTGACAGCAGGATTTTCGGGGCTGGGAGTAAAAAATGTCACCATAGTACTATTTAGTGTTACTGTCGTATTTTTCGGGGATGAAAATTTGACTTACTTCACATAATACATGTTTGATCTCACGAATTTTCCTATTGACTAAATAAACAAATTTAACACACTAAAATGATTTGCTTGTTTGCCATCAATGCAATAAGCACTTAGAGAGCCCAAAGAGTCATGTTCCATCTAAGGCGTATTGAAATAACTTGCTTCCAGGTAACATTTCCCTTGAAATTGCGGTACTAACTGAACCAGAACGACGTTTGCTTCAGCGCACGATTCCGTATGTCAAATTTCTAGGCAAATTTGGTCAGTAAGGCTTCAAAGGACATGCAACATTATATGCTCTCGATATCTTTGAAGTCAGCGAAATGCTTCCTCTACCGCCCGCAGATGGAGGAATTGTTGTAGTGCCTGATACTCTGGATATATTGAATGTATCCACAGATTATAACATTTCCCCGGATTAAACCGTTTCCCCGTCTACGATTATATCATTTCCCCGGATCTTATTACATTGCCTTTGTTATTGAATGTGATGGTTTAAATGCCGCGTTCAATGGCAGTTTATGTGGCAGGGAAAACGATGGAATTAGACTCCTAAATCTTCGTGCTCAAATAAAATTATTGTTCGCCGAACATAATGTTGGAATATTCATTGTTGCTATCAGTGTATTTTGTCTCATGGATTGTGAAACCAAGTTTCATTTCACCGATTCCCATTCATGCGAAACAAAGGGAAAAAGGGGAGCATAAAATGGAAAAACCTCTGTCATCGAATGCGATACTATTGACGAGTTCCTTCGTATTATCCGCCGAACTGTGCATTCCAAAGTCGGTATACAATTTTTAATTAATGCCATCAATATTGTCGTCAAAGGAGTTGTACCAATATCGCAATATTTAGAGGGACAGCCATCGATACAGGTAGGTGAAGAAGTTCCAACCGGAAATAAACCAGAATCACTGTGGAGGTAGGTATGGGCTGGGGTTGGCTTACCTACTCCCAAATTTATTTTTATTTTTTTCTGAGGTAATTCACGTCTTCCCAAACTTCTCTGTGAGGAAACCGAATATTTATGTAAATTCTCTGTGGCGGCTGATTTCAGCTGCGGCACGCCTTTATAGTTGCGCCGGTAGGCTTGCAACGTAATTGCTATACGTTGGGAGCTCCTTAATGGATGGGCGGGAGCACATCGAATTGAATTAAAACAAAGTCTCCACTCTTCCACAATTCCCTGAGCTTTCAACCGACAAAATAATTACTAAATTTGGTGCGAACAAACCATCTACCGATAATCAAAACTCCACCCACAACCAGTAAATTCATCGCAATTCATTCCTCTGCAAACATCCGTAATGATCATGAGCTTAATGTTAAAATCTTTCTTTATTTGTGATATTTAACTTTTCTACTAACTAGAAGACCGGTTTCGGAATTATTATTCCTTTTTCAATTCTTTTAACAATTACAATTTTTTCTGATTAACAAATTCTTTTTCATATTAATTGACGACAATGGCATTATTATCTAACCTTACTATTTGAAAATTAAATCATCAATTATTGGATCAAAGCTTAAATTTTTATGTTTCTTTAATATTTTTGTTTATGATTGATATGAAATAACATTGGTGAGACGAAGTGAAGAATGAAGTGCAGGCAGGTATCATAGGTGAGTCAAGCGATTAGTTGGTCAGTTTTATTAAATATTTTTTTAAACGGTCATCACAGATTTATCAATTTCCAAGAAAGCCTAAAACCAAGCTCCTGAGTAATAGTCAGTGCAATTGACCGTAACTTCGACATTCATACAGCTGCTCCTCGTCATGCTGTAAAGCTGTTCTTCGACAATTGTCCATTTATTCCTCGATATTATACTCATCTGTGCTTCGACATTCATACAGCTATTCTTCGTCATTATTCACATCCGTTCGCCGACAACCATATAACTATTCTTCGAATTCTAACACAGCTGTTCTTCATTACGCTACACAGCAGTTCTTTGATAGTTTCTTCGCTGTTCATTGGAGTGGACAGCCAACAGTGGTCGATATCGGTGGCCGGTTTGTCATTACCATTGTGAAATTTGTTAATTTGTATTTAACTTCAAAATCATTTTCAAAATACAGTAATTACTATTTGTATTTTGAACCATTTTCAAGTTTAATGATTACGATTTGATTTCAAAATTATTTTGAAATTATGAATTACTATTTTATGTATATGTATACTATAGTATATCAATCATTAGGGTGAGGTTATCAATAATTATTGAAATAAATTATCTATTTTTTTTTCGTTGTTCAACAAATATTATCACATTTATCAGTTATTCTCTAAATTAAAAATACTGATACTTTACAGCATCGAATAATTTTTACAAACAAATTAACGGTGTTGCGATGGGTTCTCCGCTATCGCCGATTATAGCCGATATAATAATGGAAGTGTTGCTCGACACAGTACTCAGCTCCATTAATGTTGATATTCTGTTTGTTAAGAAATATGTTGATGATCTGTTGTTGTGTGTCCCGGAAGATAAAATTAATGAAGTACTGTCAAAATTTAACTGTAATTATTTTGGCCTCAAATTTACTTTGGAGATGGAAACGGAGAGCAAATTGCCTTTTATGGACGTATTCTAAATTTTAATAGTTTCCACCCGTTGAACCAAATTGTTAATACTGCATTTGGGTTTGTTAACCGAGTTAAAAAATTGACCACGGATGCAACTGTTGACACCGATGAAATTATCAAAAATTATTTGTCTAAAAATAACTACCCAAAATATTTGATTAGTAAATTGATTAATCGGTTTAACCAAATTAACCGTAATAATAATACCATTAATAATAACAGTAATATAGTGAATCGCGAGGCCGCTACTAACCAAATTGTATCGTACAAACCAATCGTTTACGTGCAAGGCCTTAGTGAGCATATTGCTAAAGTGTTGCGTAATGAAAACATAAATTGCAAAATCACTCTTTCGGCAGCTAATCCACTGAGGAAAAAGATTTTCAGTCAATTGAAAGATAGCACACCGGAGTTACTCCGATCTAACGTAGTGTATTTGGTTCCGTGTGGCGCCTGTGGTCTTAAGTATGTGGGAACTACGAAACAACTGTTGAAGAATCGACTGAGTCAACATAAATCTGACTGTAAGGTACCAATAAGGAATCCTCTAGCCACCACACTGTGCCAACATTCCCATATTACGGGGCACAAATTTAATTTGAATCAAGCGAAAATTCTTGAATATGAGGGATTTTATAGGAACCGTTTGTTTTTGGAAATGGCTCATATTGTCGGCAAGCAGGAAACTTTGGTGAACAAGAAAACTGACACGGATGACCTCAGCAAAGTTTATTCTGGTATTATTAACACAATTTCCAAATTAGTATGTGAAAATCCATAACTCTAAATTCTATAATCCACTAACCAAAATAATATTTCGAATGTAGATAGCCTAAAAAAAGTTTCGGACAAGAATTATTTGAATGTTTTGATTCTACGAAAATATTTTGGAAGATATACACAAACAATTACGGATTTATTTTTATATAACTATATACATACTTTATATAAATTAATACAATCTGAAGTGTTTGTGTGACATTTTGCTTTTTGGAATATTTGGGGGGAAAATTATCATTTAACGGTAGGTTCAAAATTAAGCAGTGCATGAAATTTTCTATAAATTGTCTTATTAAAAAATACTTTTTGTGGTTGTTTTTATATACATATGTATGTATGTATACAGACCTGAAGAAGATATAATAATATCGAAACGTCGTCGTAAAAGAGAGAGTTTTATTTTCAAGGCTGTAAACCCGAAGGTAGCATAAAATATTCTCTAAATTAATTTAAATCTATCAACTAGTATTAATTTCAATTAGATGTCAGTGTTTATTTCGATAATTTATTTTCAATTTATTAAGTGGTACATATTTAACTTCAATTATACAGTATTGAATTTTAGTCATTAATTAACTTCAAAATTGGCAATTATTTTTGAACTTGAATTAAACATTGTTGTGAATTTTAATTAACATTTTTAATCTTAGTCTTCGGTCTGGAGTTTTCCCCAAAGTATGAAAATTATCATTGATTACCAATTTTTAAGTCTGGTTCACGTAGCCATGTTCGAAATTATCGTGGAATTTCTTTACTTTCAAGCATCCCGAAACCTTTTGAAAGTCTAGTTAATACCCGATTATTTTTTATAATTAAAAATGTTATAACGACAAAACAACATGGTTTTTATAAAGGTCGATCTACGATTACAAATCACGCGATCTTTAATAATTATGTTACAGTGGCGCTTGAGTTAGGTTTCCAAACGGATGTATTATATACAGATTTCAGTAAGGCCTTTGATAAGGTAGACCACGATTTGTTAATTAATAAACTCTATCAGTAAAATTCAAATCAAATACCAGTGCAATGGATATGATCATATTTGACTGGTCGAAAGCAGTATGTTAAAATTAACAACTCTATTTCAAGAAAGTGTTTAGCATCGTCTGGAATACCACAAGGTGGTACTCCAGACGATGCGACCTGCGACCACTCCTTTTTAATATTTTTGTGAATGACGTGATTGGTTTCCTGCCTTACTAAGAAGTTCTTATGTACGCGGACCTTTTATAAATCTATAAAACTATTAGGGACATTTTTGATGCCTTATCATTTCAAATTGATATCACCTAACTTGTTTTTTAATTTTCATATTGACAGCATCATTAGGCGTAATTTTATATCATCTTGCTGATCAGGATATCGATTCAATCAGTACACTTTTTAGAAGATGTGTATCATTCCAGCCTCAAATAATAATTTAGGTTCAGAAAATTTCTACAATTTTTCGGCGACCAGGGCCCCTATTCTCGAATTCCACATCCATATTCCACATGTGGAAATCTGTCAAAATTCACAAAAACGTTCGGAAATTTTATTTCATGTATTCTTGAATTCCCTACAAATGGAATTTTTTCGGTACTAAGGGAATATTTCTGAATGGGTATAAGTATGTGGAAATATTCCCCATGTACGAAAAAGTCAATAATGACGTAGATTTTTGAATAAAAAATCATTCCAAAATTTTTTTTATATCAAAATTCATGATAACATAAAAAGAATTCTTAAAAAATGGACTGACATATAGCTAAAAAAAAACATTGCAAATTGCAAAGCATTTGCAAACATGCTCTGGTAAAATTACAAAATTGCATTGTTTAAAATAAACCATGTAACGGTGTCATCAAAGGGACGTCGTTCCAAAGTGGTTGATAGCAAAATGATATTTAGGAAAAGTAGACCGGGGGAAAAATTAAAAAGGTTTGGTAGGCTAGAAGGAAAAAAAAGGGAAAGTGAGGAGAAACATTTTTGGATCGTGACAGGATACACGATAGATTTTTTTCGGAATTTTTTTTTGGTTAGTGTGAATAATTAATCATCCGTGTGTCGAGGCTCATGTATATCTGGAGTATATGCTCGTAGCAGTGAACCACCTACATAAAAAAAGAATCCCTGTAAATATTTTCAGAGACAAATAATATAAGTATAGTTTGCGCGTGGGGATCGCGGGTTTGTTCGTGTGTTGGTTGGCGGTGATTATAACGTGGTATTTAGTGAATTTCCACGTACCACCAAATTTCCGAGGAAAAAAAAACTTATACTTATTAAACTGTTTGCAAATAAAAAATAAAAAATAAAAATTTATTAAGAAGAATCCAATTGGTTTCCTTTACGTCGTGGACATGGTGTAGAAAGGGGCGGTTTAAATAACCGTGTTAACCACAGGGTGGGCATACTACACCAACATCGGTATTGAGACGTACCCACGCCTAATCCAAAAAGGAAAGAGAAAAATCCACATGGTCCCATCCATGGTGGTGGGAGCCTAAGGGCCTCCCCAGGTCTAGCGGAGGGTGTCATCAGCAGCATCGAGTGGTGGGGTATAGCAGCATTGGGAGTTGGAGTTTGGGGGACGCACTTGGCCAGTCCATAGTTTGGGGGAAGTAAACGTTATTTTGTTCAGTATTTTAAATTATATATGTGTATTGATTTCATTCATATAACCCCGTTATATTACTTAAATTAATTAACTAATTTGCATTGTCATTTAAAAATCAAAAAAAACCACAACATTTTTTTTGCCATTATTGTGTAACCTTGGTAAATTTGGTCGTACCAGAAAATTCACAGTCTTTTTTTCGGACATATATTTATATATAGGTATTTTTTTTTGTGGAGCTTGCGAAGGACCATATATCCGGAACGATAGGCCTAACTGGAAAAGTTACCCACTTTCCAAATAAGATGAGTGCGTGCTAAGCGAGCGGGATTAGGGCGGGGTGAAATCAAATGAAAGTCCGGTTACCAGGTTTTATGTTACCGGTGGTCGAGCGAGAACGAACCCATTACCACTAATCGGCGGGACGAAAGAAAAAAAATCAGCTCATCAGACCCCAGTAACATAATGGCGCCCAAACGGTTTAATGTACAATAAGTAATTCATTTTTAATTATCGGATACGAAATTTTGATCGGTCACGAGGCGTCAGCATTTTCGGATTTGTTATGGGTAAAAAGCATTTCTTTTCGGAATTCCGAGAGTTGAGTTTGCAGTTATGACCCATGATTGCCGATAGTGGTGACGGTTCGTGTCATGTCAAAACAGTGTTAGATTTTGAATTTGTCGGACCTTATTTTTTTCTAAATTTGATTAGTCTTCTTTCAAAATTACACGTCCATTTCTTGTTTTTCTTTTACTTCCGTTTGGAATGATAAATTGGTTAAACTTGATTTGTTGAGATTTTTGTTATTTTTAAAGATTGAAGGTTGATCCATAAATTGGTTTTCTCGTCTTGAACTTAAGGTTTCAGAAGCGATCTTATCTTCATATTTGAATCGATTCATAGGATTTCACGACTTCTGAAACGCTACGTTCATTTCAATGAGAATTTCAATACGAATAAAGTTAAGTCTCATGTCCTCAGTAGAGTTGATGTAAAATGATACTGAAAATTTTATTCACGTTTTTATTTAGAGTTTCATCTGTCACAAAACATTTTGTCATTACACAAAATTTAATTTCTGATTGAAGCCTGGTAGTCGGAGCGACATTTGATTTCACCCCAACTGATTTAAATACATATAAAAAAAAAAGAGAAAAAGAAGGAACATAATCGATTCCGTTTCCGTTTAGTCAAGTTAGTTAAGTAAGGTAGGGAGTCGCAATAACTTCTGTTGTATCTCGCAAGTAAGAAAATTCAGCTTACTTTAATTTTTGTAAATATTGTAATTATCATTGGTATATCAATTTTAGGAGTTGTATTGTTATTAGTTTCAGTTAGCGAATAGTATTTTTAAAGGTGTGAAGTATATTAAATAACTATTCTCTTAGTTTTGTGTTCTATATACATATATTTTCGGTTTCGTGTAAATAATTACCTAAATTAATAATATGGACGGTATAAATATTAACCATTTGGAACCAGACGAATTCCTAGTAGAGTGTATGGTTAGAAATATTGAAGGGAGCCCTTCTGAAAAGTTTGATCGGCTAAAAATATTTTTCGAGGAAGAAGCTAAAAATCCAGTCCTTCAACCATTTAAAACTCATAAGCCGGCATCTAAAAACCCTGTTCGGGAAATACAAAAATGTTTAATTAAAATCCAAGATCACTTTAATTGGTTTGTAAAGTGTGATGAGAAAGAATTGAATAATGATAAGTTTTACACTACTTTGTCAAGGTTAGGGCATGTAATAAAAAGATTAGAACGTTTGTCTAAATCAACGAAGCGTCATAAAGTTGATTGTCTAAAAGCATTACATAAAGGCAAAACTTTACAGACTTCCATTAAAGATTCCTTAAGTAACCACGACTGTTTAAATGACAAACAAAATCTCGTAATTGAAGTCAAGGAAATATCGTCGTCAGATGAGGGTGCATCGGATATCGAATCCGTGTCTTCTAGGGGAACGGTTGTATCTACACCAAATAAAGGGAATAAGTCGAATAATATTCCGGGTATTCATGATCGTGGTCTGGAAAGTCCAGTACCAAATCTCGAACAATTTCATAATCTAAATATCGATCATCAACGATACGATCCAAATGAAAGCATCATCGAATCGGCTTTAAATATCCACCAGAATCGCCAAAAGATTGCGGTCCCACAAGTAAGCCAGAACGTAGCACCATCAAATATGCAAAATGTTAATGACCAAACTATGTTTTCACGTCATCCGCTACCGGTATTCTCATCTCAACCAACTACCACTTTTGCCCAGGGGGATAAGAAAATTTACCTGTCAACGTGGAAGATTGATTTTGATGGGCGAGCTGATGGTATACCCGTAGAGAGGTTTCTGTTTAGAGTTGAGCATTTTGCACGTAACTATCACGTCTCAGAAAAGGATTTGACAGATCAGATTGGGGTTATTTTAAAGGGGCCCGCTTCAAATTGGTACTGGTGCTATCTACAACGAAATCCGTATACGAACTGGGCGCAACTTAAATCAGCTATTATCGAACGTTTTCAAGATCGTCGAACGGACGATGACATACGTCGACTAATAGATTCACGAAAATAAAAATTGAGTGAAACCTTTATAGAATTTTATAATGAAATTTTAGGTTTGACCCTTCGTTTACGTAATTTTATATCGGACTCTGAAATATTGAGAATCCTCCGTAATAATATGAATCCTGGTTTGCAGAATCATCTTTCTGACCAGGATATCGATTCAATCAGTACACTGGTTAGAAGATGTGTCGCATTGGAAGATATGTGGAAACGGAATAATCACGTTACCAATACATTTCGTAAGACTTCTCAGCAAATTAATGAATTTTCAAGTTCGAATGAGGGTCAAGCTAATCAAATTCCAGCCTCAATTAATAATTTAGGTTCAGAAAATTTCCACAATTTTTCGGCGACCAGTTCGGAATTTCAAAATTTCCAACCTCCTTTCGAATTTAACTCTGGCCAGTTTCAGAACCAAAATTCTCCCAAGCCCCCGTTCTAAGCCCCAAAGACTATTTTGTCATGGTTGTGGTGAAGATGGCACCTATAAATCGCATTGTATAAAGTGTCGTAGTTCGGGAAATGGCGTGATGAAGTATCAGGAAGTTGCCCTGAATACTTCAAGGACTCCTCAGCAGCAACAACAACCACGTCCAGCAATAACCAAAAACCATATCCAACAAAATCGACATTAATTTGTCATTTCGACCAAGACGGAGAATCTCCAAATCCTATAAATTCTAACTCAAAATTTCTTTGTGAAAATTCGCCTGTTATTTCTAAAGGCAAAAAGACTTCTAAATCGGCTAAATTGCGGGTGCGTAATTATTGGGACAAACGGAACTATTTGAAACAGGAAATCGCCGAATCCGTATTTTCAAACGATATGGATTGTCGACCGTATGCTGATATAAGTATTAATGGCATACCATATAAAGGATTATTAGATAGTGGGGCAACCATAACTGCCTTGGGTCGTGGCTGTGAAGCAGTTTTTACTAACTCTAAATGTAATATTTCCTATATTTCATCTCATATTAAGACGGCAGGAGGCCATTCAGAGCGTGTTGTTGGATATATACCATATATGCTAAGGTTTGTTTTAAGGGTATTGAAAAAACCATGCAAATTTATTTGATACCTGGGTTAACGCAGTCATTGTATCTGGGAATTAATTTTTGGAGATTGTTCGGTATCGTACCAGGGTCAATTTCTGAAATAAATAATGACGCTATTGATCTGGAAAATTTCATAAACTTCTTCCTGAAGAACAAATACAGCTCGATAAGGTTATAAACAAAATTCCGTCTTTTAATAAACAAGGTCTATGTAAGACGACTTTAGTATCTCATTCTATTGATGAACAAGGAGCTACACCAATTAAGCAAAGACATTACCCCATATCTCCAATAAAGCAGGAGGCCCTGTATATTTTCATCACGAACTAAAATAAACAAACATCAACTGTTATTATTAATTTAAATTACAGCAAATATTTTGTTTACCTTTATATTATTATTGTTTTGACGTTTATAATTATTAACAATAAAAAATATAATATTTTTTAGTCAGTCTTGCGCTACAACTTGGAATGCGATCACCAATTTATATAAAAATAAAATATAAAATTATAACGTGTATAAATAAAATTGAAATTTATTATCAACCATTTTTATTGTTGAGTTAATTAAAGTGAGTTTTTCAATACGGAGACTTGTTCAACAATTTGCATCACCCACCGAGTTTCTTCCGTGTAATTTATTATTGGACCAAACGAGCCACATTACCAGCGGTATAAATTATATTCAGATTTATACAGGCCCTGTATGCAGAATTACATCGGATGTGGAATTTGGGGGTTATCGAAGAGTCGAGAAGTTCATGGAGTTCACACGTGACATTAGTTCAGAACCGAATGGTAAAATTCAGTTGTGTTTAGACGCTATCCGGGTAAATGAGGTCATGAAAAAGGACGCGTATTCGCTACAAATAATCGATGGACTCTTCAGTCGATTAGAGGATACCAAATTCATTTCAAGTTTGGACCTAAAGGGTGCCTTTTGGCAAATACCGCTAGACAAATAATCCCGAGATAAGACGGCGTTTACCATACCTGGTCGACCGTTATTCCAAATCACCGTAATGCCATTCGGACTTTGTAACGCGCCACATACTATGTGCCGGTTAACGGATCAGGTGATACCCCATGAACTACACGAACGCATATTCGTGTATTTGGATGATCTATTAATCACTTCTAGACGTTCGGGGAACATCTTGATTTGTTGGGAGTAGTCGCGGATAGGTTATCAAAGGCCGATATTGAGAAGAGTAGTTTCCTTCTTAAAACAATAAATTATTTGGGATATGGAATAGGGGATGGTACGAATGTACGATGGCAACAAATACTGAAAAAGTTAGGACCATACATGATTTTCCCGTCCCTACTACTCTTAAGAAACTAATCCGTTTCCTGGGAATGGCAGGATGATATCGGCGGTTCATCATGTCGTATGCATCTCTTGTAGCACCACTTGCGGGTTTGACCAAGAAAAATAATAAATTCGGTTGGACCGACAAAGCGAACGAAGCATTTGAGAAAGTTAAATTGTCCCTGACGAATGCACCCGTACTTGTACATCCTAATTTTCAAAAGCCATTTGTAATTAATTGTGATGCTAGCACTACCGGAGTTGGAGGAGTACTGCTTCAGACGGGATACGATGGTGAGGAACATCCTAACGCATATATGTCGCAAAAGTTGAACGCTGCGCAGCACAACTACACCATTACAGAATTAGAATGTTTTGCGGCTGTGTTGAGTGTGACAAAATTTCGGGCATATATCGAGGGATATTCTTTCACCATTGTCACAGACCACGCGAGCCTTAAATGGCTTATGAGCCAAAAGGAGCTTGAAGGCCGGCTAGCGCGTTGGAGTCTTAAGTTGCAGCCTTTCAATTTCACGGTGCAGCATCATAGTGGATCGCAGATGGTAGTACCATACATCAATGGGACGTCGTTCCACAGTGTTTCGTAGCAAAATTATATTTAGGAATTGTAAGGGTACCCACGCATCCATATAACCTACTAAAAATTGATCCCATTCATCTGGCACCCATAGCAGCTGTACCACTGAGATATTCCAGCATCGGGTTACTATTGATGAGTGGCAGTTCGGGGAAGGATGGGACGCGATTGACCAGTCCCCATTTATAGTTGAAGTAAGCGGGTATTGTACATATTTGTTTCCTTTGGGGTTTTATGGTAAAAAAAAACCCCCAGTTATATTATTTTAATTAATTAATTTACTATTGTTAATTAAAAAAAACATAAAAATTTTGGCCAGCTTGTGTAACCGTTTAAATTTGGTTGTGCATAAACAAGTCGCATTACACTTTTTGGTATATATAGGTATTTTTTTCGAGCTTGCGAAGTGTCGCATATTGGATACCGGTAGTCGTTAAACGGGAACCAATACACACTTCCCGAATAATATGAGTTCGTGCTAAGCGAGAGGGATCAAGGCGGGGTGGAGTCAAATGTAACGTCCGATTACCAGATTTTATGTTACCGGTGGTTGAGCAAGGACGAACCCATTACCACTGAGTGGCGCGGCGGGACGAAAACAAATCAGCTCATAAGACCCCATTAACAAATTTTCTCAACGATATCTATTCTCGATACTCCTTACTATTATCTATTGCATGCCCTGCACGTTTTTCGTTTTAAATCTATTTTCATATCTATTAAAAATCTACAATCACAAATTTTCAGGACAATCCGAATGGATTTAGGAACGAGGAATCTGTATGGGGTTATAAATCTGTATGTGCGGCTACGAGAAATTATTTTATACTATTTAGTCCCTTTTAAAAACGTAGTACATATATACATTTTTTCTTTTCATTAAAATAATTTTTAATTTGATATTATACATTGAAGAGTATTTTATTTTCAACAGACCATAGTGGTTCAGCTATCCATTAATGATGGTTCTTGCACAAGGTGCGGCATAATAAATTCAATTTTTCATAAATTAAAGTACCTACTAATTTTAAAATAATTAGTGAACTTTTAGTATTTATGTTGCCAGCTTATTTAGCCATATTTGTGAACCGGTATCTCATATTATTTATACATAATGCTATTAAATTCTTGAAAAAAAAAACATTTTAAATAAAATCCTCCACTTACACGATTTTTCTAGAAAACGTATCAACAATTTTTTATTTTATTACAATTTGTTTTGCGAACGTTTGAACGAACAGACAAAATACCAACAAATTTAGCATCACATGAACAATAAATTCAAATGGATAAAACTTTTATATTTTATCCCTGCAGTTCCTGTTTACTAATTTTTTATTTCGTTTTTTTTTGGAAAGTAAATTATGTTTTCAAGGATAATCCGATTTATAGCGGAGAAACAAAACAAAAATTAAAAATAAAAAATAAAAATCGCAACAAAAGCTACACAACAAACAAATTCACATAAAACAATGAAATTATTATTAGACAACATTTTCCTCTTGTCTTTTCACATACATTGTTTTTGTTGTGCTCCAGATATAAGCAGACTAACAAATAAAGCTTTCATTGTACGTCGTTGTTTTTCGTCAAAAAATTTATTAACAACAATAACAAAAAATTTTTAAATTTAGTTATTCATAATTGTTTAAAAAATAAGAAATTATAAAAAAAAAAAAAAATGTTGCAACTTTTGTTGCTCATATTACCACTGATGATGTTACCCTCTGTCATTAATTTTACTTTACCAGTGTAAACTACCTGCATATACATATACCACATTTGTGTTTGGGGTATGTTGATATTCTCAAAAGTATACTGTATGCATAACCAAATTTACATAAATTTGTATTATACGATGGTACGGAATCGGAATGTTATTGGTGTTATATGTATGCACGGTGGAAAATATATGAAAAACTATATTTTGTTTAGTTTTTGGATAATAATTTGTTTTGTGTGGAATATAAATAAAACAAAATTTTTGGAATATGAAACATTAACTTCAAGAGTATTAAAAGTTTTGTATATTCTGTGTAGATATATTGTACGATACACGATTTTATGTATAGCAAGAGTTTGGTGGTCTAATAAAATTTTTACACCAAGCTAAACAAAAAAAAAATATTTTGCATAAATCATGCTATAAGTAGTTTTTGCAACAGTATGTATGTATAAACAGTGGATGGATTAATATGGAAATATAATTTTTTTAGATTAGAAGTTACTGCGCATAAATGTATCAAATATGATAATTTATGATTGTTTTGGGGGCACAGGTGATAATGGAAGTGTCTTTGCTGTTTTTTTTTAGCATATATAACTCATAGACGTATAAATATAAAACATTAAAGGAATTGGTTGCAGTCTTATAATAATGTTGTCTCTCACACACAAGATTTATGATCCATTCACAGATGTTTGACGGATAATGCGGAGACGATAAAAATGTTTATTTCTTCCACTTATATATAATTAAATAGTAAAAATAATAAAAAAAAATTATTATTTAAAAAATTACTTTATAAAACAGTAAACTGATTTTAATTTTAATGCCATACTAAGCCATATTTTTAAAATGATTATGGATAACAATGCAGGCTTAATATTAATACGATTTTTTTTTCTTCGCCACTTTAAATGGTCTATTAAAACTAAGTTTTATTACCATAATTCAAAACCATAAAAAAATGTAAAACCACAAGTTGATTATTCTTAATTTTCACACACACTTTATAACTGCGGCTTTTTCTTTTCAAATAAAAGAAAACCGTAAATTGAAGACTTTAGAAGAAATAAAAAGAAATTCACTCTATACATTTTATATACACATTTTATTCAACAACAAAACATTTATGTAATTTATTTGTATTTTTCACCTTCTTGGTGAAACTCATCATCAGCCAAATTATATAGAAAACATAATTTCATTCATCATCTAAATATGATAACGTTATGTTGTATCTCTTTTTATGACGTATTTTGCCAAAATTTTATATTATTGTTTTTACAGCGTTTTATTCCAATAACTTATTATTTTATGTTGTTTTTATTATACGATCGTAATAATGTCAAATTGGATGGAAAATTGAAATAAATTTGTTATTGTTTAAAATGCGAGTTTTGAAAATAGCAGGACTTAGGTTTTTGCCAAAACAAAACCAAAATAATTTCAAAATAAGGGTCTAAAACTATAATTTTACAAATTTTGATAGTTCTTAAGAGTGTTCTATACTAAAATAGGGTATCTTTGTGCGCTTCGATAAGCATCTGTGTGAATATTTTCTTCTAGAATTTTTTTATTATCAATAGATAATGTGGAAAACTAACTCGTAGTTTTTTTCTTTTTTCGAAATTTTCTTTTAATATTTTGTTTTAAGCTCTCAAACTTTCGCAACTTTGTGTGGTTCGATTCGAATACACAACAACGATTGACAAAAAACTTATTCACAACAATAAAGTTTAATCAATAATCTGACTCGTAGTTTTTTTCTTAATTAAAATAAAAATAGTTTACCCAAAAAAACCAAATTTTTTCGTAAAAATAAGTGTAGCAAAATTCCGACAGAGGGTCATTTCACGCACGCATATAATTTCTATATACAAAAAAACAAATTTCGCTTTACGACTCAACCTATGTATGTATATTTTTTATTATGTATCTACAGATGTTATTTAATTTCGTTTCGTTGTTATTGTTGTAAACCACGGTGTGCGGGAAGCCGAAAAAAGTTGGTCTAAAATGCCGAAAAAAAACTAGCGTCATATATAAATGCAGCATGCTCTACAGTATCATAATCCATTAAACAGAAAATCGGACCTGGGGCCCGATTCTCGAATTCCACATTCATTTTCCACATGTGGACATCTGTCAAAATTCACAAAAACGTTCGGAAATTTTATTTCATGTATTCTTGAATTCCCTACTAAGGAAATTTTTTCGGTACTAAGGGAATATTTCCGAATGGGTATAAGCATGTGGAAAAAATTTCACATAGCCATGTATACGAAAAATCAAAATGTCAGTGTGGTTCGATTCGATAAAAAAATAAAATTTAAAAAAAAAACATAATTTAAATCATTTTTCCACTTTAAAATAAGCGGAAAAATATTTTTTATCTATATAGAGCTACATCAATTTTGAATAATCAGTAATAATGTGTTGTTTTTTTTTGTGAATGTGTTATTGAGGTTATGTTTAGTGTCAATAAATAATTATTTTATTAAATAATAATTTAATAACCAACAAACTCATAATTCCGAGTATTTGTATTGTTACTGCAGCTGAGATGAAAGAAAAATCTTGCAAAACATATACAAGCCGTCCCGTTGTGGCTAATAAAGCGATGCCTCGATTGCAGCATTACCAGTTTGGATACAATTGTTAGTACATGTTGATAAATATTTTTCTTACTTAATTAATTAATTTTTTTTGTATCAACAGCCTTCATCTAAACAGCCCTTTTAATAATTTCACAAAGGAATTTGGATATGGGTAGTGGGTACCACTACAGGGGTACGATTCTGGTTCGATGATATGATAATGAAAAAAATAAAAATATCATCGGATTTTTTATTTGTAAAATTTTCATAGTAAAAAGCGATTCTGGTTCGATGATAATTAAAAATTATATAATTATCATCGATTAACTACAAATAGCGATTCCGAATTCCGATTTGACGATATATGATAAACTTATGTCAAAATTGGTGAAAAAAATAAATATTTTTTCATTTTGTTTTTGTCGCTGATTTATGGCCGATGATAAAAATTAATTTCTTCGCCTATTCGTGTTTTTAGTAGCGCGTGGTAAGATTAATCGATTAACCTATCGTTTAAAAATAATTGATTAATCGGAGAATATTAAACGATTAATCGAAATTTTATTTTCTTAAAATCAAGTGTGGATCGATTTTAGTCAAATTTGATACGTGCGATAGAAATGGGATTCTAAAATGATATTTGGATGAAGTTCTAGAATATGGGCAAGTAGGATGGATCATGACTACGATATAGAAAATTAATAAGATATGCTCAGGCGCACCATGTCGTCATCGAGTTACAAAAATGTAATCAATCTCTGTGCAAATAATAAACGCAGTAGGCCATGTTCAAATAAGAACCCCATACTAAAATATATGAAGTTGTCACTGGATGACGAAATGTGCAAAACAAACCCAATTTTGAGAAGCAATTGAGCATATCTTTATATTACTATATCGTGGATATCACGATAGTGGATATCACTTAGGTATCATGAAGAAACATTAATTTTGCTCTTATATTACACTCATTTTGCACTCCGAATATATTACGGCTAATGAGCAAAGAACGGCAAATGTGTACATCGCCGGCAAACGTGCATACTCGCCTGCTACTTTGGGTAATGTGATTTCAACCTTCGTTTCTCTACTAAATTTGGACAATGTACACATTTACCAGTTAACGTTGTTATATAATTTATTGTAGACAATTTATACTACCTACAACATTGGAAAAGTAAAAATAATTTTCTAAGAAAATAATATAGTTTAAAATTTTATTACTGATTTTATTTATATTACTGATTTATTAAAAAATTTATTAAAAAATATTTGTAGCACTCACTCAGAATGATTATGAATGTATTTTAGTTTTGTTTGTTCTACAGTCAAAATCAAAATAAACGTTCTGCTCATAGTGTGATGAAAGCAAATCGATGCGTTTCAGTGCAATATTTAATATCACTGCTATGCAGTATAAAAAAGCAGAGTTTAAAAAGGGATGTCATTTCGCTCTTCGCTCTTGCTCTTTTTCAAGAGCGAAAATAAAAAATATTAAAACGCTCTTCATAAGGAGCGATATTGTAAAACAAAAAATATCGCTCTGAAGAGCAGGAGCATTATTTTTATTATAAGGCTCTTGCTCTTCCGATACTGCGTTTGTATTACCATATTTTCGCTCTTTGTTATTGAGCTATATTGAAAAAACAAATTCGCTCCGCTCTGATGAATAAAATCGTTATTAATATGATATTATTTCGCTCTTGCTCTTGTTATTACGGCAAACGGTGTTCAAAACCTTCTAAAATGCTCCGTTTAGAAAGCCAAATTTGTTAACGAACTGATACACATTTACAAATATCTACTGTTCTGAAATAAGGCCAACTAGGATATACCTAGGCTATTCCTTAACCGATTATGATGAAATTCGATATGCGATTGGAAATGGGATTCTAAAATCATTATTGGATAAATCCGGAGTATGGCCAACTAGTATGGAACTTGACTATTTTTTAACCAATTTTAGTGAAATTTGACATGCGCGATCGAAATGGGATTCTAAAATGATTTTTGGAGGAAATTCTGGAATATGGCCAATTAGAAAGGAACTTGGCCATTTCTTATCCGAATTTGATGAAATTCAGCATGTTCGATGGAAACGGGGTTCTTAAATGATTTTTACATAAAGTTCTGGAATATGGCCAATTAGGAAGGAACTTCGCCATTTTTTAACTTATTTTGATAAAATTCAACATATACGATGGAAATGGGAGTCTAACTTGATTTTTAGGTAAAGTTCTGGAATATGGCCAATTGGGAAGGAACTTGGCCATTTCTTGTCCGATTTTGATGAAATTCAACATATACTATGGAAATGGGATTCTAAAATGATTTTTGGGAGCAGTTCTGGAGTATGGCCAATTAGGACAGAACTTGCTTATTTCTTAACCGATTATGATGAAATTCGGTATATACGATGGAAATGAGATTCTAAAATGACTGTTAGATGAAGTTCTGGAATATGGCCAACTATGATGGAACTTGGCTATTCCTAAACCGATTTTAATGAAAATTGACATGCGCAATGGAAATTTGATTCTAAAATGCTTTTTGGATACAGTTCTGGAATATGGCCAAGTAAGATGGAACTTGATTATTGTTTAACCGATTACATATATTTAAATTTTTCATTTGTGCAGGAAATGGGATTTTAGAATTATTTTTAGATAAACTTCTGGAATATGGCCAATAAATTTCATTGAAATCGGATTGAACATGGCCAAGTTTCTTCTAATTTGCCATATTCCAGAGCTTTATCTAAAAATCATTTTAGAATTAAATTTCTATGGTGTATGCTGATATTTATCAAAATCGGATAAAAATGGCCAATTTCCTTCCTAATTAGCCATATTCCAGAACTTTATCTAAAAATCAATTTAGAATCCCGTTTTCATCGAACATACTGAATTTAATCAATATCGGTTAAGAAATGGCCAAGTTCCTTCCCAATCGGCCATATTCCAAAACTTTATCTAAAAATCATTTAAGAATCTCATTTCCATCGCATATGCTGAATTTCATCAAAATCGGGTAAGAAATGGCCAAGTTTCTTCATAATTGGCCATATTCCAGAACTTTATCTAAGAATCATTTAAGAATCCCATTTCCATCGTATATATCGAATTTCATCAAAATCGGATAAGAAATGGCGAAGTTCATTCCTAACTGGCCATATTCTAGAACTTCATCTAAAAATCATTTTAGAATCCCATTTCCATCGCACATGTTAAATTTCACTAAAATCGGTTATGAAAAAGCCAAATTCCTTCCTAGCTGGTCATATTTCTGAACTTTATCTAAATATCATTTATTGAACTTTGAAAGAGCAATTCGTCAATTACAAAAAATATCGCTCCCATTTATTACAAAACATATCGCTCCCTAATATATCGCTCCCTAATGTATTTTCTTCAATCGCTCTGTAGTATTGATTGGGAGATATATTTTTAACTTTTACGCTCCCTGTTTCTAGAGCGATATTAAAAATAAAAATTTAAATCACTTTGGAAGAGCGAAATAATTTTGTTTTTGTGTTTATTTTTAAAGAGTAAGAGCGTAAATGAATAGTGAAAAATATATTATTGAGAGCAAGAGCGATACTTTTTATAAAGAGCGAAAAATTTAAACTCTGTAAAAAAGCAAATGAGAAAATAAAAATTCAAAGAGAAAATAAAGCATAGGGACCAGCATGTTTACTCTCCATAAGAGTTGGACAATCTTGTAATATATCATTCTTGCTCAAAACCATTATTTTGGAAAACGAAACCAATTAACCAATATTTACTATTATCAAGAGAGGGAACTCTCTTTGAAGAATAATAATTTTATCATATTTTATTATCATCGAACCAGAATCGCCTTTGATATGTTGATGAGCAAATAGAATAAAAAGATAAAAAGCAAAGAGGAAAGCAAAATGACAAAAACAATTGAAAAATTCGATGATATTTTTGTTTTTCATTATCATATCATCGAACCGGAATCGCACTCCTACTTTTTTAATAAATTTAAGTTTAATCGCCCATCAATCAACCGGCAAACAACAAATCAATTTTAATAAAATTACCTGAAAATCTGAATGAGGGAGTACTTATAGATTTGAACAATTTTTTAATAATTTGGATTTGACGGTTTGGAGGAAATACAGGTTGGCCGTTTGTACACACACGATATAATATAAATATGTATTCATACGTCATATTTAAAGACATTGTCCCCATGCAACGGCAAATCGGCATTTCAAACTGTCAAATCCAATGTTTGGCAAAATTGTTTCATTTTCAATATCAAAATTATGATAAAATAGTTTAAAGCAATAAGTACTACCTTATTCTTAGAAAATGTTATTAAAATTGATTTCATTTCATTCACAAACCCCAATTTTATATTTTGACGAACGAATTTTAGCTTGACGCTAAATACAAAACTGGGATTTTTTAAATGAAATAATATTAATTGTAATAAAATTTTCTAAGATTTTTGTAGATTTGAACTATTTTGACATTGCAAATGAAATAATTTTGCAATAAAATTGGATTTATCGCTTTGAAATGCCAGTTTGCCGTTTGTGCACGGGCGATGGTCAATGCCTTAAATACTAAGCGTATAATATATCCAATCAAAATCAACACAAATGTCTTATACAAGCCTTCTCATAAAAAAATGTTCATTGCTTTGTTGGTGTATTAGTGAGTTCTACATAATATAAATTTTGAAAAATTATTTTATGTCGTATTTGGATACGGCGACATAGTATAATACCTCAATGTATATTTTTATATCGAATCAAAACCAACAAAAATGTGTATATGTACAAACATCGGAGTATGTAAAGATTATACTAGATACAACACTAATACTTACAGAAATAGTAGATTTTATTTTGTGATTGTATCGCAATAGTATGGCTTGTATTAACATTTTTGTTGGTTTTAGTCGAATGTATCCGGACAGCGCGGCTTAGTTGTGTTGTTTTATTCAAAAACTTTCGTAAATTCTCTCACAAAATTCTCTTGAGAAAATTCTCTCAGGTTTTGTTTTGTTCATATATGTACATACATTAACTAACACAATGATGAAAAAATCATTCTGCTTTTACATTTGTTTGAGCATCAGAAATTTCATTTTTTGTAACCGAACTCGACATAAATTTATTTTAACGTATAACGTAATAAGTGGAAATTTACAAATATTTTTTTTTTTAACGGAAACGTGCCTTTAAAATGGAAAAACCATCGAAGAAAAGAGGTGGCTATGTCACGAAAGCACAGAAAAATGCTTTGATTGATTTTGTGGAAAATCATCAAAGCTTACTTTTAAAAAAACTGGATAATGCGACAACCATTAAGGAAGCAGCAAAAATCTGGGAGCAAGGTGCAAATATATTTAATGCCATCTCAGGTTCGTTTAAATCTTGACAAAATTGGAGAAAAGTAAGGTTATCTTCTTTATATTTAAAAACATAAACATAATAAATTTATTTAAATATTTTTCAGTGCTGGCAGGATATGAGGAATGAGGTGCGCACTAAAGTAGCGCAAAATAAAAAATAATTTACAACAACTGGTGGAGGGGCATATAGGGAAATCCAACTAAACGAAGCAGACGAACGGATTCTAGGCCTTATAGGCGAAACATGTATTTATGGCCATACAAGTGTCCCAGAAAGCACAGTACAAATAGTTTTTAATTATATTATCTAAATTATTTATGTATTCAATAAGATATTTTTTTGTGTTTAGGAATTACCTATTGAAGATCATCCATCAGAAATCGAAGTATTAGAAAATTATGCCACAAGTAAGGACAACGATGCTATGGTTATCGAATGCTTGTCATCACCTAACGCCACTGAAGAGTCAAACCAAGTAGAGATTGGTACAGCGGAATTGAGGCCGAATCAACTACACCGAACGATCCTACGGGACCTCCAGCCAAAAGTAAAAAATTTTCAGTTTCAATATACCTTTTGTGATTATTAACCATTTTAATAATTTTAGGACGTAAACGAAGAGTTGCTGCTCAGCGCCTTACTGAAACTGTTAACGCGGCTGACAATATCAGTAAGACGATTGAAAAAAAAATGGAAGCGAAAGAACAGTATTATAAGTTAAAGCTGGAATTATTAGAGAGGTTGGTCAATGCAAAGGAGGCAAGTAGTGTGGCAAGACAGAGAATTTCAAGAAGTCTCGAAAATATGGAAAAAACCACCAAAGAAATCGCAGAGTATATTAAATTAAGTCAATAATAAGTGAATACGTATGTAAAAAAAACAAAGTAAATTTTAATAAAATAATACTTAATTAAAACTTTAAGTAAACTACATATTTTGAAATTATTGTACGTTGAAGTTTTCTTCCGGCTTGTAGAAGAGGATTAACGTTTCGGTTTGGCTGCCTATCTACTAAGCTATCCCTTTCGTCATATAAATTCATTCCTTCTAAAGTGTCGTCAATTTCCTCTAATCCACTATTATCTAAATTGTGCTCGATACACATGTTGTGCAGTGCACAACATGTGTTTATTATTTTGGATGCCGTTTCTGGAGGGTAGTGCAATACTCGATGTTTTAACAAACATCGAAATCTCATTTTGAGAACTCCATTAACCCTTTCTATAATGTTTCTAGTCTGCGTATGCCTCTCAGTATAACGACTTTCCGGACCATCAGATGCATCTCAAATTGGAGTAAGAATCCATGGCCTTAGACCATAACCAGAATCACCTATAACATTAGTATTGTTAGCATTCTTTCTCGGTAAATTTATAAATATGTTATTAACCTACCCAATAAATAGTAATTTCCATCGCAGGCAGACATGACGAACTATTCCAAATATAACTGTCGTGGGTTGATCCGGGAAATTTAGCGTTAATATTGATAACCCTCAAATCGGTATCACATATCTAAAATAATAAATAATGTTAAATTATAAATGTTCACTCGTGTTACAATAGACCTTTTTCCTCCAAAAATTTTGACAGTAAATTCATCGAAGCCGTAGGGCGGTAAACTAAGAATTATCGCTGTAGATCAAATAAATAAGAATTATCGTTTATGGAAACAATCACAAATCAATATAAAAACGTTTCTAAAGTTAAATCTATCGTAAAAATTTAATTTTTTGGCCTAAAACACAGAAAACAAGATGATGCTTTTCCTACGCCTTCGGCAATAAATTTACATCATTTGACGTTTGAGGAAAAAGGCCAATTCCCCAATTTCTTACAAGTTGGATATTGATCGAATGATAATTCTTCCTATTGTAAGTATTTACAAAATTATTATAAGAGTAAATTAAAAATTATTTATTTCTTACTTCTGTCGCGCTTCATTCAATTCATTTATATTTTTATGAAAGTAAACTTTCTCGTTGAAAAATCCACTTGAATGAACTGCGTCTATAACTTCGTGAATTCTCCGGCTTACCGATGGTTGACTCATCGAAATATTAAAATTTTGTCCAACATCTTGCTGGTAATTGCCAGCCGCGAAAAATCTCAAAGTAGCCAAAACCTTAAAATAATTTAGTATACATTACCCAATTTAAGTCAAATTATTATTGGCAAACATATTAAGTGTTATACATACTTTTCCTTCTGGACTTAAAGCGCTACTTCTTGAGTATTCAACCATATGAGATGTTAAATAATTAATCAATTCTTCCGCCATAGATTTATTAATTCGAAACAAATTAATAAATTTATTTTCGGACAGATCGAAACAATCTTGTGATTGTCGAACTGTGCGAATAGATCCCATCGCTTCCGCTTGCTCCACTGCAGAATTAGCAAGACGAAGGCCTAATTTATCTAAACCAGCCATAAATAAATTATTTTTCACGATTTATTTTTTAACTTATTATTATGTACATATATATTAGACTGACCCAAAAAAAACGCACATTTGAATTTTTCACGGGATTGTTCATGAAAACCTTTAATTACATATAAAAATAATTCCCTGAAATTTTTATTGAAAAATATTTAAATCTAGAGGTCGCTAGTTACCGATTTGCGAAAGTTATATTTTTAGTTTAATACCCCTATTTTCAAACTAACCATTCTGCGAAAATGCTTACTTGATATTTGGTTTTATCATCCTATATTATATTTTGTGATCCTCTGACTACGATGGGTTAGATTATTTTGCTCTGCGGAAGAAATTTTTTGAGATATGAGCAAAATAACCCAAAAAAACCTACAAAAATATGAAAAAATTGGCGTTAAATCGCTAATATCTAACAGAAACGATTTTTTGAAAAGACGGGAAGTATAGGATTTCATACTCTATATTTGTTCGAATAATACTCAACAAATAACGTTATGTAAAAGCTATTGTTGAATGACGAATCCGACAGAAAACACAATAAAACATAACACACAAAGTGGACAATTTTTATAGTCAGGACTTCAGCTGTTACCCATTAAGCAACATAATTTTAAAGTTTAACTTTAGAAAATGGAAGAAATTATAAATTGTAAAAACCGGATTTTACGGGTTTTAATAATTATTCAGGAAATACGTGTAATTTAACAATCAACACATAATATAATATATAAAATTCGAGGTGGGCTGTGGCTTCTACACGGCCGTAGGTGTTTTCCGTGATAACGTTTATAAGAGGTGCGAGAAATGGCACGATGTATGGGTTTGTTAAAATAAATTTCTTTATTATTATCATAGCATCAAGAAATGAGTGTATACAGTGATTGTTTGCAAACGATTAAGTACTGGGCGATGGTATGAGAAGTACGATATGAAGCGCAGGGTCTCAGCGGTGATGTGCCTGATGAATGTGAGATCCAGACAAGTACCTTATTATTACTATACGTACTTCCAGAAAAATTGTGTAATGCAGACTACAGTAGCCAGTAGGAAGAATTATTACGATTATTTAAATTTACACTAATTTTAGTATCCATTTTACGAAAAATTACGAAACCCTCAGCTTATTTCAAAGGAAAAATATTTACAACAAATCCTGCTTAGAAAAAACCATTGTAGCAAATACGATTGGGTATAGTAAAATATTTGTTTTTTTTCGTTTACTATGTTTTGGTCGAAAATTTTCCAATTTTACATAACGTTATTTGTTGAGTATTATTCGAACAAATATAGAGTATGAAATCCTATACTTCCAGTCTTTTCAAAAAATCGTTTCTGTTAGATATTAGCGATTTAACGCCAATTTTTTCATATTTTTGTAGGTTTGTTTGGGTTATTTTGCTCATATCTCAAAAAATTTCTTCCGCAGAGCAAAATAATCTAACCCATCGTATTCAGAGGATCACAAAATATAATATAGGATGATAAAACCAAATATCAAGTATGAATTTTCGCAGAATGGTCAATTTGAAAATAGGGGTATTAAACTAGAAATATAACTTTCATAAATCGGTAACTAGCGACCTCTAGATTTAAATATTTTTCAACAAAAATTTCAGGGAATTATTTTTATATGTAATGAAAGGTTTTCATGAACAATCCCGTGAAAAATTCAAATGCGCGTTTTTTTTGGGTCAGTCTAATATATATAATGAAATAACGTAACGACCGCAAATAAAACAATTCTTTTTTTTCAACTTTGACAATTCCAACATAAACAAATTGTCAAATTAAATTTTCGACACCAAAAAGTTAGATACAATTAATGGGTGGTGAATAAAAAATTCCGAATGATTCGAGAATAGGGTATTTGGTTGCATGTGGAATATACATAGGGAAAAATACCAAGGGATTTTTGACAGATGTCCACATGTGGAAAATGGATGTGGAATTCGAGAATAGGCCCCCTGATCATTTAACAAAGAAATCACGAAAAAACGCGATTTTTTTGAATTTTAATTGAAAATATCATTTCGGCGGCCAATTTAAAAAGGAATAAATTAAAGATGACACAACTTTTATATTTTTTTCTTCTCACACTAACATACAATGCCGAAAATCAAAATACTCCGCCTACTTTGCTTGAAACAATACTAACTCAAGATCACTGTGTACGGAACGGTGAAAAAATTTACCAAATAGGTATACTGAATTCAATAAAAATTTAACCATTTTACACAGAATCAAAATGGACCGAAATAAGACAAGTTAAAAGAGCTGGAAATATACAAAAACAACAACAATTTACCTAATGACAAAATCAACACCAAACCCAATAAAAATTAGGACTTAATTTTATCCATAACTTAAAACCAAAGAAGGTGCCAAACAACAGCATACAGCAACAGTGTATAGACAGCTTCAACACAAATTAGGTAATATGTAGTAGTAAAAAAGAAATCGAAGAAGAAATTATCCTCGAAATCGATATTTCTAAAAAAATTAAAAAATTGTCACAATAAGGAAGAAATAAAAACTACAATATAAAATTAAAAATAAAAAGCTTTTCATTTAGGTAAATATATAAAGTGACAAAAAACACGGCAAAAGAAATCGGCTTGTGAAATCTAGTGAAAGACGTTTTAAACTCAATTGCTTTTGTTACGTGTGTGGAAAATTTAAAATTATGACCAATTGCCGCAAAACAAGTGATGAAACCGCTGATTTATATCGACTATAATTTTCACAAAATGTTACTAGTGGTGTAAATTGGACGCCGTCTATTGTTTGTACAGCGAGCATTTTCCATCTGCATAAATGGTAAAATACTGAAGCCGCAATGTCATTTGGTGTCCCAATGATATGGATAGATCCACAAGTAAATGATTCAATTCAATGTTATGGGTGCGTGAATTATATTCTCGGTACAAACAGAAAAAAAATTGGTACGACATATGTTCAATTACCGCTGCCGCATTCAGATGAAATTCCTGTTCCGGAAAGATCAAACCCAATTGAATAATATTTACCACTAACATTTGAATCTAATGAAACTGGAGAAACACCTGTATCAATGTACCAACCACCAAATGTCACTGCGCCTTGCAATCACATTGAAATCTCGCAAAATCGTTTGAATATTATGGTAAGACGCATGAAACCAACCAGCAATCCATTCCTTTGTCAAAGGATTTAAAACAAGTGAACATTTTGGCTCCAAATGTTCGGATATATGGAGCAATAAATCATCATCGTCATTTTACGAATTTTACTACAAGTGCACGGTTGATTCCTATATATAGGAAAAAATCAGTGTAATAAATTAGCAGTTCAGTCGCTATAGCCTGATGAGATGTACTGAAAAATGATTTATTTTTCAAATGCTCGCCGATCGAAACTGAATTGCAAACTCTTAACAATTTCTCCTCTTCTTAAATATTTAGCAATCTGGAATACACCAGAATAATTTAAAAGTTTGAGTATAAAAAAATGTTAATTAAATACATAAATAAGCATTGCATTTTTTAAATAATCGAAAACTTCTGTAATATTCTATTCCTGATAAATCTTCGATAAATCTACGATAAATTGTCAGGATCAACCTAATATAGTCTTGCAGTTCTATTGTTGGCCCATCTGGATTTATTCGAATTTGATCTGATTCCAGAAGCTGAGGAAATAATCTGACCCAATCAAAATATCTATGGTGTCCGATTTGTTGAAGTATGGATCAACTAGCTGGAATTTGGGACAAAAAGTTGGTGGGATATCTTCGATAGTTTGGTGCGGCAAGCTAGTCGTTATTTTAGATAAGATAAATGGTTCTATTGATAATTCTGGGTGTTGCTAGAACCTCCTAGTCCGGCAATTGAGAATACTGAATTTCGTTTCTTAAGACCTAGTCGCTGTGCAAAAGCTTCGGCAATGAAGCTGGCTCGTGAACCGGAGTCCAATAGAGTGCAGCAAATTAAAATGGTTACAAATTGACAAGATGAATTCAATCTTTTGTGAAAAAAATGGAATACAGGCAGTCCAACTACTTGGAGTTTTGATGAAGATGTTCAACCAAAATATGTCAGTGATGAGTTTAATAAAAATTCTAGTAAACTTGTTCAAACAATTTTCAAAATTATGGTTACAAAATTGCTTCGAAACTCATTGGAACAAAAAGTAAAACCTGAGAATGATTCAATTTTGGACATCGGAGAACAAAATCCCCAAAATCAAAATCCGTAAAGGTGAAATCTCCAAACACGAAATCGCTCAATTTTGGTAAATACATATGTAGACTTGGGTTAGGTTAAAAATCGGCGCGATTTTTAGCCTAACCCAAGTCTATGTATTTACGAAAATTGGGCAATTTCGTGTTTGGAGGACTAACAGTGGTTTCCCGGAACAGCTTTAGTATTTAGAACAAATTTACAAGAATTTATAGTTTTAAAACAATTGTATGCAATAGATTTTAAATATTCAATTTTACCCATATTATTAAAATTTTTAACTACATTTTTAACTTTTTATAATGCTTTACAAAAGTTTTACTAGGAGATACACTTTCGCTTGACTGAATTTGTTCTAGCTTCATTTTTACAACAATCATCCCTTTTCCCAACTCTTTGATAATTTCGGACAAGCCACAATTTTTTTCCCAACAACTTTAATCCTCCGATGCTAAGTTTCAATAGAATTTGGTGTGCGTGGAAAATTATTTTTAAAAGAATCGAATACGCACCAAAATTCCGGATTATATTTCGTACGTTTCGACTGATTTTTCCCAGTTATATAATTTTGTTTGAACCAGATACTATTTTTTCTAAAGTTTATCTGCCCAAAATAAAATAGGCATCCTCTATACTGAGCATCTGGGAGAAATTCTGTTGCTGCATATGAAATAGATTTCTCAAAATCTGTAATAATTCTACTGGGATTGAGATTAATTTTTATTTCTCTAGCCAATTTAAACAATTCATAAAATTTCTTTGTATGCCTCCATAGATTTGCTTGTCATCAGGCAAAATATAAGAGGCACAAATTGTCCATCAATATGGTAAAAAGCTGTCGAAAATCAATGGAACGACATAAATTGTTCCGTTCATTACCCAGCATTGAGAATCAACCAAAGCCTTTAACGAGGTCGACGTCCCCTTTATTATATTTTTTTCACCTTTGGAATCACTTTCCTTTAAGACGAAAAGATCCTACTTAAGATATTCGGGTATATCAAATTCGGATAAACTTTGCGGCTCGTTCATTTCTCATTTGTCTTTCTGACTCTAGATATTTTAACCTTTTGTGCGCGTTTCAACGGGAGATAAACTCGACAATCTGGTTCACAGCTAACTATGGCTTCTCAAATAATTTGGGAAGGCTGAAGTTCAGATGACATATCCATTTCCTTTTGTGAGTAGAGAGAGTAAATGTGAACCATTAAAAATCTGTTAATATAAAAAAATTCGTTTTTTTTGTGTTTTATTTACGTGATAATTTGCAATATTTTAAGGTAAGTTTAAAATTGTTATCTTACGTACATTTGTGTCAAATTGAAATTGTGTATAACATTACCAAATTCTATGTTTTTGAAAAAATGGGTGGAAAGGAAATCAGCGACAAAGTAAAATCTGCCGCAACCGCTGTCATTGAAACTGGGCAAAAATCTTATACTAGTCTAGCCAGAAAACTGCACATATTTTTTTTAATTTTAAACAGTGTAACCGACTTTTAAAACAAATATTTATGTGGTTTCAATGGGCGCGCAAGTGCTTTGGCCAACGACTGTAGTTGCAGTAGGCACTTAACTGAAACATTTCAATTGTCAATGTGTATGCAAATACGGGAGAGACATAAAATATCCATTAATAAAATACCCAAGCACAAAATCTCCAAGATTTTCAGAAATCCTCAAATTAAAAAGTCCCAAGCACAAAATCACTAAGCAAAAAATTATTTACATAAGAGTCAATAATATGGATTTTATTTTGTTTTTGGGGGATTTTAAGCTCAACCCGCTAATAATAATAGTATTTAAAATTGTTATTTCCTACGCTGATCATTATGTCTTATAAAATTGTGGTTTTTTCAATTTTTTTTTTTGCTGTTTGATTATTCTTGATTTTGTTTAATCTTATATAACATTGATTGTAAATCATCGCTGTGTATAATAAATAATTAGTATGGAATTAGCTTCAAAAATCGAATAAAGGGAACGAGTGAATGTCAGAACCACGGGACTAGGTGAAGAATTTGAATGTCGAATATCATACACAGACAGTACCTTCATTCTACTTGTTTCTACCTTTAATGGAAACGTTAGTACCTTAATGGTTTTTGTGACATTGCATTTTTAAAGTGACACGCCATTCTGACGTCAGAATGACGAGACCACTCCCAGTTTCCAAGATCCATAAACTATCATGATGATCTAAATACCTCAATAGTTAATACCTAGTTACTACTTTAACATATATTCATTCCAAGTTATACTCTTTAAGCATCTTTCATTTATTAACACTTTAAACATTTGTCTTACAACCATCAGGTTCTACATCGAATTAGGCAATGCAATCCTGGGATCCGGTAATTTTATCAAATCCCGCTATCCCGGTCTTTTTGTCAATCCTGAAATCCCGATTCCCGGTGCAATCTCGGGATCCCGGTCTTTTTGCCAATCCCGAAATCTCCAAATTCCCTGTTTTTTTTGTCAATACCGAGTACCAGGATCCTGCCCGGTATTGCTTTATATATAATACCGGGATTGCATTCCCTATATCGGATGGTTAAATTTCTAAATTACTCTAAATTGAAAATGACAGATGACACAAGGGTGTGATGTGTAGAATTTAAAGACTGAGTAAATATGCATAAATCAACGATTTTATTTCTCTTAAACATTATTTTAGTTAATCTTTTTTGCCATATATTATACAATGGGGTATGATTTTCTTTGAAGTTTTCAGGATTCTGGTAGAGAGATCATCATAGCACTCCCATTTGGATTTTCGGTAACAGTGTGCACGGTAATGTCCAATTCCTTCTGTTTGAATAGGTGGCACAAACTCAATTATTGCCAGCATAGTGTACTCTTCGTGGTGTAAAGTTATATGAATAGGAACTTCATGAATGCAAATTTGATTATTGTAACTAAGTTCAAAGAAAATTGTATTCTTTAGTATAAACATACTTAACGGTTTTCATACCATTACAATCATTGCGTCTACATGATGTCAAATTATTTTCTTCGTCCAACATGGAATCAGCAGATTCATTTAATGAACTGATGCTCTTGTTCAAATCTAAAGCAAGAAATGCACATTTGCGTTTAACATTATTTGTTTGGCATTCCAAATTAGTACAGGTTTCTTGTTGGTCTGCGCTATAAATAACATCAATCATCAATTTTTCAAAAATATATGATACGTTACATTGGCAATCAATACAAGTAATATCATTAGCAGTCTTTGTGTTAAAATGTAGTTTTAATATATTGGTACGACTTCTGTAAATATCTTCTGATTTTTCCACATGAGATTGAATAAATTTGCCATACATATTATCTTTGTCATTAGTAATATCTCTGCGTATTGCGAAGTCATCAATAAAGGCGACAGCAAATGCTTGGGAAACAGCATCAAACGCACAAGTGTTTGATGTTATAGTTTTTTCATTTTCAACTGATCTTAAATTACCATTTTTCAATAGGATTATCTTCGGCAGAGTGTGGTTCTAGATTTAAGATTTGTTTTTCCAGTGACCATCCCTCTCCAATTCTCAATCAGTGACGATTCATCCTTGAAAATAGATTCATCAGTAAAGTTATCTTTACACTTTTTACCTTTTTAGGAACTTGTCTCTTAGAACTTTTTGACTGTTTTTTAATTTTATGCGCGCGTTTTCTTTCCTGATTCATATTACTAATGGCTAATTTTACTTCTCCAGAAAGGAATTGGTAGTGACTGATAATAAATTGATCAATTCGAAGTCTGTTTGATTTAGTTTTGATGTCGCATAAAAACCGTTTAATATTTTTGAACGAACTTTCCACATTCGACGAAGTTGGAGTCGTGTTATCAGATCGATATATACATATATTTCATTATATTGGACCACAGTGGCAATTGTCTCAATAATCTTGATAGAGTATCTAGAAATGTCGGCAAATAATGTAGATTTTCATGGTTAATCACAAAAACATCTTCTGCTAGTGTGATCATTAATTTTTCTGTTTCGATAGCGTCAGAAAACCGGTTCAGTACATTGTTGGTGCTAGACTTTTCTGTATCAGATAAAATTCAAATATTGATTCAGTATAATGTATAGATTCTGTAGATTCCGCACTTTGAATTTTTTCGCAATCTTCAATAATAATCTCTGTGTATTTAGTTGTCTTGAACCGTGATAATTGTTTTAGCATCGATTGTTTTGATGATTTTCACCTACGCCATCGTATTTATTTAAGCATATTACAATCAAATCAGATAAGATTCTTTTTACCTCACTATAATCTTCACTATTTTTGATTTCTTGTAAGCATTTAATATAAAAAAATTTAACACGAGAATCAGCATATTTGAAGCATTTAAGTCTGAAAACTATCTTCATAAAGTGACTCGTATCAATTCGAATAAAACAATCATGTGGGGTTGGTTTTGCTTCTTTCAATTTTTGATATGAATTTTGGATATAATCCTTTGTTGTTTCAAAGGGAGTAAAAGCTTTCACTACAGCTCCAATTAAGGCAGACGGATCATCAACAACCACCTCATTTGGAACAGGCTTATCTGTAACCCAAGCTTCTAATCACCTGTAAATGGTATCTAACGTGTGACTGCCTGAGATCATCTGTGCTACAGGAACGTATCTTTCGTTTGTTACCGAAATCATCACACATGTATACAGGAAAGGGCAATTTGTTACTATAAGGGAGTCTGTTGGACCCAAATCTTTAAATATACCGACAGTGGCATATATGCTTAGTATGGCTCCTTCTGTATTTACGTAATCCTTATAATACGAATTCTGTGCCTCTGACCAGTAGTGTACGAAAAGTGGTAGTAAAGAAAGTGATCTCAAAACTTCACGGTACGGAGCTATTTGTGACATAATCCAGAGCAATAATATTTGATTAGTGTTGTAAAATGAAATTTTTCTCTCTGCATACTTTATTTGCCTTAAACTTCCAACCGTTGGCAGATGGGGATGTTCTGATTCTCCCTCTTGCATTTCAGTATTAGCTAAGTTTTTATGAACCTTAACAGCAGATTCGTGTCTTAGAGTTCTGGCAAGTTCTTGTCTTTTTAACGGTGACATCTTAATTTTTTTTTTGCTGTGTTACTGTGTTGCTTACAGAACATTGACACTGAACTATTTTGTCCGTAGGCCATATCACAACTACTTCTATTTATGCATCACATTGCTTACATACTCCACGGTAAATAACTTGGTCATTAACCTTGATTGTATTATCTCTGAACGTCCAGCTGCATAGAAGTTTAGATGCCTTCCAAATTTCTTGTCGCAGTAGTTCTGCCCACTGATATTTTGGCAAAGAAAGTTTTTCACGATATTGAAATGGATTTCGTTTTACACATTTAGAAATCGGTTGAATGCTTTGCCATTGGTACATATCTATAGTGAAACTAAAAGAGTTACATTGATTACTATAAACTTTCTCCTCTGGCTTTTCATCATTTGAAACATCATTTGCCGATTCGGAAACGTCAAAAAAATACCTATAATACTTCTTTACCGACAAATATATACATAGCTTTTGTAGACATTTTAAACGATAACGCTTCTCTAATTTCACTAAACACTGCCTCACAAGGTGACTGGAGGTCATTTTCTTTAGGGAAGTACTGTTTGAATTTCACTAATACATTCTTTTGTTCACTTAACGTCACTGCAGATTTTCTTCCTCCGGTTCTTTTCATGGTTTCAATTATTATTTATTTATATGTATGTATTACGTTAAAAATATCCAAATAAACCGAATTTCTTTCACTAATTTTGTTGATGTGAAAACATCTTTAGCGCCAGGAGTAAGTAAAAAATTGTATAGAAATCATGTTACGGAAACAAAAGTGCCGAACAGAAAATATTGCGTATATGTGCGAATATCGACAAGACCAAAAAATAAATAAAACGCAAAATCTACGCATACACATGCAATATACAACATCATCCGGCATTTCAAAAACATCGTGAGCCGAATACAAAAATAAAATCTAGAAAAAACCGGCTACTTTAATTTATTTTGTTGTGAAAATATCTACTATATGGCCGCAGCAACAAGTGTTTTAGAAAATGAAAATTATATACGAGCAAAACATGATAAACCAATTGAATAGGTATGATTGACAGCTGTTTCAAATTCGTTTTTTCTTCCGCATATCGTCATTCGGTGCGATAAAATCACAAGGCTTCGTTGTTTTCACGAAAACTATCACCGCAAAACAATTCGATTTGTTTTTGTTTGCTATGAACTAGTGTTTATAAAAAAAGTATATCAAGAAAAAAGCACCAAATGACAGAATTTTTTAGTGAAAGAGATAGCAATACATGCGCTTGATCATACCTACTTAAATTGGTTTATCATGCGAGCAAAAGGACTACGAATTATGCTTATGTAGTGTAAGTGACTCAAAAAAATTAAATAGAAATAGCGAGCTGTGAAAATTGCACATATACATTGATACATAATAAAATAATAATTTTAAATTTGTTTAATCGGTATGCTTTCTAATTAGTACCAATATATCAACACGTTCACGAACGTGACGTGACTGCTATAGCATTCAAATTTTTTATCTTGTGTACGCACATGAATGCTATAACATTCATGAAGTTAATTTGTTGTAGCGTTAAAAAAGGTCCGCTTATTACATTTCACACTCTTTCTTATTCAAAGAAAAATATATTTTCTTTCTACACAAGGTTCATTTTGAAACACCAAAGCCATATAAAGAGGGATTTTTCCGCCTTTTAGTAAAACTTTTAAAAATGTATTTTATTATTACAAAAAATAGCATGAATGCTATAGCATTCAGTGTGTTTCTGAGAGGCTCATGTATAAAAAGCGTGTCCGCGAACGTGTTAAAACTACATTTTAACACAAAGACTGCTAATGATATTACTTGTATTGATTGCAAATGTAACGTATCATATATTTTTGAAAAATTGATGATTGATGACAGCGCAGACCAACAAGAAACCTGTACTAATTTGGAATGCCAAACAAATAATGTTAAACGCAAATGTGCATTTCTTGCTTTAGATTTGAACAAGAGCATCAGTTCATTAAATGAATCTGCTGATTCCATGTTGGACGAAGAAAATAATTTGACATCATGTAGACGCAATGATTGTAATGGTATGAAAACCGTTAAGTATGTTTAAGTATACTAAAGAATACAATTTTCTTTGAACTTAGTTACAATAATCAAATTTGCATTCATGAAGTTCCTATTCATATAACTTTACACCACGAAGAGTACACTATGCTGGCAATAATTGAGTTTGTGCCACCTATTCAAACAGAAGGAATTGGACATTACCGTGCACACTGTTACCGAAAATCCAAATGGGAGTGCTATGATGATCTCTCTACCAGAATCCTGAAAACTTCAAAGAAAATCATACCCCATTGTATAATATATGGCAAAAAAGATTAACTAAAATAATGTTTAAGAGAAATAAAATCGTTGATTTATGCATATTTACTCAGTCTTTAAATTCTACACATCACACCCTTGTGTCATCTGTCATTTTCAATTTAGAGTAATTTAGAAATTTAACCATCCGATATAGGGAATGCAATCCCGGTATTATATATAAAGCAATACCGGACGGGATCCTGGTACTCGATATTGACAAAAAAAACAGGGTATTTGGAGATTTCGGGATTGGCAAAAAGACCGGGATCCCGAGATTGCACCGGGAATCGGGATTTCAGGTTTGACAAAAAGACCGGGATAGCGGGATTTGATAAAATTACCGGATCCCAGGATTGCATTGCCTAATTCGATGTAGAACCTGATGGTTGTAAGACAAATGTTTTAAATGTTAATAAATGAAAGATGCTTAAAGTGTATAACTTGGAATGAATATATGTTAAAGTAGTAACTAGGTATTAACTATTGAGGTATTTAGATCATCATGATAGTTTATGTATCTTGGAAACTGGGAGTGGTCTCGTCATTCTGACGTCAGAATGGCGTGTCAGTTTAAAAATGCAATGTCACAAAAACCATTAAGGTACTAACGTTTCCATTAAAGGTAGAAACAAGTAGAATGAAGGTACTGTCTGTATATGATATTCGACATTCAAATTCTTCACTTGGTCCCGTGGTTCTGACATTCACCAATAATTGATGACCGACATTAAAAAGTCGCCGGTATGTCATAAACAAAACCCAATAGCGCATTTGTATGCATTATTTGTTTTTTAAATGGGAAGCACATCTGGGCTTAAACCATCACAAATCATCCGCAAATCCATTGTTGACTGCCAACTAGATTGCCGCGTGTATATTCCTTAAAAACGAGCCCAAAAGCTGAAAATTTCACGAATAAAGAAATACGCAAAGTTTGACAGACATAATTATTCAGGAAATTTTAAAATATTTAGAAGGTGACCTTTCTGTCTTAAAAGAGACTACTTTCAACGTCAATAAAAATATTATATTGGGGACTTCGGCCTCATTAAAAATATTGGGTAGTTGCAAGTGCTGAGTTTTTGCCTTTGTGTTGGTTTTGCTAATGAGCAAAAAGAACAATGGAGGCGTACAATGAATTTTTTTATCAACTTTTCCAATTGGCGCTCGAAAGGAATATAAATCTCAATCCCAGTAGGATTATCAGTGATTTTGAGAAAACCATTTCGAATGCCGCCAAACAGTATTTTCCGGATGCAAATTCCAAAGGATGCTTGTTCCATTTCGGACAGATTATTTGTAGGCGTGTGCAGAAGGAAGGTATGGCCCAAAAATATGGCCATTGTGAACAGTTTAACATTCATATCCGAATGCTTAAAAGCTTGGCTTTCGTTCCTACTGAACATATTTTAATTTATTATAATATGTAAGTTAATCGCTAACTGCGGATGTACAGATTTAAAAAAATTAAGCGAATGGTTTAAACAAAACTGTATTTGTAGGAGAAGTCCAAAAAATGGTCCTAAATATAAGCCGGAATTTTGGCGCGCCGTAGATTCTATTCAAGAAAATTTTCCTCGCACACAAAATTCTATAGAAGCTTGGCATCTGGTTGACTTAAAGTTGTAGTTGAAAAAAAAATTGTGGCTTATTGGAAATCATTAAGGAACTTTCACATGAAATGATTGTTGTTCAGACTAATTTGCAAAAAATCCAATCTGGTGAAATTTTAACTCCTACGAATACCGCAGTCTGGGCCGGTCTAAAAAGATAAGAAATGTGATCAACAACCGCGAAAATATGGGCAAAGTGGATTATTTGAAATCTATTGCATATAACATTATACTGTGTAATAAATGATACTATGTTCGTTTTAATTTTCTTTTTAAATGTTGATTAATTCTTACTTACGTTTTTTTTAAATTTTTAATAAATATAAATCAGTGCTAAAATTATTTTGCTAATACATAGGTTCTTAAAAAATTCCCAAAAATCCCCAAACTTTGATAAATAAGCTTTGGTTAGATTAAAAAACGCGGCGATTTTTAATCTAACCCAAGCTTATTTAACAAAATTTGGGGAAATTTTGGGGATTTTTCGTTTGACGATTTTGTGCTTAGGGATTTTGAATTTGGGTGTTTTTAATGTGGGGCTTATGTTTTGGGGAATATGTGCTTGAGGATTTCGTTTTTGAAGATATCAAGCCCAACCCTGCAAATACAAAATCCAACTTGGGAAATTTCTGGCTTGTGGATTTTGATTTTTGGGATTATGTACTCGAGGATTTTAAACTTGGGGATTTTGTGTTAGAGGATTTTTTAATTATGGGATTTCTTAAAACCTTAAGGATTTTGTGATTGGGGATTTTGTTTATGGAGATTTCATGTCTCTCCCGCACCGAGATTTCATTCCATCCTCATCATGTTCCTCAAAATTTTCTTTATATATTTTTTTTTTTATTTACATAAAAAGGTTTCGTTTTGATTTCACATGCAAAAATTAATTGACTGACGCTTCTACAAACTTTTTTCTTTTTTTCATTTCGTTCAACAATAAAAAAATATAAAATGTCTTGCCTAGTTTATATAATGCAAAATCTCTTTTTAAGTATTTCCTATTATTTTCTGTACAGTGGACTATTATGTTGTCAAGGCTGTATTCATGTGCCACATTACCACAGGTTTATTACAATTTATTAAAAACACTTTTTGGTATAGCAGATCTGCTTAATTTAATTAATTTATTTATTTTAGTTTTCAAGACCATCAAAGAATATGAATTTACAGTAAACATTTAATTCAATTTTATGGTTGATGACAACATTGATAATACCTTAAGAATCTGTTTAATAAAAGTGACAAATTTTGCTTTTGCGTTTAGTAGAATCGAATCCGTAAAATTTTCTAAAAGTAAAACGCTTCATCCATTTTATGTAAAGCTGAAATAATATTTTTTCTGCCACTCTTTAAAAATCAACATTTGTGTGTACAATGGCAATTTTATCAGGAAAATAAATACAAATCAGCTAAACAAAATGAAAATTTAATTTCAGTCATCATAAAAATTTAAAGTTTAATTATTCAAATAGTTGTAAATACAATGTTGTATTAAATAAATTGATAAAAAATGTATCCAACTAATAAACAATAGTTTTTAAAATAAATTTATTTAAATAAAGCAATAAAAAAACACAGAATTAACAAAAAACTGTTAAAATATACACAATATTGCCTGTTTGAGCAAAAAATACCCTCATTGCATCGCCACGCCATTACAGCAACATAATGAAACGACATTTTGATTCGCACTGAATCGATATGTACTATATGTATGTATATCCAAGCGAAATATGTATTTTTGGAATTTTTATTACTACATTTACATACATATATATTTTATGAACATAAAACTCAAATTTATTATTCATATTAAGTAATTTAATTGTTTGTAAATATAATTGTATATTTTATTAAAATTGCACGATCAGAAATTATTAAGGCAACATATTTATGTTATTGCAGGCAACAACAGTGTATACGCGTCTCATAAAAATGTAATATAAAATTATTTTTAATTAAAATAAATTATAATAAATCGCATAAATATTTATAATAATAAGTATATAGTTTCTAAATATAATCTAGTCAAAATAGTTAGCAATCGTAATATTCATAATTAATATTCCAAAAAAAAAAAAGTTCGCAACTAATTTAAAATTCTTCAAATTTTTTGCTCAAACCAAAAAAAAAGAAAGGATTTGCTTAAACAGCAGCAACAACGTAATTTTCGTAATTTAAATAAGAAAATTCAAAAAGTTTAACATAAAAATAAAAATGGAATGAAGCTTTCTGTAGAATATTTTTCGGTTTGATGGGGTATCTCTTTTACGCTTTTGTATGTTTATTAAAAAGTTAAAAATTTTTGCAATTTTTGTTTTTTGGTTTTATATTTTTATAAAATTATTACGTTTTACTTAAAAGGAAAATTGATGTATCTCTGTATGTATTTATATTCTGTATTCTCGAATGTTAGCTAGCGCTGGGATATCCTTGTTAAATATTTTTATTTTCTTCCTTATTATTATTATTATTATTATTATTATTAATCAATTTGTTTAATGTTTTATTTAAGGATTCATTATTTATGAGAAAAAGTTAGTCAATAAATGAGTTTATTTACTCGTAAATATTAAGAAGCTGATGTTGAACATTTTATCAGTTTAGGAAGGCAAACCAATAATCTTTATTATTCAGAAATGGGTTAGGTTTCGAAGTAAAAAAAAAATCGTAACATTTGTTCAATATTTTACTTTTAAATTCGGATGAAATCTGTTGTTACCACATAATTTGCATAATAAACTCATAAATTCTGCAAACCAGTTATTTAATTAATCAATTCTCCGAATTTTGTTATCTTGTAGTAAAATGTCTTCTTATTAATATATTTATCCATCGAAAGCTATAAAATTTTGAATTGTCAGTCATAGCTGCTTTGATTGTTACCTATTCAATAAGTTGAGAGCTTTGTAAATGATGATGGGTAAATTAAATACCCAGTTTCCCATTTTTTAACCGATTTTGATGAAATTTGACAAGTATGATGGAAATGGAATCCTAAAAAGATTTTTAGATGAAGTTCTGAACCATTTTTGACGAAATTGAACATGCATGATGGAAATGGAATGAAGTCCTAAAATGATTTTTATTTCAAGTTCTAGAATATGACCAATTAGGACAAAACGTGGATATCTCTTAACTAAATTTATTAAAAAACAATTTGTATGGTATAAGTATCGGATTCTAAAATAACTATTACGGGCACGTTAGTGAATAACAACTGAAACACATATTTAGACGTTGAAATAGTAGGTATATTATATAACAAGTGAAGAAACCGAGTCATTGCAATACGAAAGTGAAATTTGCAGCCTGAGCGATAGCGATCATCTTTTATAAATAAAAATATTTTAAACTAAAGATGGTCTATAATTTAGCCAAGTATACAAATTATAATTATACAAAAACATGTTCAACTATATTGATATTAAGCAGAGGCACGCCGCAGGGTGGCGTACTGTCCCCCCTTCTCTGGAACCTGGTCATAAATGATCTGTTGCTGAGGCTGGAGGATACTGGCTTCAAGGTGGTTGCCTATGCGGATGATGTCGCTATTGGGGTTCGGGGAAAATATCCCGGGACACTTAGCGAGCTTATTCAAAATGCTCTGGGCATTCTTTCATTATGGACCAATGGTTGTGGGCTAAATGTGAACCCACAGAAAACCGAATTGGTTCTCTTCATTAGGAAATATAAAATTCCTCATGTTGATCCTCCTACTTTAAATGGTTTCAACTTGGCTTTTACAGGTGAAGCAAAGTTCTTGGGTCTCGTCTTAGACTGTAAATTAAACTGGAAACCGAATATTATTGAAAGGGTAAAGAAAGCTACGGTAGCGCTATACTCCTGCAAAAATGCAATTGGGAAAGGTTGGGGGCTGGATCCCCACATGGTCCTTTGGCTATACACAGCAGTAGTTAGACCCATTCTTCTGTATGAGGTAACAGTTTGGTGGCCTGCTCTGGACAAAACTGTCAACCTAAAGTTGTTGACAAAAGTTCAGAGAACAATCTCTCTGTGGAACAGTGGTGCAATGAGGAGCACATCCACTCAGGCACTGGAGACTCTGCTATTTCTAACTCCTCTAGATATCATGGGAAAACAGTGGGCAGCTAGCACTGCCATACGACTGAAATCCATGTTAATGTGGACCTGCAATAACACAGGGCACTCATCTATACTTTGTAACAAAGGGCTTCCCAAGACCACCGACTATACTGTCCCGTCACTATCTTTTGATAGAAAGTTCCGGACTATTATACCATCTAGAGAGGACTGGATGATGGATACAGTTTTGGAACCAGGAGTTTTGAACTTCTTCACTGATGGTTCAAAACGGGATAGAGGAGTAGGGGCTGGGGTGTTCTGCGAGGAACTCATGTTAAACCTCTCCTTTCGTCTCCCTGACTACTGCAGCATTTTTCAAGCTGAGGTAACTGCGATAAAGGAAGTCGTGGACTGGTTGAGGTATAATGTAATATCGACTAGTGATATTCGCATATATACGGACAGTCAGGCAGCCATTAAAGCGCTTCAATCACACCTTCTCACGTCGAAAGTAGTCCAGAGCTGTCTCTCATCTCTTAACGAGATGACAGATCAGTTCAACATCCATATCATATGGGTGCCAGGACATTTCGTTAGTACGGGGAACATGAAAGCCGATGAACTGGCTCGACGTGGTACAACGGACCACATTTCAAACAGCAAAAAGGATATTGAAATTCCTCTTGCGGTATGTAAACTGCTGCTTCAGGAGGAAGCCAGTAAGTTGGCGAATGACAGATGGTCAAATAGTACCTCATGCGTAATAACTCGGCAGATCTGGCCAAAGTTGAACTTGGCGAGATCCAAACAGCTGATCTCACTTCAGCGGAGTCAGATCAGTGTGGTTGTTGGAGTGATTACGGGGCACTGTCACATAGGCAGACATGCAAGTAGACTTGGTTTCTTCTCACATGACTACTGTCGTAGTTGCGAGGACGAAGAGGAGGAAGAGACAGTACTTCATCTTCTTTGCACCTGTCCTAGTCTGGCACGAAACAGACTGAATTTTCTAGGGGCACTCCTTTTCAACGACCTGGCGGAGCTCAGCGAGAAGGACGTCAGGAGTATCCAGCGCTTCATAGCAAGCTCAAAGTGGTTTCAATGAGTTGGAGGAAAAATTTTTAATTTGTGGTATGGCTACGGACCTTTTTGTGTCTATGCCTGGTCCTGGTGGACCGCCACCCAAACCTAACCTAACCTATTGATATTACAGAATTCTCGTACATTCAATATTCTTGAATTTTGGGCAAGGTGTGTATAAAATAAATAACTGGTTCACGTTTTTTATAAATTTGTTTTAATTTTCGATTAAAGTTTTACCAATAATACATAGACTGTTATTAAAAGAAAGGAACGGTGCACATTCCGAATGAATCCATCTTTTCCCTTAGAATGGCCGGTCTTTAGGAACTCCAGGAAAATTCCGGGAAACTCGATATACGATAATTCTCTATAGAATATTCAAAAATCGTCAATACTAAATGCCTGGGACCACAGAATTTTTTAAAATTGATTTGTTTGCACAAAACGCGTATCTCATTAAATAATTGTGCGCAATTAAATCATATCCAAAATGATGTAAAAATAAAAAAGTTATTTGGAAGAGAATTTGGTGTACAATAATTAGTAGAATAGTATAAGTCTATTTGCGCTTGTGTAGGTGTGAAAAAAAGGTATAAATACGGCGAGATTTTATTAGAATTTTTAGTTTCATTCTAATTGTAAACGATAACAAAATGGAAAATTTGTTTAAAACTAGTAAAGTTAAAAAATTATCAGAAAAGCAAAACGTGCCTAATGTATTGCTATCTCACACGTATTACTTAAATAATCAATATACAAGTTAGATGTATCAACATACAGGTACTTTTTTGTACCACCTATAGCTGGTCATGTTTTTTTTAATTGCGCACAATTATTTAATGAGATACCCGTTTTGTGCAAACAAAGAATAATAAACGATTATTACTCAAATATTTGTAAACAAAAATTAAATCAATAACAAAAATTTAAACTTAACAAACCGAATAGAATTTATTTACATTGAATGTTTTTTTCCACCACTCTTTGGCTATTTCTGACCTAATTTTTCCAAGTAATTTTGATTCGCGGCGCGGGGTATGCGACGTCGAATTTTGGAAAGTTCATGAACAGGTTTTTTGTTCATTAGCCATGCGACGTCCCATTTTGTTCATTGGCGAATTCCCATTTGTTCAAAGTTAATGGTGGCGGGATAAAATGTTTTAGAAAAGTAAGTTGGAGGGGGTAAACATATTTTCGAAAAAGTATAAAGTTACACTGATTTGAGTGTTTGAAGTACAGTTGAAAAGAATAAGTCATGCATAAACAATCAGAACAGTTATTGGAAAAACTCAATGGGTTTCAGGCGTTCACGGAGAAGGCAACCATCAGATTCGTTGACATGGTAATTGGAACGAAATACATTGTCGTTGATGTGAAAGCGGTCCAGACACAATACGGAAGGAAGACGATAGTAGAGACAGAGGAAAAACCTTATTTCTACCAGAGCGCTACAATATCTTGGAAGAGGAAGAGATACAGCAAATGAAAACTTTGTGCGACGCAGGGGTTTTAATTATGATTAAAACCGATAAATATAAATTAAATTTTGTTGTTTAAATAAAAAATAAAAATAACCAAATTATTTGTTGTTAATTCTTTTTCTCATGGTGTTCCCAATGAATTCGTCAGTCTCTAAATGTGATCAGTCGATTTTTTTCTTTTGTACTCTTTTATTAGAATTCACAAATTCAATAAGTCGTGTTCAGATAATTAATGAGCTTCATAAACCGGCCCGTAAAAATTTTATACGTCGTCGGGTTAAAATCAAGGGGATCGATGACCTGTGGCAGGCAGATCTCGTGAAAATGATATCGTACGCAAAAGTAAATTCAAATTTTAGATATCTTTTGTCGGTAATCGATACCTTTTCCAGGTTTGCTTGGGTGCTACCTGTAAAAAATAAATCTTCCAAGATTATTACTGATGCCATGAAACTGATCTTCGTTCAGAGTAAAAGGATACCGAGAAATCTTCAAACTGATAAGGGAAATGAATTTTTTAATAAACACTTCAAAGAACTAATGAAACAAAATAATATTAATCATTATTCTAGTATTGAAGCCAACCTTTGGAAACGAGTATATGCGAATCCTAAGTTGAAACAGAATAAGAACAAATTTCACGTAGGAGATTTTATTCGAATTAGTAAATATAAAAATGTTTTCGCGAAAGGGTATACTCCTAATTGGACTACTGAAATGTTTAAAGTAATCAATGTCAATACCCGCTTCCCAGTTACATATTTACTTGAAGATTATCAAGGAGTACACATAGCAGGACAGTTTTACGAGAAAGAACTTCAAAAAACTAGACACCCTGATACCTACCTTGTGGAACAAATCTTAAAGAGAAAAGGTAACCAGGTTTACGTGAAATGGCTCGGTTTTGATTCAACACATAATTCTTGGATAAATAAAAAAGACATATTCATATTCAAATAATATTTTATTATTAAATTTACAATTAGAAACAAAAATAAAGTTTTTAAATATTAGTTATACACAATTTTTTATGACCGTAAGGTAGCGAATCATGATTTTCCAAAAATTTCCTCTTGGTACTCGTCATTCGGTAATTTTTGATCTCTGATGTACTTATTACATCATGTTGTTTTGTGCGCCTAATATTATGAGAAATAACAGGTATTGGAATATTTTCTCCAAAAACAGACTCTCTGATCGATGACAAATTGATCAATTTAGAGGCCTCATAGTTTAGAGAGAACCCTTTAACTTTACATTTGCTGAGTTTTTATTTTTATTATGGAAAAAGCTTCATATCCATAGTTTTTGGGTCCTCCCGATATGAACTCGGTAATATAGCTGCCATGATCATATTCACTCTCCAGCTCGTCAGTCATGTCGCCTAAAAATGAACCTGTAGGAGGTTCATATTCTCCCTCAGACGAAACGTAGATAACGGAATCTGTGTCATAATACAATACACGGCTTCCTAACTCCTCCAGATAGCTCTATACAACTTTAATCGTGCATGAGCTGTAGTATACGCTGCAATACACACATTTACAGTTGGTAGCGTTTTGACAGCTTCCTTCCTATACTCCCAGTTAACTATAAGGACATCTTCGTTTACCAGTTGAACGGTGTTGATATATATTGACGAATTATTTATCAGATCATACAGTTCTTTCGGAACCCTCACAATAGTTGTTGTTGATTGATTTTCCCGCTGACCAAATTTTCCCCAAAAACTGTTTAGTATTAGCTTGGCCAGCATTCGTAAGCCTGCATTCTTCAAGATTTGATTGTTTTCCAGTTGTATGCCTTCTTGCTGCATATAATTCGTAATATATTCATCTTTCTGTAGCTCAGTTGTACAATTAGGAGGCCATCCTGAAGCTTGTTGTTTTATTTTCAAAAATGTATCGATGAAATTGGTGAATAATCCCTCCGTTTCCTCTCCATGTTGGACAGTTTTATACCTCCAGATTTCTTAAATATCAATAATCGTGTGTACAAATTTTCATTAAATAAAATGCAATTTTATCTTTTGTCGGCCGACACGTTGAAAATTGGCTGACTAAAGACGAAAATATATTTTTTAAAAAAAAATTTTGTCATTTCAAATTTTTCTTTAATGTTCTAATTGACTTTACAAATTAGAACTATGTACTTTTTAATAACATTGTCATTGTCGAGATAACAATTTCGTTAAAAAATTGAAAATGTCAATTTACAAATTCGATCGGAGATTTTGTTTATGGCACTATATATCACGGGAATGGAAACATTTTTAAACAGTTATTTTCTTACAGTTACTAATAGCAGAAAAATGAGAAATAAGAAGAATTCTGCATGTCTAGAAATGAGAAAATAACTGTTTAGAAATATTTCGAATGTACCCATTTATATGTCATATAAGTTACTACATTTACGCCAAATTTTAAATTTTTTCATCAATTATTACCAAAGTTATAAAAATTCGAAGTTTGATTTTAAAAAATACATGTGTTTTCCCATGTAAAACTTTCGCCGCCTTGGGGGTCGGGTTAATGTTAATATTAAGAGCAAAAAATTTACAGGAATTTTTTTTTACCTATTTAGAAGAGTTGCAGGGGGCGTACCGATTAAAATTCAAAAATAACCCTTATAAGGACCACCCTTATATATTATACTTACATATATACATATATCACTGCTTCTGAGAAAATTAGGGTATTTGAGTTAATCGGTGCATTTGAGTAAATCAGTGTTTTGTTTGACTCATTTGAGTAGATCGGTATTTTTTAACCAATTTGCTTGCTTGTTGTTTTGATTTTGACTCAAAAATGGTATAAATAAAAATACTGAACTCTACGTCAATAAGCGGTATTTTATTGAGAAAAATTTAAATAAATTTAGTTTTGATTTATTTTTCCCCCTTTTCTTTCATTTTCAGATCTAGGCTCGTATTATTATTCTTATCCGAAAAAGTCGCCGATAATTTTGTAGTGAAATGCGTCATTTCAGTCGAAAATTCAAATTGTTTTATACCAAAGTCACCGGTGACTTTTTTCGGTGAATTTCAAGAATACGGGCCCTAGTAACTGGTACACTATGATTTAAATAACGACTTTTGTTTGCTTTATTTAAACATGCCTCCGCATGCCGTGCTTGATCCAATGAAATTGTTGTTACTTTTGCCAAGGAAATACGCTGACAAACTGAAAATTCATTCTAAACTTCAAAATTTGTTATTCAAAAAATAAAATCTCGTTAAAAAAAACTAAAACACGTAACGTCCAACACTTTTGAGAAAATTAATTAACTCGTAGCTAAGGATTAAATGGTTACATTTTAATACATTTTTTCAAAGTTATTAGTTAAACTGACTTGAAAATTTAGTGGAGGGGATTAAACCAAATTCCTTACTGTCTATTTATCAATAATTTTTTTGTGTGCACAAGCCTAATTGCACATCGTTTCACTTAATTAGGAACTAATAAGATTACCCAAATAGTAATTAGCAGCAAAACCCATATAAAAAACCAAAAACGTAATCAATTACGATTTAAATCATTCATACACATCCCTCAAAATGATTTATTCCGCCATTCAAGATATTCGTTTCTTAATCAACCAACAGTCTATTCAAAAAATACATAAAATAGAAAAGCGAGTATGTGATATAAATATTAAAATGTATAATAAAACATAATAGGCATGCGATCTTTTCATTCGCACAAGACAATGTGTATATGTATAAGACGGAAATATGAAAAATAAATATATGTACTCGAATATTTGAATAATGTAGAACATTACACCCCCTAGCTACAAAACGTCTATTGTAATAGATTCAAAAACAATACGTGACTTCGATTTTAAGTTCCTTAAATTCGTTTACTCGCATACACATCGTTTTACTTTATTGACTTGATATTCAGTAGAAATATAATTTTCAGAATACATACATATAAATATTAAGGCGTCTACACATCATTAATATCGAGCACGGTTTAATATTAAAACTACTGTAAACGTCGTTGGATTATTCATCCCTACAAAAAATAAACAAAACCAACTCAGCTCGTACAGAAAAAAAAAAAGTTTCAATAATCTATTATATTTTCTTACTAAGTATTTATCATTTTGTTTACCTGATTTTTTTACGGTATACATTGTTATGTATAATATGAATCGAAATGGCGATTATTTCGAGAAAACAAAACTTTATAAAAACATCGGCAAAATAAAATATACAATAAAGTTTACTTAAAGAAATGAAAAAGATAAACCACTCAAAATTTAATAATAACGAAAAAAAATCGAAATAAACGAACAAAAAAATAAGAATTAAAACAAAGTAATAAAAATCAACTTTACTCTGAACAAACAGACATAGTCGTCTGTATTTTTCGGAAAATATTTGTACAAAATTTACGATACCTAAATGAGGAAACGAAAACAGAAACAGCGGTTAAAGATGTTCTTCAAATTGCGATAAACGAGTATATATCGCCCTGGGAAGTTGTTTTAATATTTACTCGGTTTAAGAATATTCCACAAACATATTTATAAATCTTAATCGACAAATAATAATAATAATAACAATTTAACTAAATATAATTTGTTTATAATAAGAAAACTAATATTCTTATATTATTATCTCATAACATAAATCTTAAATAAACACTTCAACTAAATCATCAGTAGCAAATAAATAAAAAACAATTGAGCAGAAAATTCTCATAAAGAATTTGTGAAGTCACTTAATAGAAAATAAATTCATCCATCTAAAACAGAAGAAAACTAAAGAATGAAATCGTATCTAAAAAAAAATTTAGCAATATAAAAAGTAATATAACAAAAAAGGAATTAAAAAACTTACTTACTTTGGAAATAAAAGAAATATAAAATAAGAAAAGAAATAGCAGATTAACAGAAAATTAAAACAAAAGAAAATCTACTTTTGATCTGGTTTTTATCTAGTTTTTGTTTTCCTTCCCGGCTCCTTTCGTTCTCCTCGTGTTACATTCCGGATTTTAATATCGTGTACTGCTGCACACAGAAACAAAAAAAAAACTAAACTTTGCAAGTAAAAAAGTTTTCACAAAAAATATAAATGAAATGTTTGTGTGTGTGTGTGTGTTTTGGAAAATGTTTGCTTAGATCGTGGAAGTATGCGAAAAGTTTTGCTTTTCATTTTATTTTGGTTTTTGCGCTTTTCTAAGCTTCATTTGCTTTGTTTTTTTTTTTGCATTGACGAAACACATACATGTAGTACAATGAATTCAGGAGTTATGCGATTTTTCATTTAAAACTCCATGAATGTTAGAATATAAAAATGAATTTAAAAGATTAAGTTCTGCGTCGCTGAATGTGATGTCTGTGTAATTTTTTGTTCTTTGGTGGAATTCATGGGATGAGACGTTGTTGTCGTTTGTGATCACTGGTGTGATTTGCTGATCAATTAGTCGCATTAATTTTCGTTTTATTACTTGTTTACTTTAGAGACAGAAGAAAACAACCAGATAAATTTTTTGGACATCACCATCACCAAAAACAACAATAATCACAATTTCAAAGTTTATCGAAAACCCACCCAAACCAACCACACTATCCATTACACATCGAACCACCCCCAGCAACACAAAACAGCAGCATATCACCATATGATTAACAGATTAAATAACATTCCTATGAACCACACAGATTACACAAACGAAATACAAATTATAAAACACATAGCGACCAGCAATGGATACAAAGAAAACATGATTGATGACATGAACAAAATTGATAACAGATTCAAAAGAAAAGAGTATTTAAGATCGCTCACAACATTGATCACGGAGAGAGTAAACAACCACAAATACATCACATTAGAGTATGACACAACCACATTCAATATAACACGCAGAATTTTCGGACAACACGAATACAAAACAGCACACAAAACATCGAATAAATTAGAATACCTCATTAACACCAACAAAATTAATAATGAACAGCAATCAGGGGTATACAAATTAAACTGCGACGATTGCAACATGTTCTACATAGGCCAAACTGGACGAAATTTCACCACAAGATTCGTTGAACACATGAAACAAATAGGAAAACCTAACATAACGTCGAATTTTGCACAACATTTGACACAAAAACACCACAATTGTTCCAGCTTTGACAATAATGTAGAAATTCTACACAGAATGCCCAAAGGAGAAAAATTGAACAGAGCCGAAGAGTTGGAGATTTACAAACACAGGCGAAATCCACAACTACTCAATGACCGAATGCCTTTCAACGCAATATACGAGCTAATTATAAATAGGGCAAATCTTCAACATTAAAATTTAGAATATTTAAGACTGTTGACAATGAGCTTGGTTGCTCGAAACTAGTCCGTATATATTTATAAAATATAAAATTTTAAATTATCACTATAAGATAAAAAATATTCTGTGTTTTATTTAATTTTATTTCTTCAAATAAAAAATTCATTAATAAAATAAGTGATAAAAGTGCACACATAAATGGATCTCCTCCAAAACAGTAATATTCTAGAACGTTCTAGAACTAGAATGTTCCGGACTATTATCCCATCCAAAGAGGACTGGATGTTGGATGCAGTCTTGGAACCAGGAGTTTTAAACTTCTTCACTGATGGATCAAAACGGGATAGAAGAGTAGGGCTGGAGTGTTCTGCAAGGAACTCATGTTAAACCGCTCCTTTTGTCTCCCTGACTACTGTAGCATTTTTCAAGCTATAACTGCGATAAAGGAAATCGTGGACTGGTTGAGGTATAATGTAATATCGACTTGTGATATTCGCATATATACGGACAGTCAGGCTGCCATTAAATCGCTTCAATCACACCTCCTCACGTCGAAAGTAATCCGGAACTGTCTCTCATCTCTTAACGAGATGAGAGATCGGTTCAACATTCACATTATATTTTCATGTAACTATATTTTCAGGTGCCAGAACATTTCATTAGTACAGGGAATATAAAAGCCGTTGAACTGGCTCGACATGGTACAACGGACCACATCTCAAACAGCAAAAAGGTTATTGAAATGCCTCTTGCGGTATGCAAAGTGCTGCTTCAGGAGGAAGCTAGTAAGTTGACGAATGACAGATGGTCAAATAGTACCTCATGCGTAATAACTCGGCAGGTCTGGCCAAAGTTGGACTTGGCGAGATCCAAAGAGCTTATCTCACTTCAGCGGAGTCAGATCAGTGTGGTTGTTGGAGTGATTACGGGGCACTGTCTCATAGGCAGACATGGGACTAGACTTGGTTTCTTCTCACATGACTACTGTCGTATTTGCGAGGAGGAAGAGACAGTACTTCATCTTCTTTCCACCTGTCCTGTCAGCATAATGGACGTCAGGAGTATCCAGCGCTTCTTAGCAAGCTCAAAATGGTTTCAATGAGTTGGAGGAAAATTTTTAAATTGTGGTACGGCTACGGACCTTTTTGTGTCTATGCCTGGTCCTAGTGGACCGCCACCCAAACCTAACTTAACCTAAAGCAAGGTTGAAAAGGGCCAATTGTGTTTTGCTACACATACATAGTTACTACTTCATAGTTTTCCGCAGAGATCGGCACGGAACTGGTGAGTGTCTGGATGTTGGTGGTGGTCTATTAATAGCTGTAATCAATCAGTATAAAAGCCAACAAATAAATATTGTGTCCGGCGATATTGAAATCCTTTTAGTAAAGGTAAATATGACTAAAGGAAATCTTTCGTGTGTGCTATGTATTTTCCTGGGCAATCTACTTGTGAATTCCTTCAGGAATTTATTGAAATATTTGTAAATAAGAATCTGCCCAAAATGGAAGAACATGATAGTTTGTGCATCGTGGAAGATTTTAACTTCCCAAACTTAAATTGGAAACGAATTGACGGAAAACTCACACCGTTTGGTAACACTGCCAATACCACCTTGGTGATTGATTGATTTTTTGATATGGGTCTAAGGCAACATAATGAAGTGCACAATCATAATGGCTCACTTCTGGATCTGGTGTTTACTGACGAAAGTTTACATCCATCTGTGCAACCTTGTGAAGACCTGGCTCGCTCATCAAGCAATCATTATACACTTGATTATATTCTAAATGATAATATTTTAATGTTTGATTTTAGTAATGGTGATTATGACTCTCTAAATGGATACCTTGATAATATTTCCCGGGATTTCCTCTATAATGAAATTGAATCTTGTTAGAAATTGAATCTGAATCAAGTTAAATCCATCGTGCTTTTGGCATTATATAAACTCTAAAAGGAAATCTGTTGGTTATCCAATACCCATGAGTTATAAGGATAAGGAAGCTCATGATCTAAATTCTGTTTGCGAATTATTTGCAACGTTTTTCAAATCCGTTTATTCAATTGATAATATTTTGACATCTGCCTCTGACCATGACATTGTCAATAATCATATTCATGGTATTTCTTCTTTTACGGGGAACAAATTCTATACGGCTTCAATACTAAAGGTCTATGGGGCAATTCATAAATTTTTTAGGTATGACTATTACGAAATATGAAGATAGATTTATTACTAATTGGTATTCCAAAACGATGGCGTCGAATAGGATCATAAACTGTCACTCAAAACATCCCAAACAAATGATATTGAACATGGCTTAAGTATTTGTAAAACGAGTTCTTGATAGTAGTCACTAAAAGTTTCTTAAGAGTAACATGGTACGTATTTCAAAATTAAACAGTTTCCCGAAACAAATTATTAACAACAAACCTAACAACAATAGTCCAGTAGCACCACTTAATAAGGTCTACTCCACTTTCTATTACGTACCAAGTACTTCTGAACACATTATAAAATATCTTAACAGGGACATCAGTCAATTACCGAAAATTGATTTTTATTGAAAAAGTATTTTAACGTTTAAGCTTTGAAATTGTGGGTTATGAAATTGACTAGCAATTTGGAATCTCATGCTAAGTTTAATAATTTTGGGTCATTTTCATTCAGAGCGTATTGTTGAACCTCTTTGAGATGCTGTATAACAACACACCTAGTTGGTATAGTAATGCTTATTTCATTGATTGAATCTGATTCGCATCAGTGTTATTTACCTCTGCTTGGTTTGATGTTCAAGCAACATTTGACGATTCTTGGTCGATAGCTAAATACTCCAGCGCACTATTTAAATGATCGGGATCCCCATAAATCGACTCTATCACATTTTGCAGCTCCGGTGTATGAATTGTGTCTTCGTCATTAATTGTGTCTGAAATACAGGTAGCATTTTCCCATGGAAAGACGCACTTTCGAATATATTACGTTATGGTATCCGACTTGATATTCTCTACCGAATCTTTGATAAAATATATCGCATCCAGTATAATTAATCGGTTAGAAAATTTAGACGCTTTATTGCGGTATCCATAACAGCCAGTATCCTTTGAAGCAAAAGTTTCCGATAATGAAACTTAAAGTTGGCATTGATCCCTTCACATCGAGACGTTATATTAGCATAAAATTTTAACGGAAATATTTTAAGTCGATGTTTTTGAATGCTCTTGGTTTTAATTGTCCCCTCCATAAAAACAACCAAAGCGACAATAAGCCTGTCCTTGGATTTTAACCTCCAAAGCATTTCTCTCCTTTAAGTGATAAGGTTTTGTCTGGAAGCGCTCGATACAATAAAGCTGTATCATCCATATTTGTAATATTTGACACATTGCGTAATCCGTTATTATGCCTTTCATTTTAGTGTGCCACAAAATAACGCTTTTCCGTTAAAATAGGCCTCGAAATAGGGAAATTTTTGTTTCTTGGAGCACAGAACTATTCATACACATATTTCCTAATTTAATCATATTTTGTCACCTGTTTTTTTTTAAATAATTTTTCGGATTCAGGTGAATTTAAATAACGTTGTTGAAGGCTCGTTCGTTTTGTTTTGAATTGCATTATAAATTTGTGATTTGCCACATTTGAAATAGGCAGCAATTACTTTTGATGAATAAAATCAACTAGAAATCATTTCATGTGGCGAAACAATTAATATCTTGTAACTGCAGTTATTAAGGAGATGAAAATGTTTGAGGAAAGCGGAGTTCGGGGGCCACATTTGCAGCGAGGTTGTAAAGATTTATTTGCAATTCCCCCAAAAAGCGTAGAATCAGAGAAATAGTAATTTCCAAATTACGAGCAAGGATAGAGGACAACTCAATCGCTGCTCTTTGGGTTTAGAAATCCTACTTCAAAAATAATTTAAAAGATGATTTGTAACACATGCAATTTTGCATTTCTTTAATAATTTTTTCTTATTCTATGAATTATTTAAAATATTTAAAGTTTTTTAATTTTAATTTGTTGGTAAAGTTTTAATCCTGGAATTTGAAATTTCTCAATCCCATAATCTCGGGATTGATAAAACGGTCCGGGATTGCAATCACGTGCCATTTATTTTTTGAATAGATATACATACAGTGTTGAATTATTGTTCATGTTTTTTAGTATTTTTAAAATGGCTTTTTATTAATGAATTAAATCTGCATAGAGCCAGTTTATAAAAGCATCAGTTGGAAAAACCAAAGAAGATATCTTCTTATTTATTCAAATTAAGCTTTATTTTAAATATTTATATATTATTCATCAGCAATTTTTAAGAAGAATATTAAATGCAATTTCCAAGCATTTTGATGTTTGCAGATATCCTGTTTCTATTTAATTCCACAGAATTTATTCAAACTCAATCAAAAACAAATTTTTGGAAGAGAGAAACTAACAAAAGATGCCGTCTTACTTTGGTAAAAGTTATTCCTATTTGGATAGGAATGAAATTTTGCCCAAAGTAAGAGCCAAGAATATTTTTTTTTTACTTTCAACAGTAATGCAGTCTAACTTTGGAATTTTACAACAACAATACCGTGTATTTGCATTTTTTCAGTCCCGAATAAATAATTTCATTCTACTAAGAAGTAGGTATAGAAAAATTCTCTTTTTCACCTAGTTGGAGTGTTTACCACTAGAGTAAATATATTACATATATTTAGTTTTATGAGCTGGCATTAAATAACAATTTTCAATTTTTCGATAAATCAGAATTTTAAATTTTGTTAATCATCATTTGGAATTATTATACATACTTTATTCGTTACCACTATTTTATAATTGTTAAAATTCTAAATAATAAATTATATTTTAGAGCTTGGTATCAACTGTTGAAAGTAAAAAAGAAAAATATATTCTTGGCTCTTACTTTGGGCAAAATTTTAGTCCTATCCGAATAGGAATAACTTTTACCAAAGTAAGACGGCATAAGACTACAAGAGAGTCTGATATGAAGAGAGTAACAAAATAAAACATATTGGTGTTTTAAATACATATTTCTTGGTACAGCACTACATATTGTAAAACATTTAAATAACTTGAAATATAACAATTTGTCAGAGTTTGATTGTCATAACGGAATTGCTACAACTCAAATACCCACCACCATTATCAAAGTTCTTATAGTTTCTTTAAAATATGTAAATAATGATTTAGGTATATATTTAGATGAACGCCATCAAAGCGATCGCCGAGCAGGTTTCAGGTAACTTTTTGGCTTATTGACTAATATAATTCAGCGGCGATTGAGATTTGAAAATAACACGTGCTTGGTGGGCAATTTTTGAGGCAAAGTCGTATGTATTACTGAATGATAATGTATTGTTTAAATTAATGCACTGAAGTGGATTTTTTTACTGAAATCAAGAAACTTGAAATGTTATAGGTTTTGTTTTTTTGACTAAATATGTGATTATCATTAATAATTGTTCCTTGCAGTCAATTTCAAACACATGATTATCCTCATATGATAATTTTGTGAGGTTTCCCAAGGACCGTATCATCTCATGCTTGTTAAATATGTAAACGAAAATATTATAGATAAACCAATTTCCTTAATTAAAAATAAAACATCACAAAAAGAAACAACAAAACATACAAACCTAAACTTTTAACAACCATTTTAATAAACACTTTAAATTTAATATCCATATAATTCACTTATCTTAAAAAATTCCTTTTAATGGCGTAATCCAAAAAACTAAAAACTTAATTACTGTTTAGATACAGTTCTATTATTTTATTTATATACTTTATAGATGAAGAAACAGGCAAGAAAGATATGTATGTAGGTGTACGTACCTTTTTCCAATATGGCTTTTTATTAATACAAAAAACATATTTTTTATGAATAATTAAGATATTTTTAATGGATTATAACAAAACACAACAATACATACTTTTTTTTGAGGAAATTTTAACTTTTTATTTTTTGTAAAATTGAGTATCCTGTCTGGTACTTTTATAATAAAGCTTTATATCAAAAAATATACTCCTTATATTATTGAGTTTGTGAGTGTCTATGTACCAAATGTTTTGTAGATATTGGTATATGTATGGATGTATTTGAAAATTTAAATATTTTTGGGCGAGAAATAGCAAAACAGGGTTGGGTGATTACTTCCGATTCAAGGAAATTTGATAAATAATCTCTAATCTTGTGATTTTGTAATAGGGAAATGTATGTATATAAGTGCCTGTCGACGTCGTAGTCGAATAAATAATTTTACCGTCGTCACATAAAGTGTTGGAGAAAATTCCTTAAATTAAATTAAATTTCCATTTATCAAACAATAATATACCAGTGAGGAAAAAATCAATCCGTGAAAATTTAACAAATTTATAATTTAATAAGATCAAAACTGATAGGTGTGCCTTTAGTTAAGTTAAGGTATACTAAAAAAAATCGTATGATTTTCCCCTTTTTAATAGATGTCTTTTCCGCGTTTCTAACTCATCCAAATTTTAATTGTATTGCGAAAATATTGGAAGGAGACTATTTCATTTTCATTACAATATTGAATACACAAACTTTTTCAAAACAAAATTTAAACGACAGCCTCGAATTCCCCGTAAACAAAAATTTATATTAGAAACTAATGAATATTTAAAAAAAAAACTGAAAATAATAACATTAATCAGTTCACATATAGACTGTGTCCGAAACGGTTTTGGTAGTCAAAGTCAATCCCGATTCAGAAAATCCGTAGTAATAAAGTCTTACTCCATAAAATCCCGACTGAACGATATCTCGATCCAATAAAAACTCGTCTCAGTAAAATCCTGACTCAATAAAATCCTAACCCAACCAAATCCTGACGGCACAAAATCTCGAAAAAAAATCCCGACTTTTAAAAATTAAATCTCGCGCGAGAACTATTCTGGAGACGCGACATATTCTGGAAAAAAATTGAGAGAAATTCTTTAAAAATATTTTGGAAAAGGGGAAATTTACTGCTCCTTCTAGCAATATATTCTGGAAAAGAGCCGGGTCATATTCTGGAAAAAACGGAAGAAAATTCTATTAAAATATTTTGAAAACTCGCTTTTTAGTAACTACCGGAAAAGTAATCCAGAAGAAATATTTTCATTTTGTTTAAAATGGGTTGCCTACCTTTAGAAAAATCCCGAAAAAAATGCAGAAAAAAATCCAGAAACAAAAAAATTCAGAACTAAAATCCAGAAACGCAATTATCAAAGAGCGGAACAAATTAAAATTTATAAAATGTCTATCGAATGTTACTTTTCCGAAAAGTTCCTAATATTTACGATAATGGAAATTGTTTCGTCAACCTTTCAGATACAGATCAAAGGAATTGTATCGGTAATATCGCTGCTACTGATATTTAGTTCTACTACAAAATTTTCAAGTTATTTTGTGGTTGGCTTAATTCATTGGGTTAGTATGGCATCGACGAATGTATTGGAGCAAATTAAGGATTTAATGCTTCGTCAACCTTTCAGACACAGATCAAAGGAATCGTATCATTCGTATCGCTTCTATTGATAGATGTACGTACCATAAATGTTTCAAGGGATGTCAAAAGTCTAAAAATGCCTATAAAATTGAAATTTTTTCATTTATTTTAAACAAAATATTTTTCTGAATTTTGAACGAGTACTGTAACGATCATTTAACGTACGTGAAACGTTCAACGTTTTATTTCATACTAAATGGGACATTAATTCAACTTTTTCATTTAAAATTAAATTTTAAAGTAAAAACATGAGTTTGAAATTTAAAGAAAATCAATCCAAATAATTTTCAAATTATCAAGTTACCCTAGTTAGTTTTTTTTGTTTGGTTTTATATTTTTCTGTACTGTAATATCTCGTTTTCCGGACACTTTTTTCTGTACCGTAATGAGTCGTTTTCCGGACTGAAATCAACACGTAAACATTGATTTTCGGTATAATATGAAATAAAATAATGTAATAATCTGTTTTCAACCGCACGGAAATCGACCAAAGTTACAAATAGACAGCATTTAGTTTTAGTATTACTATTTTTAAGTGTTTATATAATTGTGTTTAATTGTTTTGCATTTAAAGTCGATCAAAAATTGTATTAATATTCGAGTGTTACGATGAAAGTCACAATTAAATCCAATAAAGGCACAAACTGTTATGTGACGGATACATGTGCCATCTGGAAAATAAATAATGGTTATGTGTTTTATTGGTTATGCGATTCAAAAAAAAAATATCAGTGTCCGGCCCGAGTTAATACTGTAATTAAAAACTATATTCACATCAGAGAAAATGCCTTTTTACCATTCATCCTTCCAATGCATGTATCGCTCTGCGAACAGTAGCCGATTTTTGAATATTATGGGTTAAGTTAGGCTTATTTTGCAATTAAACCATTTAATATTTTTTGCCGTTCTTAATACTCGAGCAATACGTTGTTTTGTAACAGATAACCCCAACTTTTCTTTGATTTGATTTGCGGTTAACTTGTTACGTGTCGCTTCCTTCCTTATATTCTCTATTTGAGAGTTGGATTTTAGATAGACTGCTAATTCCTTTGTTTTTTTTTTTATTTAGGCCATAACCTTGACCTTTTTTGGGGTAGTTGTGAACCACAGTTGATGATCGATTAATTTTAAAGCAGTTAGGCGAATAGTAAGCCCTTACTCATTATAAATCCTGAAGGAGATTTTTTCTTAATCATTTAGGAACTTTTCCTTCGGCATCGCTATAATAAATAAAGTTATAATCCAAGCCATTTTCTAAGCATCGTAAAATATTTACTGGATAAGATCGAATCAAAAAAATTAAACAAAATCTTGTATAAAAATAATAAAAACGTGTTTCTGTCTGCTGTGCTTACACAAATGTTTAACTAAATTACTCTAAATTTTATTTATATATTTTTTCTGTTTCTATAAAGTACTGTATAGGATCTTATCGGCTTACTAACATACCTATGCTCAAAAGGTAAAACAGCTTAAGTCGACTTAACCTGTTTTACATCTTTTTTAATATTCAACGTTCTCTATCTCTCCTCTAACCTCATTAAATTTGACTTAAGTGGTAATGCCTTGCGGTCCAAGGCTGTGGTCACAAGCCATAGCAACTTTAGTCGACATATTAAGTGAAAAATAAATATAATATTCAGCTTTTTCTACCTTTCTAGAAAAATTTGAAATAAGGTGTTTTACCTTTTGAATAATATTATTATTCGGGCATACAGTAACACAGTAAACTTTTTGTTTTAGAGGCAGACCTAATTTTTAGTTCTAATCATATGTTTTAAACGAAATTACATGTTCTTATATAAATATTTTTCACTGTATAATTGTGTTTAAATGCTTTGAATTTAAATTCGATAAATAATTTTATTAATATTCGAGTAATACGATGAAAGTCTGTACAATTAAATCCAATACAGGCGGCAACATACTGTTATGTAACGGATACATGTACCATCTGGAAAAAAAAATATGGTGATGTGTTTTATTGGTCATGTGATTCAAAAAAAAAATTCTGTGTCCGGCCCGAGTTGATACTGTAATTAATAGTTATATTCACGAAATTAAGAAACATTCAAGAACCCTTTCGCATGATCCAAATGCGTATGACTCAGAAGCTTTAAAAATTAATAACGAAATAAAATAAATAGCAGCTTCAAGTTCACGCTGGCCGTCAAGCCTAATAACAACTGCCCCATCACATTGCCAAGAGATTTGTCGTGTGTATTGAAATAGTCCATTAACCCATAAGCAAATGATAAATAGAACTAAATTGTATCGCAAATATTGAGATTCTCGAAGAACTTAAAATGGTGGATGGTGAATTATTTGTACTCTCAGAAATTTTTTTTAATAATGACAACTTTAATATTATACCACAGATAAGAATAGACAGATGTGTATCTTGTATGGGCTATATTTACATTCCAAAATTTCAATATCAAATTCCAATCCAATCCTTTTAGAGCAGGTCGTACATTTCTGTCCCGTTTTATTTTTTTTACGTATGGCTATTTTGATTATATCAAAGCAAACATGGCATGGCTATTTTCATTATATCAAAGCAAACATAAACCAACTTCAAACAAAATTTTATTTTATAATATATACGTCCTGCTCTAAAAGGATTAGATTGGAATTTGGTATTGAAATTTCTAATGTAAATTTGGCCCATACAAGATGTACATCTGTCTACTCTTATCTGTGATTATACTAAAAATTATGGCTAATGGATGGATCGTTCAAAGTAGTCCCAAATTTTATGATACAACTGTTTTCAATACATGGGAAAATCGCAGAGGAAACTATTCCTCTGGTATATTGCTTTATGACCAATAAGTCAATTACGAGCTATAATGAATTGTTTCTGGAGCTTTGCCGTATCGCATGTGGAAACGACATAATATTAAATCCGCAATATATAATATCAGATTTTGAAAGAGCAAGTGTTGCCTCAATTTCAACATTTTTCTCCTCCATTATGCCAAAAGGTTGTTTATTATATTTTGGTCAAATTATTTGGCGACGAGTTCAACATGAATGCTTAGCATCAAAATATGTCATTTATTAATTTATCTGAAATTTCTCTGTTTTAATTATTTCTTTAAGCCTCTAGCTTACAAATTAGAATGTTAAAAAGCTTGATTTTTGTTCATCCGGAAAATATCAAAGAATATTACGAAATATAAAAAAAAAACGTTTTGCGTAGACGGAAAGAAAATTGGGAAATGGTTCGAAAAAAAACTATATTTATGGTATAATTGATCATAATAATATAATGCGAAACATTATCTAATCATTTTATATATCAGATCGAACCAGTAAAAGGTCGAGCTATACTAAAAATACAGAACCATTGCACTCACTCGTTTTTTGGTTTGTATCAGATTTAGTATAAGAAAGTCTACCAAGAACGCAAAACAGTGTGGAAGCTTGGCACAGACGTATAAACGTGCTAGCTGGCAAGAACCATATTGGCCTAATAAATATTCTAGGGAAGGAATAAAAAAATATTAAAACAAAGGCAGAACAAGGTCGGCGATAAACGTTCAAAGGAGACAGTCGTGTTTTTTGTCTGCTCCATAAAGTAAAAGTTTTTAGTGTAATTTATTGTTTTGATTATTTTAAATTATGTAATCAAATTTTTAGTGAAGTGTAAAATCAATTAATTTTAATTTAATTTAATTTTTCAATTTTTGAGTGAAGAAATAAGTGGTATAGTGAAATAATTAAATGTGAATTTGGAAAATGTAATCCATCGGGATGCATTTATCAGGCAATGTTTTTTGTACTTATAAATGAAGGAAATCAAATTTCATGATTTCTTAATTAATTGCATGATTTAGGCTTTAATGTCTGTTTAATTGTATATAAAATTCTAGTGCATAAAGCTTCTTTTGATTGATTTTATATCAAAAATGAAATTGTTCCAATTTAATGAACGCGGTTAAATTTAATACGCATGTCTGTTCTTGTTTCATCTAGTTCAAATACGTATGTATACGTATTTTATTTTTATTTTAAATACAATTGAACAAACATATCGAAGATTAATACGTAGAACGGGCTTATTGGTAAAAGTTTTATATTTTGGTACATCGTACATGTAGTTTTAATGGCATATTAAATACATCAGTGATCCACGGCTTGTTTGATCCATTTCTCTATTTCTCTCAAACAAAATAAGACATCGCGAGATATTTACAATTTATTAATGAAATGCAACTGGATCAAATAGGCTGTGAGTCACTGTAGAATGGGTTTGTAGTGGAATTTTTATAATTTTTGGTGTAATTTTAATATTTTAATATTGTGCATGGCATATAATGAAAACATGAAGAAGTATGCGTAATTGCGTACTAAGGAGTAAGGATTATGTATATGAAAAGATTTATTGCGCATGTGCATATGCATAAATATTGAATGCGCAGAGGAAGAGTGTATGGAAATATTTATTTATTTTGTTTATGGGGATTTTAGTGTATGTTTCTATTATCTTTTTCTGGTTTTTTGATGTGTTATATTATGTTCAATTTTCATTACCAATTTATATTTATAGTGTCGTTATTAACATGAGCGACATAAATTCAATACACATTTGTAAGGTTTTGCATTTGAAATTGAAATGTGCATTTAGCGAAGACACATTATAAAATAAAAAAATAAAAACTACATGCAATGTAATTTTATGTGCATTTTTAATACATCTGTTTGATGTCAATTTATGAGTTCATCTTTTTCAGGTTTTTCCGTTCTTTTTCACCAAAAAAGTTGTGTGTTGCAGTAAATATTATTGAATAATCCTTCTTGAGTACTCAAGTTTCAAGTTCTCAAAGTTTCCTTCGTGTAAGGTAGATAGTTTTGTTCTACTTATATTGGTTATACACTAGTTTGTAATATAAGAGATGTTTATATCCTTATATTTAGAATTTATGTTAATTAAATAAATAACTCTGCTATATATTGTATAACAACATATTGTATTTAACAATTTTAATGAAAAATAATTTGTTTGTAATTAATTAATTCTTTTAATTACGTTTGGCTAATTTTATATTTTAAACAAGTTAATTTTATATTGTCCTACTAATTGGTTTTTGATATAAAGTTTCTTTGGGATTAATGAGCGTGATGAGAAATTTAATTAATTAATTACTTTTACTATTTCCATTTTAACAACTAAACCATGAGGATTTCAGAGTTAATAACTTTTAGTTTATTTTAGAAGTAGTAGTTGGGGACAATTAACAAATTTACATAGATCTTGATTTTCAGAAATATTCGGAGTAACCCAATGCAAATTTCGAGAAACTTTGTATCGAATTAATTTGGAATTTTATCATTAATTGAATCTGGGTAAAATGTATTACCTATGTTCTAAAACTATGCTATAGAGGGACTTTCTGAGTGGTGTATAAGTGGGTGTTTACGTTTTTGGTGACGATTGGAGGAGTTCCAGAAGGAAGCTAAGTTAGCAATAATTTTGCAAGCTTTTTGATAAAATAATAAAATAGTTAATAAATTGTTAATATTGAAGGGGTGTCACCAAGAGGACTTTTTTAAATTATTTATTTATAGGATTGATGCAGATATAACTTTATGTAGACTTAGATTAATAAGATCATAGGTGGTTAGAGGGCTTTATTTTAAGGATACTGATAAATAATTTAACTTGTTTCAGAATCTAAGATTGTTCCAGAATTAACCATTTTAATCCTAATTTTCAGGAATAAAGTTAAGGCCTAACTCAAAGATCCAGGAATCAAGCAGTTAATATTCATGTAGTTTAGAGAACCTGATCCAGTAAACTAATAAAGGTCATTTTAGAGTGTAGTTTTAATTGTAATTTTAATAAAACATAAAAGTAGATTAGAATTATATTAATTTTCTTTCTAAGATAGGTGGGCTATTGTTGATTAGGTTAATTGTATGGTTAATTAATTTTTCAGATTTAGTTACAGTATTAAGCATTATTATAGAGATTAAAATTAATCCTGATTTTCAGAATTTAATTTTAAATTGGATCAACCCTACAGGATCAAAAGTAGTGAATAAGTTGTAGTTTAGAAAGTGTGTTGTTCTGTACTAACTATTCGATTATAATTCGATTATATAATTACTAACAATTTTTACTAAATACCGTTCGCTGAGTGGCTGTATCCGGGTCGAGTCTCTCCCAACTAAGAATCCTATCTTAGCCTTAGGTTTTGTTACATGTATACGGGTGTACGGAATGGGACCCTGGAGTTTGGGAATCCTGCTATAATGATGGGCCGTACAACCTAATCCATCAATCATATCTAGTAACAGCGCCTTATAATTTTCAAACTCATATAATTTAGTGGATAATCTTGCTGAAACTCCTTATGTATTATAGCGTGAACTTAAGTATATTTATAAGTAGCGACAGGGATCAGTATGGAGGAAATCATGTGAATAATCAGTTGATTTCGATTATATTTATTAGTTTTAAGTCAATTTGAAATTAATTTATGAGTATTATATATTTATTAAGTATATATTTTTAATTACGATTAGGATTTCAGAAGGGCGCAGGAATCTGATTCAGTATACTAATCAATTTTATTTCAGAGTGCAGTTTTAAGTAGATTCGAAATGTGCTGTCATTGTGTTACTAACTATTGGCTATACTTAGGTGTCTGTAACCGGGTCAATTTCTATCTAACTAACTAAACCTATCCAAATCCTCTTTATGTTTTATGTAACAAGGTGTTCGGTGAGGCCCGGCCATTAATAACTCCGGGAGATCTTGCTTAAAGCTTGGTCGAACACTTCAATCAATCAATCAATCAATCAATTAAAACAAAGGCAGAACAAATTATTGCAGGACAACATACAATTTTAAAAAATAGGTACTTACGAAAAGAAGCACTATTGAAAAAAATTCTTTTTGAAAGAGACAAACGCTCGGCATTAGATTTTTTAAAATGAATCGCAATAAATATTAAATTATATACACGAAATTGATTTTTCTCATTCACCGTTATGAAGATTCATTTTTCAACAGGGACGTGATTTTAATTCTTCTGACCGTCATTTTTATTGTCGAATTAAATGGCGTAACTATGCCTTAATGAGTGTTATTGCGAGTGTAACAGTATCGTGAACATCAGATAAATATCCAGAAATAGGAAATTGTTCAATGATATGAGAGAAATTGAAAATGAATTTGTGGTTTGTGGTTTGTACATTCGTGAAGTAGTTTAGGCCAATTTCATATTTTTGTGGATGTTTTTATCTCATAGGTGAAGAAGATTCGTCCCGGTGGCACAGTTGTTAGCATGCTTGCTTTAAGCTCCGGAGGTCCCGGGTTCGATTCTCGGTGGGTGATGAAAAAATCACGGCTGGTTAATGTAAGGATCAATGAATTGATCACTCATTATCCGTTGAAAAAAAATGATTACGAAACTTCACAATGAAGCGGCCAAACCCATCTATGTGATGTAGCGCCAGCGGAAAAAAAAAAAGAAGATTCGGTTCATTTTTTCCTCATTATCGTTCAAAAAATCATTTTCTGCTGAACGCTCAATGGCTTTAAAGTTCTTGTATGGCAGCCACCTCAACATGATAAACCATATCCCAGTTTAGACAATACTGGTGCGGGATATAAAATTATCAAATCGAAACTGGGCGTAAATCACGAAGAAGATAAAAATTCCTGGAAGCGGAGTTCCTGTTTGAATTGAACTAAACCATCTAAACAATAAATTGTTTCCGCTCCACAATACGTTGTATTGAAAAATATAGTAAAACATCTTTCAAAGTTATGCTATTGTCTTTCGTCAAAGCACATTTATATGAACTAGCATTAAAAAGGGTTTTGCTGTTTAAACAATCAAATAATTTATCATAGATTTCAAAACACTTTGATGTTGACATAGCCAGTGGTTTTTATTCCGGCAACAACAACACTTCTGCTGAAAATTTGAGTAGCACATAACGAACTTGCATCTTTCCTTTTGGTGGCTTTCTTTTTGGTTAGACAAATTTGCTTTGACGTGAGCTTAGGACATAGTTTGGTAGTTATATAACTGCTGAACTACTCTCCAACATACCGTACCATCTGGACAAACATAGTTTGTGCCGTTAAGCAAATTGTTGCCCAACGATTTGATTAAATGGCAAATGTCATATTGGGCATACATTTTTTGCTCTTCATAAAAAAAATATGGATGTTCTATCGTTATTTTCAAACTTTTAAAACAATTTCGGTTACTACTACCTTGGTCTCAAACTACACTCTTTACAAATAAGTCAGCTGCACAACAAATGTTGAGATTTTCGTTTATCATTTTTTTAAGAACAACGCCCGAAATGTTAGTTTTGTCACCGTAATATGTTGTTCAGAGCAAACTTCCATTTAGAAAAAATCCCCCTTACCCTTACCATAAAAATACACACCGTTTATGCTAAAACAGGTATCTTAATGTAGCCGCAGTCCTGAAATTCTTGGATTTCATCATGAGTCTGATTATAGGATAGGTTAGGTTAGGTTAGGTTGAAGTGGCTGCTATCGCACACTTAGGCCAGCAATGGCCCGTTGTGATACCACAGGATCCCATCTCCCCATTACTCCCGTTGAAACCAACCAGAGCTATTTATATAGCGTAATAAATCTCGCACTCCACAGTCCGCGAGTTCCGAAAGGCTGTCCATACCGTACACACCCAAATACTTATGCCTTCTGTATGATAGCGCCGGATATGAGCATAGGAAGTGTTCCAAAGTCTCCTCCTCCTCTTCGTCCATGCAACTTCTACAAAAGTCGTCTGTATCCCCAGCCTTCACGCATGCTCCCCAAAAAGGCAGTGACCTGTCATTATCCCTACAACCAATCCTATTTCTTGTCTTCCCAGGGATATTAGTACCTTGGAGCGCCGCAAGTCCAGTTTTGGCCAAACTTGCTTTGCTATCCTGCACGTGAGAGTGTTGATCCACCTCTCATTTGTCAAGGCGATTGCCTTTTTACTGAGCGCCCATTTTAGCACTGCCATAGGCCTCCCCAGACCTACCATTTCCGGCTGCATCTGGAGAGTCGTACCGTACCTAGCTAGTTCGTCCGCCCTGCAGTTCCCCGTGACGTCCGAGTGACCCGGGACCCAGATTATATGGATGCTGAAATACTCGCTCATCTCGTTAAGAGATGATCGGCAATCCAGCGCCACCCGCGACTTCAGACAAACTGCCCCAAGTGACTTGATTGCTGCCTGACTGTCCACATAAATTGCGATATCCCTCCCGGATACCACATTATGCTTCAACCATGTCATGACTTGCCCGATCGCCACCACTTCAGCCTGGTACACGCTGCAGTAGTCAGGGAGACGAACAGAAATATTAACATTAAGTTTATCACAGAAGACTCCGGCTCCTACCTGATCGTCTAGCCTCGAGCCGTCCGTGAAAAATTGCACTGCCTCGTTTTCCAAGATTGATCCGTTTCTCCAGGATTCCCTTGAGGGAAAGATGGTACGGAAACCCTTATCGAAGCACAACGTTGGTGTAATATAATCCAGATTCGCCAGTTCTTCGCCAGCGAATCTACCTATCGTCGAGTGTCGATTATAGGATATATTTCGACGGTTTTTTCTCGTTAACATTGAGTGTGACAAATCTGCCGCCTTCATCCCGTTCAATAGAGCGAGATATGTGCCTGGTTTCAAATTTTTAATAGGCCTCCAGCGAATAATGGACGACATCGATGGCAAATTGAAATTCAAGTTATTCCTCATAAAAAAATATGAAGCCAGGGATTTAAATATAATGATTGTGCCACCCGTTTTTGCAAACCCGTGTAAACCAATTATTTATCTGGTGCTACCATTATCTCGACGAAAGATTTTGCTGTAGGCTCAATATCATTTGTCTCATTTAATACGTCAAGCCAAGATTTTTTCTTTTGTGTTTGGAAAATTTCAATTTTTCTATGAAGCTTTAAAACTTTAGAAGTCAACATTTTTATGTAGCGTTAATTTGTTAATTTTTTTTTTTTGTTAAGTTTTTTGTTTAAATTCCTGTTGATTCATCTACAGTTTCTATCGATTTGATACATGAATTACACGACAAACTGTCGTTAGGAATATTGTCCTGTTCATAAGTTGGAACACTATTTTGTAAATCTGAAAAAGATATATCAATAGATGAAGAAACATTTGTAATCTTTTTAACTTCGTATGTTTTAAGCTTTTTTTATTTCGAAGGAATAACGGATTCTGGAACAGCACAAATGTATTTGCATTTGTCGTCGGATTTTAAATTAACATTTGGTATTGTGCTCCCTTTAATAGTCGTTTTTTACCAACAAACATTAGGGCAAAATGACGGTCAAATGATGAATCGAGGTGGCTGGTTTTAAAACTTTCCAACTAACCAATGGTCATCAACACCAAACCAATTTAATGAAGAATTTTTTTTTATCATAAACGCAACAAATTTCGAGGCTTAAAAACTGTCTTGGACTTTTAAGTCGAAATGTTCTATTTTTTCAAAAATTTTCAGACTTCGTTCAGGTTAAGTTGTTTTTGACCTGATCACCCTAGAGACAACTCTCATTGGCTATCGGTTTCTTGTAAATAATCCAAACGCAACGTGCTTCTTAATTTGTTGTACGAAATACATACACTCAGAACTAAAACTATTTAACCCTTGTGTGAACCCCACATTTTATTTTCACATTGGAAACACAAGGGTCCAGCCAGACCCCTATACGTTAAAATAAGTTTAAATAAATAAAATGTAAGCTTTATTTTAACAATTCAATTTTATTACCAAATAAAACTTACAGAAATGAATTCAAAGCCTGAATAAACTAAAAAAATAAACATTTATGTAGAATTGAAACCCTTTCTTTAAAGTTCCTCTTCATTCGTACATTTGAAGCATTTATAAATGGATTTAGATTGTTGCAGGCATACTGAAGTCGAACATTTCACACAGTAAAAGCGAGTTTTGCGACGGGCTTTGTCATATTCATGGAATAATTAGCAGTCTCGTTTCATTTGGAGGATTTCGGCACCTTTTACCGTTGCCACAACTCGTGTTGTTGGCTGAAAAAAATTGTGGGATTTAAACAATTTGTTGTGATATATTATGAAATGTAAATTCTTACCGGTAATGGGCCACCGAGGAATGCTTCTATTGCTGATCGAGACGAAAATTGCTTTATTACTTGATGATTGTTACATCGAGCTTCTCTTTGCGGACCAACTAGAGTGTCTGAAAGCGAGAACAAAAATTTCCTGCCAGCATCTGTGTTTTTGTAATGGTTAGCTTCTTTGCGGATTCTTTTCTTCTTTTCATCACAAAATTCGAAGAGACTATGACACTCCACGTAATAAAATACACAGCACAATCATCGAAATGAATAAATAACGGGATACGGGAACTCAGGAGAGATAAATATACAGTGAGAACATATACATATACACATTTAGAATAATTTCACATAAAATGTGTATGGGGTCTGGGTAGACCCTTGTGTTTCGAATATGACAAAAATTTTGCAAAGCCCTTAAACTCACGGCCACCCCCCTATTTTTGGAAGTTTTTTTCATATATCTGTTCAAAACTAGTAGCTTGAGGATATCTTGGAATATTTTGACAATAGCAAAATTATAAATATAAAAATAATGCAAACAAACCCATAAAGGGTCTGGCCAGACCCTGGTGTCTCCAAGAGGGTTAAGCCATCGCTAAACTCTAAATTTGCGACGGTTTAGCGAGAGGTTTTGCGAGAGATTTGAATGTTTCATCAAAACACGCAGACTTTTTAGCTGTCGATAAGTTATATGTATAATGGTTTGGTTTGCTCGGCGATTTTTTACTTGTGGAAAAATGGAATAAAAATCTGAAATAAGTGTACAACAGTTTGTTGAATTTCGACCAAAAGTAGTATCGAAGGGACATTGCTCGGAAGTTGTGGAATGAAGTGGATGACGATTCAGAACTGCTCGAACGTAGTGTACGTATATGATGTCGAAACTAAGGCCTAATAGTCCTAATAAAAGCTTCCTGAAAAAGCAACACCGAGAAAAGCTCATCATATTCGAAAGAAAATGAAGGTTCTGCTCAACAGTGAGCTTCGATGTCAATGGCATAGTATGCCAAGAGTTCTTCCTACCAGCCACTAACAATAAGAATTACTACCTCAAAGTTACACTTTGCTGCTTGCTCGTAAATTTTTGGCCCAAAACAACAACGTTATTCAGCCTCCGGATTCACCGGTCATGGCATGCGACTTCTTCCCGTTCCAAAAACTAAATTGCCTTAGAGAACCTTTTCGACAGCCAACTATAAACTAAGCATCCAATACAGCTACAAATGTCGTGATACGTCAGGGACAAGTGAATCAAGACAACAAAAAAACTTGTAACAACTGGACATGCACCCCGTGAAGTTTAAAAATCGGTCGAGTTTTTGTTCAAACCATATATTTTATCACCTAGCAGTTTTCTTTCAAGCTTTCCGTATTTCTCGAAAATATTTGGTGTTCGTAAAAGTTTATATTATGTCCAAATTAATTTCATGCTTTCCCATTTCCCAGCATTCCGATATTTGAACTTTATCAAAACTTTAAAAACGTCTTGTTCATTTTTTTGTAAGAATAACTGCAAAAAACTGCCTTTTTTTGACGTGCCGGACAAATTCCTAAACGTGCCAAGTTTAGCACGCATGTCACGTATTTGCGATCACTGGGCGATACTCTGTATACTACATATACATATACGATAACGAAATTTTTTTCTTTGTTGTTACTACTCATAAATACTTGTATCAACTCACAACTACTCATGCTCAAATGAGGTTTAGTTGAGAAGTAGTTAACCAGAAGATAACCAGGCCTATGAGAATAAGAGGCAGCCGGCAATATATGGCCCGTAAACTAGGAGTCAGTCGTCAAATAAGGGCCTACAAGAAAGTCAAGAAAACCATCAAGAAAGGCATTGTAACCGCAGTGCCATGTGCCACCATTTTACCGCATAGTACACAGAGATAATGATACAGTTGCTAATAAAATTTTGTTTTTGTTGGAAAAAAAAAATTAAATTCGCGAAATATTTTTTTTCTGCTTAATATGTTTGACATTGCGTGTTTCATTTTTCTATTTTCAGCCATTTGTATTTTGTTTTTATCGATTCATACGATGCACCGGATAAGTCGGATTTCCTCTCCTGTAGATAGTTCGGGCACAAATACTAGCAGTAATGTAACTTTTACTGTGCCCGAATCTCAATTACTTACAAGGTTTAATTGACGCTAAAATCCACGAATTTAGACGAAGCTAATGGCACTTCTGGGGGCGAACAATCAGGTCGAACTAATGTACATATACTTAGGGTTTTAAATAATCTAGTGGCACACGTGGCGTTCGAATCACCCAACCTCTAAATTCGCAACCGATAGCGTGGTTTGCTATATTTGGTCAACAATTTAATGTTGCTAATATCAAATTAAGCCACAAAGTATTCGCATGCAGTCGAGACGTTAGACTCTATGTTAAATTATATTTTTGTGGGTTTAATAATGCGTCAGAAAGGAGCTTATCTATATATACTATTTAATTAAGAAGTTATCAAAATTCTGGGCGGGTCTGAAGAAAAAAATTTTACATGAATTATCTTTAGTCGATTGGAAGCCATCATATCTTTTAAATATGTTTAAATTAAACGCCGGTGGTAGTGTTAGTGAGCACGCAATCAGGCAGCTATAGATGGAGCGTTTGTTGACATCTTTCACAAATAAAGTACAATTGAGAGTTTTGACCAAACGTGCGGACAATAATGTGGAAGCCTGGATATTTCTAAATTTAAACACAATCAGTTTAACACCAAAAGGTAAATCAGATAATCAAAAGTCGGAAGCAGATTTGAACAAGAAATATCCTCCATAGTCTAGCAAAATACACATTCGCGTAATAGATCAGCAACACGCAGTAACAGCAACCTATACAAAATCAAAGGACAAATCAGACGAATGTTGTTATCATAGAAGATAAAAAGATAAGACGCAAATTTATGTCTCATCTAGTAAACATTATGCAAAATTTATCAAAAATTTTCCAAAAAACTAAATCCCCATCAACCAGCTACGATAGCTTCGGATGGGAATTTATGAATCGTTTCATGCTTTTTGAAAAAAATATAGTAATGAAATTAATTTTTTTAAAGATAAAGAAGCATGTTTTCGTCATCCCTCTAGATTTTGGCAACTTTTTAAATCTTAATTCTCAATTCAATCTTTTTGCGGCTATTGGATCGAGAGTTAAAGATTTCGGTACACAAATTGTAAATTTAAATTTTTGTTTAAGGCGAAATTTTATGTGAACATTTAAAATTATGGAAGTTTCTCTTCCCATTATAGGGGCTGATTTTTTAAAGCATTCCGGTTTGGTTGTAGACATTCAAAGATAGAGGATTATTGATCCGTTAACTTCTTTGTTTACCATCGGATTATTAACCCCTAATGCCAATTCATCCATTTGATACATATAGATAAAAATAAATTGCACCCTAAAATGTATCAGTTGAATACCAAATTTGTAGAAACTACCCAACATGTAGTGAGAATCAAACCGGTCAAACACAATGTCACGCATTATTTGAAGATAATACAGATAAATTAATAATTGGTAAAGCACATTTCGATACCATGATGGTTCAAGGAATTTGTTGGCTTATGGTTGAACAAGCATACCAAAGAGCTAAGTTTTGAGCGATTCATGGAGTTCCCTAAAGGATTTTCTGTACTCCAATATCTGTGATTTTGTTTGTTCACGTGACGTTTGAGGTAGAAGTGTTCTTCATCACTAAACCACCCTCAAGATTTTATTCGGATTAGGTATTTTTAAAAAATCCATATTTTTACATTGGTTCAATTTGAACGTTTAAAAGAATTTCTTCTTTTTGTTTGGCAATAATCTAAATTGATTTAGGTCATCCAAACTATCATTATAAAATGTTTAATTGTTTCAAATAAATATAATGCAAAATATATACAATGGCGATCAAGATTGGTGACAACGAGGGGACGAGAATTATTAAAATCAATTCAAAAAAGTAATCTTCATCATGTATCAACCAGTGAACCTACCTAATGGCCAAGTGACAGGAGAAAGATCCCAGAATTAATAGATTTCTGTGTCACCAAAGTAATAGCATGTAATTATATTAAAGCGATGCCGTGCTTGGACCTGTCATCGGACCACTCGCCTGCCTTAATCACTTTGGGAACAAAGGTAGTGAACACACAGAAACAACCAATGTTGAGCAACAATAAAACCGACTGGAACTGCTTCAGATATAAAGGAACAGAGAATTTAAACACAAACATCAAGTTAGGGACGGAAAGTGATTTAGATGAAGCAGTGGAAGTCTACACCACTACAAAATGAGAAAGCAAAAAAAGGAGAATGTTCGAATGTTGTCAAGAAAATGATTAAGGAGAAAAGAAAGTTAAGGCAGCAGTGGCAACGATATCGACCAGCGGGAGATAAACGTAAACTAAACAAAGCCGTTAAAAAGTTAAAACAACTGCTACTCAATGAAAAAACCACAACAGCATATTCCGCCGATACGTAAAAGTGACGGTCACTGGGCGAAAAATAACGAAGAAAAGGCTGAAGTAGTTGCAGATCATTTTAAAAGGGTATTTCAACCATATCCGTCAGAAAGAACAGACAAACAGAACAACAACATTCAAAACTACTTGGAAGCATCATTGCAAATGAATAATACTATCACGAGGTTTTGTATGTAGAAGTAAGAACTGTGATACAGAAAGAGTTAAATCCTAAAAAGGCGCCAGAATATGATCTTATCACAGGAAACATTTTGCAACAGTTGCCAGATAAGGGTGTTCGATTTATAATCTACACCTACCTTATTCAATGCTGTACTTAGGACAGGATATTTCCCAATAAAATGGAAGGTTTCACAAGTAATATTAATACCAAAACCGGGCAATCCTCTAGAAGAAGTTACGTCGTACAGATCTATAAACTTGCTACCAATTATGTTTAAATTATTTGAAAAAATACTACTTAAGCATCTAAAGCCTATATTGTTGGAGAAGAATCTGATTCCGGATCATCAGTTTGGGTTTAGGGCAGAACACTCAACAATAGAACAAGTGCACAGAATAGTTCAAGTAATTGAAGAAGCCCTGGAGGAAAAAAGATATTGTTTTGCTTTATTCATGGACGAAGCACCATCTTTTGACAAGATGTGGCCTATGGGCAGGGCCGCGCCGAGCATATTTGGCGCCCGGAGTCGATTTTAAATTTGGCGACCCTGCCCCCCAATTTTTTTTTTTCAAAAATAAAATATTTTTGGTCACATATTGTATTTATTTATTTATTTTAACTTATAAAACATTCCATTTCTATTCTGAACAACAATCAAATTAAAATATACATTCTTGAAAAATAATATCACAAATTAAACAGAGAAAGTATTAAAGTCATGGGCGCATTTACTAACAGGTATAGGCAACTGACAAAGGGCGCCAACCGAAATAGAGCGCTTGATTTTTTTGTTTCAACATTTTATTAAACATAATTTTGTTTTTACCAATTTCTTTGTATCAACACGATGTCGCTGTTGAAAATAAACAGTAAAAAAATAATCATTTCATCCTTTTACTTGAGGTTTCCTCTTTAGTATTATTATTGAAAAAAATAAAAATGGAAGAAATAAAATAATGAATGGAATACGAAAATGCATTGTAAAACTATAATCAGTATACAACCGATTTAACCGAATAGAAACAGCAACACAAAAGCCAAACACAAAAATAAAAATTATAATTTTACGTTCTCCGCTACTTTAAATAAGTGTATTGAAATTAAATTTTAATAAATCTGTTAATTTACATCGTGTAAGTGATTTTTTTTATTATAATTAGTCATTCATTTATTTTACAAAGCTATTGTTTTACAACTTAGGTGGGTAAAATGGAAGGGCGCAAAAAAAGTGGTTCTGAAAATAGGAAAATAGCGAAAGAGAAACATAAAAAATTTGACAATATAATTGAAAAAACATCCAAATTAGATGGATTTTTATTAATTAAAAAATCAGAAACACTAACTAGCTATATAATCGCTAGTTACTGTTTCTGGTGCAGCCTATTTCTATTGTAAAAGTAAATAACGAAACTAAAATAGACTACTTGTTGCTTAATCCCCAAATAATTAATATAACCACAAATGCGCTAGAACAAGACTCTGATACATCCGCTAGTTGTTCAAGAATGATAAATGAGACGAACCCTCAAGTCAACTTCGATCCTGCTACATGGAAACGATGTGATGATTTTACTATTAATAATAATAGTATTACACACATTTTTAAATTTTTTAAAAACACTTGTTTAAAATTTAAAAATGTGTGTATCAAGTGTGTTTCGCCAAGTGCCTACGGCAGAAAGTGTAAAAAGTAATAATAGTATTACTCAAAACATCCCTACAGATTTCTCGTCAACAAAGAAAGTGTATACCGACAAAGTAGCAAGATATTTAAATGAAAGTGTTTTTCGTAGGAATTTGCAAAATGGGGAATTTATTCGCTGAAATTATTTAGTATATTCAGAAAGTCCAAAATCGGTTTACTGTGCTCCTGGTCGACTGTTAGGAGGAGGTGGATCAGCCCTGGCCACAAGCGGCTATTCGGACTGGAAAAATATAACAGAATGTTTATATAAGCACAAAAATTCATCACAGCACAGACAGTTAGAACCAGTTTTAAAGCAGCGACTGTTAGGTAACACTACGGCAAGTTTGAGTGAACTATTAAATTCAGAAATTCTAAGGGGAAAAAATTATTGGGTTCAGGTGCTCAAACGAGTTGTGAGCATTATACGAAAACTAGCTAGCCGAACATTGCCTTTAAGAGGAAAAACACAAAACATTGGAAACGTCAATAATGGTAATTTTTTGATGGCAGTGGAATTAGTAGCTGAATTCGATCCCTTCTTAGCTGCACATATTGAAAAATATGGAAATCCAGGAAAAGGGAGAACTTCATATTTATCGTCAATCGTATTCGAAGAAATTGTAATATTAATGGTCGAAAAAGTAAAAGAACAAATATTTATGGAAGTAAGAGAGGCAAAATATTATTCTATTAGTGTTGACTCTACTCCAGATATATCACATACTGATCAACTCGCTTTTATTATTATATATGTAAAAGATGGTGTGCCCGAGGAACATTTTTTGATTTTTTTGGAAAATGTTGCACATAAAGCTGAAGGTTTGGAGAAGGAAATAATATAATATATAAATGCAAATAAAATTCAAATCAAAAATATGAGAGGCCAATCATATGACAACCCTTTAAAAACATGTCTGTCATTTATACAGGACTTCAAGCACGAATAAGGAACCTTAATGAACTAACACATTTTGTACCTTGGGAAGAAAATTTGGAAAATTTACAGCAGATTGTTGCCGAGATGCAGCAACATTTTTTAATTTTTTGCAAGAATGCTTCAACTTTTTTCTTCCTTATCTAGTCGTTGGTTAGTGTTAACTACTGCTTTAAATGGACGATCAATTAAAAATCTTTCTGATACCAGATGGTCATCTCGTTATGACGCATGTAAAGTTTTGTACGAAAACTGGGCGGAAATATTAAAAGCATTGCAACAAATATTAGACGATGATACCGTATCATCTCAAGTTAGAAGCCAAGCTCAAAATATTATCAATCAAATGAATCGTTTCGAATGCGCTTTTATGATGGTAATTTGGAAATCTATTTTAGAGCGGTTTGATGCTACTAATTCAAAGTTACAATCCATCAAAATTGATTTGTCGTATGTTATTGAGCAATACAAAGCCTTGATTAAATTTGTTAATTCAACGTCAAATTTATATGAATACTATGAAACAAAAGCCAGAGAAATTTCGTTGGTTAAGGGGTTATACGCAGTTACAAATTTCAAAAAATCGATTTTTTCTATTGCATTTTCGGAATGTATATATATTTGAGTATATTCTCTGCAAATTTCAAATCGATCCGGCAAATATTCTTGGAGATACACGCAAGTTAAAAAAAAAATTTTAACGATGTATAAAGTATAAACGTCTTCCGAAACTTTGATTGCGTTTTTCTCAAAACGGTGTTTTCAAAGTCGGTGAGCACGATTTCTCAAAAACGGCTATACCGATCGGTCTGAAATTTTAACACAACCTTCTCAGATATATTTTTCAGGTATTGATCGAAGGAATACGATTTCCGATAGTTATTACTATTTTTTTAAACAATTTAACGAAAAAATTTTGGTCGAAAATCGGATTTTTTTTTCTCGGGGTTGCAATTTTGTCAAAAATCAAAATTTCGTCTATTCCTTCGATCAATACCTAGACTTACCTATCCACTAATATAATGTTTTTTTATTTCAAATATTCCAAACCGGAGATATCTTGCTCACCGCCAGACACCTTTTTTTGGAGGACCTCCAGGAGACCGTCTACAGGAGCAGTGTAAATTAATAGTTTTTAAAAACCAAAAATGCCGAAATAAAGTTAAAAGTTACCGCTGCATTTATTGATACTTTTTGTATTTGTCAAATAAAATCCCTTTTCAGAAGAAAATTACCCCTTAAAGAATTTGAAAAAAAAAACGGGGAAGGAAAAGGAAAATGTTGTATGGTGGAATGATTGATGAATCTGAATTACACAGCAATCAGAATTTTAAAACCAAAATATTTAATGTTATTCTTTCATGTCTTAGTGATGAACTCAAAAAAAGACTCGAATCATAATTTGCAAAAACTTTGAATTTTTAAAGAATTTAACTAAATACTCAGCTACAAAAATATTGTAAAATGCGCAAAGATTATACCAGATGTACAAGAATGTGTTCACTTCGGTTCATATTTAAAATCTAACGAAGTCTCTGAAAATTCTATATTAGATCTCAGTAAATTAATACATAGAACAAAATTAGAAACTGTTTCCAAATATAAACATAATTTTAAGAATATTTTTATGCACCCATGTAACTAACTGCTCTGCAGAAAGAAGTTTCTCGTTGTTGAAAAGACTGAAAACATATTTGAGGTCAACTATAGAAGAACAACGCTTAAACGCATTAGCTATATTGTCAATAGAATCAGGATTTACAATGAATATTGATTATATTGAAATAATTTATGCTTTCATTTCACTGACAAAAAAGCTAGAAGAAAATTTTAATAAATATGTAATATGTACAATTATTTTTGTTGGTTATTAAATGAATAAATTAATAATAACAGCAAATATGTAATTAGTTTTCATTATAGTGCACCGCTACATATTTTTATAATTCTCTTTAAAATTATAGGGCGCTTCAGTAAGCTTTGCCTAATGGCGTCAAAGGTACAAATGCAGCACTGATTACAGTCTACATTAACGTGGAGACTAGAAGTTAATTTTTTTTGATTTCATAACTGCAAATTTTTCAGTAATATCTGCAATATCTAAATTTAAAGCCATGTCTTTTTCTATACTAATCATGCTTAAGTTGCAAAGTCTATCTTTCTAAGCTATTGAAGTATTTGGAAAAATGGTTATCATGTCATTTGTAAATAAAAATTTAAGAATATTTGTGGCATTCATGTTGGGTTTTACATAAGTTAACAAAATATTTATTTCATCGCACATACCACTGAATAATTAGATACTCGAATATCATGTAGTAATTTTTTCTTAATTCATAGCAGCTAGCTTATTGCAATATTTTATTAATATTACTGTTTTAATGAACATTTTTTTAGTTTTTTTGGTATAACAAACAACACACGAAAGTGAAGTAGAATTTACCCTGACAGAATTTAGGACACTGAACAAAATTATTATTATTTTTTTGATGAGGGCGATATCTACTTTTTTTCTCTATCTCTGCAATTTTTCCTGGGGCTCAAGGCAACTCTTTTGCAGTTCCCTTTTAAAGTCCTACCTTACGCCGTTGCCAGAAAACTCGAGGACGTACGGTTCTAAGACCCGCTTTTGTTTAAACCACCTGCACATTGCATTGCTTTGTGCCAGCCTATAGTACTTACAAGAAGGGTGGGTCGGCCCATGGATTCTGCACTCTCAACAAGGGGTCATAGATGTGTTCATCGTCATCACCGATCGTAATCAGATGACGAAACATCTCTTGGCACTCCGCCCCTATAGGGATTCGAACCCGGTATCTCCCGATCCAACCGCCGTAGCTTTAACCCCTGCGCAGTTTGGTCGGTAAGGCGATATCTGTTATTTGGTATCATTATCATCTTTTAATGTGAATGTTTTAATTGTTCATAAAGTAAAACTGTGATGGTTTAAACTTTAATTTACTGAGTAATTTTTTTTATATCAAACTATTGCATAAAATAAGGCGTTTGTTTTGTTTGTTTTAGTTTAATTGAATAATAATTATTATTTATTATATCAAATGGTTTATGGAACACGAAAAAGGAAATCCCAAAATATGGAAAAATGCCGTGCTTGTCGATTTGCCGCCTGGATCCCGTGCTCCCTCGCACCCGTGGACGGCGCTGCCCTGCATATGGGATTACAATACAAAATTAAGCAGTGGTTGCCATATGATTTCTACAGAATATTAACATCATATCTACTGGTCAGATATTTTATAATAAAACATCAAGATGCGTATACAAATGTCTGCCCAATTAAATCTGGTGTACCACAGGGCAGCGTGCTTGGGCCGATATTATATCTGCTATATACCGCAGATATACCTACGAGCAATCAAGTAACTGTCGCAACAATTGCAGACGACACGCCAGTACTCTCATCACATGAGCGCCCCAGTAAAGCTACATAAGTTTTGCAGGAAAATATTAACAGTATTCAAGCATGGATGAAAAAATAGATTAAAGTTAATGATACTAATTGTAAGTCTAATCATGTAACCTTTACTATGCGAAGAGGTACATGTTCACCAATACAAATGAATAACCAGAATATACCTCAAACTGATGAAGTAAAATATTTAGGTATTCACCTCGACAAACAACTAACATGGCGTAAACATATATGGACAAAAAGAAAGCAATTGGGAATAAAGCTGATAAGCAGAAAATCAAGTTTGTCGATTGAAAATAAACTACTGCTCTATAAAATGGTAATAAAACCCATATGGACATACGGTATTCAGCTGTGGGGAACATTTGGACATTCTTCAGCGGTTCCAGTCTAAATTTCTATGAATCATAATAAATGCACCATGGTTCGTATCAAACGATATATTTCACAGAGATATACAGGTCCCAATAATACGGCAGGAAATTAGGGATTCCAGTACCAGGTATCACTCAAGATTGAAAATTCATCTAAACGATCTGGCCAGCAATCTTCTCACTACCACAACGAAGGAGATATTAAAACGCCACACAATTTTTAATTTGCCAAATAGGTCTTAGATATTCAAGATTTTTAGACACAAGTAATGAGATTTTATCAATGGGTAAAATTACTCCGATGTAAAAAGACAAAAAATTTATTGAATGTCTCATTATGAGATAAATTGTAAAATAAAGGAAAACAATAAAAAAAATTGTTTCAAATAAATTGTTCAAAATTTTTGGGAAAAAATATTAGTAGAAATTCCAACGTACCAGAGCGGTCAAATTATAAGTATCTGTTATGCTGTATGCTCGAAGGACAAGACATACCACTTTACTTTGGCGAATAACTTGTTTCTTTCCAAAATATTAAAATAATTTTTGGAACCTTCCGTATCAATACTCCAATAGAAAGTATTTTTTTATTTTTTTTTTTTCAAATTAAAAATGTGTGGAGTCTCAGTCTCAGCCCATTCTATTAATAAAGGTAGCAGGCGAAACTAAAATCTACTTTCTTCAATCCTTTACCTTTACATTAACATACATTACCTTACAAATAATCATTATGTTTTATTGATTTAATTCTACAAAAAAATAATATTAAGAGCTACGTTTAGGCTTTCGGAAGATTAAAAAAGTAATTTGCTAGACTAATCCCACAGTAAAGCAATAATAATACGAAAAGAATCATCAACCTGAGCATTAAAACGAAAATCTGTTTTAAAATCATATTAATTAATTTGTTTCCCATCCCTAACAATAACGATAAAATTCAGCTTATTATTTTTATTATTTATTTTTATTTTTTTGAAAAATAATTATAAATCTTTAATAAACAAAAACAAAAAAAAAAATTATAAAATCCATATATTTTATTTAAATTAGGAGATAGAATGGAAAGTATTTGAAAATAACAAAGATATTTTTCTGTATATAATTTTATGAATTAATTTCCATATTTCTTTTTTGTTTTTCTTACAAAATATAAAATATTTATAGAAAACAAAAAAACATTAAAAAAATATTATTAAAATAATAAAAAATATTTTTTTGTTTAATTGTTGATGGTTGAAATTTTACAGGATGAAAATACAATTTGCAGTCTGTTAATTTTTGTTCAATCTGTGAGACTTAGAAGAGGGAGAGTGTTTATATTATGATTCCAAAAGAAAAGCAATAAGTTTATTAATTTATTTAAAAAATTAAATAAAAAATTGGTTCCCATTTGTTATTTTTAATTTAAAATTCTAATTACAATTTGAATTAAATATAAATTTGATAAGCAAGAGGAAATGATGACGAATAAAGAGGGAAAACTGAGTGAAACAAGATAATAGAAATAATACAATTTTACTGCTTTTGAATGTATCTAGCTACCTAAATTAACTGTCATTTTAATTAAAAACGATTAATTAGCAACTGAAATAATAAAAAAAAAATCCTTTGTTCCGCACAATGAAGTGAATTTATAATTTTAATAATTTGTTTGGTATTTGATTTAATAAAATTCGCAACGTCGTTGAATGAATGAATAAATAAAATATTAAAACAAATAATTTTTTGTTACCTTAGCTTTATGTAAACAGATTTTTTCATCTCGATTTTGCTCATTTGTATATTGTCTTACCTGAAAGCAGTAAAAAAAAACGAAATTCTTATTATTTTATCATTTTTATGTAATAAATTTTAATATAATTTATTTGATTTTATAAATCGATTAATATTTTGTTTTTGTGTCCTACTTTCTGTTCTTGTCTGCTACAAGGACTAATGACCTAAGAGTTTGAGTTCGTTTCATATTTTTATCACAATACACCCATATTCATCCATGTACGTATGTACAAACCAACCCACATAATTTACAAAGTCAACGAAAAAATGTTTTAAGATAATCTAATAAAATTTTAAAGTTATTGTCTCAAACACACATCCATATAAACCAGAATATTGAAATCGGTTTAGTATCTATCTACATACGTAAAGTTATGTTTATGTTTGTTGGATGCGAAATTGATTTTGGGAATCTATTTTTTGTGCTGGTACGCTATTACTTTAGGGTTTATTTTTGAAATAACTTTATACGATGGGCTTGTAAAGTTTATTATTTTATATGATTTTCCTGTGCGGTTTTTATATCGGCAATAATGAGCTGAATTATTTGAAATTCGTTTTATGCGCACAGAAGAGGCATCGTATCGTGTAAAAGGAAATAGGCTAAATAAAAATAAATTACAACACGATGCCCACAACAAACAAAAAAAAAAAATTATATGGCGACCAATTTATTTATTTATTTTATACTTTCATCAGTAATTTCACAAAACACATTTCTCAAGATTTATGCGTTTGATAACTGCCGCGCCGCGCACATTTCTTAAAAAACAAGTAGAAAATATAATAATAATAATATAATTCATTATCACACAATATTTTAAGACTGTGTAATAAAACTGGCAAGTCATTACACATTTTTATGGCTCTTTTTTTTTTAATGTTGTAATAACGAATAATAATTTTATTTTCTTAAGTCATTCAACTTAATTTAGAGGACAATTTTACAGAGAAGAAAAAAAAATGGGGAAAACATTATTATCACTCTGCGGTGGCTGTCAGTATTAATTTAAGAAGTTTTAGAATGTTCTTGTGTCAACAATTTTAATCGAATTATATATAGATTATTTGACAGATGTTTTACAGTTGTTATTTGTTTTTAAGCCAAATGTGTCATTTTATATTATATGAGTATTGAACGTTCTACTAAAATTAGGGATTTTCTTCGGATTTTTTTGGTTTATGATAAATTTCTTAATTTAAATAAAAACAGAGTTTTTAGAATATTGCTCGTATTGATTTAAAAAGTTGAAATATTTATGAAACTTTAAGATAAGTTTGATGTTAAACTAATTTAACTTATTCATGATAAATATTGTTATGTATATCGACAGTTAAGACGACATTTATAAGTTAAGATAAATAATAATGTGTAGAATCAAATTTGAATGGGAAATTTTTTTGAGAACATAAACGTATTAGACGTGACATAAGAGGTTATGCAATAAATGACTAGAGAAATCAATTTACAATAAAGTGAAAAGTTGAAATTAAAATCATTGGAAGTGTTGGTAACTAGAGCAGACAAAGGTAATATCACCGTGGTGGTAAAACTTTCTGATTATGTGTTATGTGAACAAGCTACAATCTTTGCATGCATATACGAACATTTACCAGTCAATTAAAAAAGACAATACATGCTTCATCCATACAACGCAAATTAAACTTTATGATTACAATGTGGCAAAATGAGGGTGGAATAACGAAGACGGTTGCTAAATCATTAAAATATCATCATGGAATAGCAGGCAAACTTTATGGTTGGCCCAAAATTCATAAACCGAACACCCCATACCAACACATTGTGAGCTCGGTTGGTACGCCTTTGTGTCTACCTCCATGTCCAGAATTTTGAACAACACTGTAGGAAAATCTGGAAGAACTGTCAAAAGCTCAGCTGATTTTAAACGGTCACTCTTTTTCACGTTATGTAGTTGAATCTGTTTTATGTATTTTTTGTTACATCGAGACCTAAGAATGAAAAGGTTCTATTTGTACAAAGTTCACTACTGAGTAAAACCCAAACGAATTTTTGAATCGTGATATCTTTTAAATTATTTACGTCATATCAAAAATATTTCAAACGTCAAATTTTATAGTCAAGACAATTTAATAGAATATCAAATTAATATAGTTTTGGTCAACTGATTTACCGTAAATAAGGTTTTAATTATTTGGATAGAACCTTTTTCATAATTATTATGGTCATCAATTAAGCATAAAGGTTCTATCTGCACGATAGAACTTTTTAAATTAAAACAATTCAGTTCTATTTGTTTAAATAAATTTATTTAGTTCGTTAAATTTGCTTAATTAAGTAAAATAATAATAAATAAAATAATAATACTTCAATATTAATTTTAATTCAACCAAGGAGTGTAGAAGTGTAGTTCATCACAACTGTTTTAATGACCGGAGGAAAAACCTTATTGACCAAATTTTGTCATGAAAAAAGGTTCTATATGCAACAATAATATAAATTGTTTTACGTAAAACTGAGATTCTTATTTGATTTTTCTTTGAAAAAGGTTCCATCTGTGTAATTAGAACCTTGTTGAATTAATTGATGTGCATAATGAATTGAAATAGAACTTTTCTATTGTATTATCTCCGAACATATTAAAGTAAAGCAAATTTAAACGACATTTTTGAATTCTGCGACCACGAAAAATGTAAAATCGATATTAACCTCAAAAAGTGTAAAAATGTTAGATAGAACCTTTTCATTCTAAGGTCGCGACATATTGACATTTGATTTGTTTCCTCCTTTAGATTCTCGTCTGATGCACTTATTCCCAATATACGTGTATTCATTTGATTGTACATACACTCACAATCCCATGTGACGTTATGTAGTTAAATCTGTCTATGTATTGTCTTAATACAAATTTGACATTTGATTCTACTATTGGACATTTTAATTTTTTCAACTCATTTTATTGATTGCCCCTGATTGTCTGTATTTCTATTGCAGTTTTTATGGTAAATCTTGTACACATTATGGTTGGCTGTTTTTATCTTTTTCACATCAACCCCATCTACATAAATTATCTTCATTTAGTTTACATTGCTTAATTTTCTTTTTGCCGTTAGGCATCCTGTAACTGACCATATTCCAAAACTTTAACAAAAAATCATTTTAGAATCCCATGTCCAACGCACATGTCAAATTTTATAATAATGGAGTAAGGAATAGCCAAGTTCCATCCTACTTGGCCATATTCAAAAAATTTCATCCAAAACTCATTTTAGAATTCCATTTCTAATACAGATATCGAATTTCATCATAATCGGTTGAGAAATGAGCAAGTCCCATCATATAAAAAATTGGTTAACTACTTACTACATCCTAATCCCTCCCCAACTCAACCCCAACTCAACCCGCAAATTGACCCCTAACTCAACCTTAAAATCAATTCCAAATTCAATGCCCAATTGAATAATCAAACTAGCATATATAAAACCAGGTATTTTGGGTCAATTCGTATGGCAGGTACCCCACCCTCTTGACGTACAATCGCCAGAAGCTTTTAAAATCTCCGCCTTGATCATAGAAACAGATTGGCGAAAAAAATTCCAAATCGGACAAGCCGTTCTCGAGATCCCATGGGTCCAGACAGACGGACGGACATTTTTTTTTTTTTTGCTTTTTCGGACTCAGGTACTCTCAAAACGTCAAGGGGTTTTGGATCAACTAAATTTTTCGTCATTTTTGACAGGATTTCAATACTTTGGAATTTTCAAGGCGGGACCAGACGGTGCGAGAATTGACAAATATATTGGCCCATATAGGTATATTTATTGAAGTTTTACACATGGCAAATGTACTCTACACATGATACATCCAATGACAATTTTGAAATTAAGCAATTGTATACCAAGATATGGGCTGATGGTAAATTTTTTGGTGTATTCCAAATTAAAAATATATTTTTTTGTTCAAGTTCATTTTTCATAATATTAAAAAGCCTGTTAACATCAAATTATTAATATTTTAAATAGTTCGGGACGAGTATATTATTAGAAAATGGTTAAATAAAAATAAAACAGTTCAAATAGTTTTATGAGCATTTTAAAATTAATACGAATAAGTAGTACAGAAATATTGTGTTATCGTGTGGGTGAATACCAACATCTGTCGTTCGACAAATGTCACATTGGTCATATCAAAAGTATCTACATGACATGTCATATAGATACATATATCACTAACATTTGTCAATTTCACATCGTCTGGTCCTGCCTTTAATTGATAATACAGACAAAATTTCAAACTTTTAAAGCCGCGACCAAGCGATGTGAAAATCGATAAATGTTGGTGATATGTTTGTAGTATGTATGACCTGTAGTGAGGACAGTTTTCATATCACCAATGTGTCATTTGGTACATTGGTAAATACGTTCGCTATAATATGTCGAGTGGAGAATTTTCATATCACCTTTGTGACATTTGGTGCATTGATATATACTTCGCTAAATAGGCGGTAAATGAATACACAATAAATGAAACCACAAACGTTGGTTGATATACTAGTGATGAAGTCCAGACGGTGTGGCATGATTTGCTTTAGTTTATTGACAAATTTAGTGCATTTTTTATTAATATTAAAATTCGTGTACATACGATTAGGTATATGAAATTATAATTAAGCAGGCCAATTGATTCGTTTCTTTACGGCAATGAAGTTTAATGTTGTTGTAACTGAGAAAATGTTTTTCAAATAGAATTTTACGTTCACATGTCTGTCGAGATAAGAAAACTATCCTGTTTAGTAAAAACATGCTAAAACATACATTCTTGTTCCCATGTTTGTCCGTAACGTATTATAATTTTAAAATTTAGACTGCACTATTTCAAACATTTGTAAATATGTAGTTTGGTACACATTTCCTTAAATTTACGTAACCAACTTTGGACGTATCGTGTGTAGGGTACGTATGCCATACACATGAACAATGTGTTCACTTGTCCACATCATACATATATGCTCCAATGTCGGTCGACCGACATTGGTCGATTTCCACATCGTCTGGTCCCGCCTTAAATTATATTAGTGTGGGCTTAACCAGAACCATCTTGATGTAAACACTAAAAATTCATTCATTTTCATAGTGTTTGTATGAAAAAACGTGATTTCGATTGACGATAAAACATGAATTAAAACTAAAACCCAGTTAAATATTTTTTTTTTGAAATCGCTAACCAACAACTCAATGTCTTACTCACTTAAAACACAGATTCTAAAATTTCCTTATTTTCCAGCAATTAGCAAAAGAAAATAAGAGAAATTAAATTAAACAACATTCTACAACAATATTAATATGTATTAAAAAGAGAAAATTCAATTTAATGCCATTATCATTTGTCCACATCTAAACCCAACGGTAAGAAAAAAGATAACACGTCTCCGCTCAACAATCATTAAAAAAAATCAAAAAGACCCAAACAAAATAAATTAAATCAATACAATGCGTGCGAAAAAAAACAAAACATCAGAACAATCTAGCATGCTTTGCAAATTCAAAATAACTACAAAAATAATATTCGAATTCAAATTTGAATGGAGGCAATGAAAGAGATGATTATTGTATTGTTTTTAAATTTTGAGTTGACGTATATTACAAAAACAACAATATTGTAAATATCAAAAATACCTTATTTTCCATGACGATTTTCACTAAGAAATAAACATTTTCATGAATCGATTTTTCAATCAAATAAATTTTCAAGTTTCATGAACATTTTCGAATAAAAACAACACGAAAGCTCACATTTCTAATAAACTAAAACTTTAAATGAAAATAAGCGTTTCCCCATATAGTTTCATAGTAAAGAAAAAATTGTATGTACCTTATTTTAAGCTTAATAAAAAATACAGTCGATAGTGGAGGCTCTTATTTATGCAGTAGATTCTAGCTTAACACACAGGGTTTTCCTTGAGTTTTTAATTGAATTTTTGTGGTTTGGTCATAGCTTCCTGATGAGTAGACCAACTTTTTGTAAGTACGAAAACAAACTATCAGGAGCTTAAGGAAAGTTCTCATTTTTTGAAAGGGTATAATACATCGTATGACCCTTAATAAGTCGTAATAATGGAAATGCTATTAAATATAATATATTTTGTCTATAATCTCAAATTTCTAAATTAAAAACAAGGTATAAAATAAGCATTTAGGTTATGAAATTTATTTAATCTTTGTGTCAACACGAGAATAAATAACTTCCCACCACCACGTTCAACACCTGGTGTATATGAATTTAATCAAGAGTTTTGCAACAAAGACGGATAAACATTAAATATAGGAACGATATGCATAATAATGAAAATGTCATTTAACTTTATTAGAAAAAAAACTTCATTCAGTTACAACAAATCAAAAATACACCCGGGTATGTCGTGTTGACACAAGGGTTAAATTTTAAAATTGCTGCCAAAAAAACGGCACTTGCAATGATTTTAATTTCAACTTTTCCGAGCTCAGGACACTCCCTCCACCAAGGTTCATAATGATTCTTTTTAGTGACATAATTTTTCATTAAAACTGATTTCCAATTCCAGCACATCGTGCCAAAATGATGCCATTTTTATGCTGGAAACAGATGTGCGGAATTTTTGCCTGCAGTAACGCGCGCTTTTCCGCACCCAAAACACATGTGCCGCTTAAAACTGCGTATTTTTTGACGTTTATTTTACACGTATTTAATTTTAATATGTATACAATTTTTCTTAATAAATTTTACCGTATTTTGTCATAAACGAATTAATTTGTATCTTCCATTTTGGCAATTGTCAGCAAACGTTTGTTTTCAGTCAACAAACACAAAAAATTGCCCTTAAAACATGAAAATGTAGAAAAATCGTACTAGATTTGGTAGTGCAGCCTACCAATTTGCAGCTAAATTAGAAATAGAGACAACTTGCGGAAAAACGCCTACTATGCGGAATACATATGATATATATTTGTGGTTATATTTTGATGCGATTAGTTTTCTTTATAAACAAAGCTTGATTAATGAAATTAAACAAAAATTTATTATAATATAATTTATTTAATCGTGTATTTAATTTGTATTGTGTTTATAAATAAAAGTTAAAAATATCTCATAGATCTCATAGATATTCCCTGAAATGATGTATGGTATCCGACTTCAGAACTCTTAAGCGATATATCTTAACCCTTTTGAACGCCATTTAAAATTAACTTACTTGGCACCGGGGTGCTAATAATTGATTTACACGTAAATAGAATTATTGGCACATGCCAATTATTGTATATTTGAAACGTGCCAATAGCTATATCCCTATTAAAACCCTATTCTAGAATTTCAAAATGCCTAAAAAACGCAACACATATGAAGTATCTGATTTACAAAAGGCTTTACAACACATAAAAAATGGAAAAATATCTAAAAAGGCGGATTTTAAGCTATATAATATATCTAGATCGACATTACAATTTCGTCTCGGACCTAATTTTTCAAGAACACGACCAAGGGCCTATTTAACCATCGTACTTTACAACTTAGCACTTATCACTTTTCAGAATTTTGCTAAGCAAAACTTTATTTTGATAAGTTCAACTATTTTGTTCCATAAAGAGAAAATTACATAATGTTTTTATATAAAAATTATAGTTTAGTTTCGAATACATAATAAACAAGCGTACAGGCAATTTAGACATTATTTATAGGTATAAATTAATATGTTTTATTTAAATAAGGACTGTAAAGAAAGTATCCACAAGAAAAAACCATTTTAAACACAAAAAAACAATTTTAAGTATTATAAAATGATGTTTTATCATAAAGCAGACTTCTAATTAGAAGATTTTATGTTTAAAACATTTGAGAAATTATTTTCTAAATACATAGCGAATTTTTAATTTGATGCCTTTACTTAGATTGTGCACAGTAGTTTTATTAATTTGTCTGGTTGCTTTGGACTAACTTTTTGAACTTTGTTAAATTTTTTTGCTAGTTTACCATTATTTTTCAAGTAACGCTTCGAAATTGCCCAATATATTTCAATTGGTCAAAGTTCTGGTGAATTTGGCAGAGTTTACTGTTTTTCCACAAAAGTGATGCAGTGGATTTTTAACAGCTCCAAATTTATAATGGGCAGTTGCAGGGTTTTAACATACAATTTTTTTTTTCACTTCGTTTCGGAACTTTTTGTTTCTTATATGTCTTCAAGTCATACGCCTTATTTTACCCGCTGGATCATTCCTACGCTAGTACCACCCACATAAATCTCTGACAGACATTGATTTGTTTTTGCGAATTTCACTCACAATTTTGGCTCTAATTTGGGATTGCTGGGACCTTGTTTTCGACCGTTTTTTTCGGAAATCCTTTACCGTACCATGTTCCCCAGACTTATTAATTATTTTTCTCACTGCACTTTTACTTATATTTTCTCGCTTTACTAAATTTCTAAACGAAGCACCGTTTTCAATGCAAAATTTGTGCAAAATTCGTTTACGCACTTCTTCTTCAATTCGTGGCATTATTACAACTGGGTAACAAATTATAAAAATCAAACGCAATATTTACCTACAAAAAGCTATTCTATCTAACGGCACTTTTCCGTTACAATAGAATTAGAGCAAGGCGAAGAAAACTAAATTTTTTTGTGGCTACTTTCTTTTCGATACAGTCCTTATTAGTAACGCTTTGCAAAACTATCTTTCTAATCAATATTATTTGCGAAGTGATAATTATTTTTGTACAATAAAACATTTAGCAAATTTTCTATAGAATTCAGAGGAAATATATTTTTGAACGTTAACGTGTTTTTTTCAAGACCTACTAGATGAAATATATTTTATTCGATTAATAGCAAATCGGAATAAAAATAAGTTCCTCTTATTATTTAATATTTTTCTATCCATTCACTTGTTTCGAAATACAGAATTATACACACTGTGATGATTGTTTATTAGTCGATAAATTACTGTGAATCGTACATGTGGATTATTTTTAAATTAAATACACGTAAACGACGAGACAATACGATGAGTAAACGTAATGCTTTGAGTAAGAAAAAACTTGCTTTATTACAGGGAAATAAAACCAAGGAAAAACGTTATTTTTGGTAGTTTTAATTCCACTACTAAAGAGCAAAAGGAGGCATCATGGAAAGAGGTATTAACTGTCGCCCATTCTATGCAATTAGCATCTGCCGACAAAGACTGGAGATATGCTAGAGATAATCTTTTTGGCTTGTGGAAAAGCCGAACTTTGGTAAAAATTGATTTTTATATAATTATATTATACATTTAATTTATATCAATTAAATAGGCAAAGCGAGATAACACTCATACAACCGGATCGAAGGGGGGCAAGGCCTGCAAGTATGATGAAATTGATAATTTCATACTTGACATTTTGGAACGAGATTCTGAAGTGGTAATAGGGCTAAATTTACCGGAAAGCTATGGTGAGTCAGGTAGCTCAACGAAACCAAATGAGTCAATTAACGATTCAAATAATACCATCAAAAGGAAATGCGAAGAACTAAGAAACGAAAGGAAATGTCCAAATAGTGAGTTTCAAAATCAAGATCGCCAATTAAAACTTGAGCTGATGAAGGTAGAAATTTACCATCGACGATTACAATGTCTCAAGCTAGAAATGGAACTTAATTTAACGCCGTCAGAAATACCATGTGATTTAGTGCCCGTACGAGATCGATGTACAACACATCCCGAAACCACAACAGATATAAATTCTGACATTTTAATTGAGGTTTTAGAATTAGAAAATTAAATTATTACATGTTTCACATTTTTATTTTATTATAAATTTTAATTATACAGTTTATCTGAAGAAACTTAAAATATTATTTAATTTTTCGATCGCACTCTGATTCATTTCGTGTTCAGCTTCCATTTCCAGCAATAAATTATTGTTGTTTGTTCTTACTTCAGTGCCATCAACCATCAACAAATTATCCCTTCTATGTTCTCGAGCTATCGTGCAAGCAATATTGTGTATTGTTAAACAAGTGAGTACAATTTTTGCTGCGGTTCTAAGATCTAGTCTTAAATAATTCAAACAAGGGAACTTTTCTTTTAAAATTTCAAAACTATCCTCAACTAGACGACGAGTTTTTTTGTGTGCTTTGTTAAAATTTTGGACCGAGGTATCCCCTGAATTTTTATTTATCGGTGGGATCAACCAATTTTTGAGTGGATATGCACTATCGCCTAAAATAACAGCTCCTCCAAAGGGTCTCCAGCCACTTTCAAATCTGTAAATACAAAAAATCTATGTAAATCACATCAGTTCAAATTTTAAATAAGTTACTTGTGAAATACTGCTGAGTTACGCAAAACTCGAGAATCATGCACGCTTCCAGGCCAATTGGCATTGACGGTGTAAAAAAAATTGTTCGGTCCGCATATCATCATTACATTTAGTGAATGATTTCCGTGTCTATCAACAAACATAACTTCGTTATTTGATGGTGCATCAATATTAATTATTGTACCATCAACACATCCACAAACATTTGGAAACCCTCCTTTTATATAAAAATTAGGGGCAATATCCGCCACGTTTTCCGGCCAACACACAATTTTTGAAAATAAATTTTCGACTATTGCGTTACAAACGCGACTTACTGTGGTGCAAACAGTTCCCTTTGTAACGCCGTGCATGGTAGCCACACCATGATATTGACATCCATTGCCAAGCCAATGAAGGCACAGTAACAGTTGTTGTTTTGGAGTCAATGCCTTATTTTTTGTGGTTTTGTGCTTAATTGCATCCCCGATATGTTGTAAAATATATTCTGCTTGCTGATAATTTATCCGCAACGATTCTTTAAATGAAAATTCGTTTGATATACTAAAATTTATCCTCTTATGATATATCTTTTTATTTATTACATCGTTTCCGAATAATAATTCACGTCGAATCATTTTTACGACCTATATGTGCGTTATACGAGTAACAACTAATTACAAAATGCAATGCAAATTTTCCTTTAGCAAAAAACATGAACAAATTTCAAACAACTGAACAATAAAAACCCAATAACTGTTTGGTTTTGTATTATAATTGCAGTCTTAGCACTTTTCACTTTGCACTTTGCATTTTTTGTAATTTTAAGATAATTTGCGTTTATTGTAAAAAATCTTTATTATTCTAATAATTTATTGTTTATATAAATGCTATTTTGTAAAATTAACAACTATAAGTAATTATTTCTTTACTAGTCATCAATATAAGAGCAATAGCAACGAAGTCATATTTGCAAAGTTTTTATATCCAGTTAAATTCTTAGCACTTAGCAAAATTTTGCAAAGTGCAAAGTGATAAGTTTTTGGTTAAATAGGCCCCAGGTCCAGGTATAGTTTTGACGGAAGAAGAAGAAGAACGAATAGTTGATTGGATTAAAGTTTCTCAAAAAAAGGGTTTTCCTAAGCAAAATGAGGATGCTACTAGCGCAGTGAAATACTTTCTAGAACGAAAGGACAGATCTCATCCCTTTGGAGGGGCCAACATACCAGGAAAAGGGTTTTTCGCATCGTTTTTAAAGCGTCATCCTTCTCTTTCGTTAATATTAACTGATCCTGTTTGTTTAGCGAGCGCTACGGTATTAATTTCTGATATTCATTCGTAGTTTGATTGTATCGAAAAATTTCTAATTAAACAAAATTATATGAATATATGTACTTAAAGACCCTACCCGAATTTTAAACGGCGATGAGACAAATTTTTTACTTTGTCCAAAAACTAAAAATGTCCTAGCTGCAAAGGGACCAAGAAATGTGTATGAAGTGGGCATAGGGTTAGCCAAATCGAATTTGACGGTTATGTTCACATTTTCAGCCGCTGGAGTAATACCACCTCCTAAGGTTATATACCCATATAAAAGGATTCCCGAGGAAATTCAAAAATCATTACCAAAAGGATGGGGCTTGGGCGTTAGTGATAATGGGTGGATGACTAAAACGATTTTCTATGAATATATCTCTCAAGTTCTCCAACCACCTACCCCAACGCTACCAGAATTCTACAACCGGCTGATGTCGCTGCATTTAAACCATTTAAATCGTCTTGGAATAACAAGGTAATAGAATGGCGTAGAAACAATCCTATGGAATCGCTCACTAAAGAGAAGTTTGCACCTCTTTTATTTGAAGCGATACAAAATTGCATTTCTGTGGGAACCATTCAAAACCGGTTTAGAGCCTGTGATCTTTATCCATTTGATAAATATGCAATAAATTCATCAAAGTGTTTGGGGAGATCGTCCGTAAAATCTACCAACAGTCGTGAACAAAATCAGACCACCACGCAAGATGATGCATTTAAAATTCTTTGCGCAACTGTTGGTCAAAACAAAGTCGAGATATTTGAAAAACTAGATAAAGAAGAATTTGAAATTTATAGTTACGGCGAAGATTTTCTTCTTTTATATGATGTATTTAAATAACTAAGGTCTGGAGTAAAACCGAAACAAATAATTTATAATAAATCAACGCAAACAGAAGGTGAAATTCAGATTCTCAGAAATTTGTCTATAGACATTAATTCAATTAATGAGTTTATATTGATAAACAATCCACTAAGCACACAGGTTTAAACCAAATTAGTCAGAACCGATACTACTTTTTCACCGAACAGCAATGTATTGAAGTATACCGAGCTAACAACCCCATCCAACAATGTTGCTTGTATAACTTTGCCAACATATACAACCAGAGGAATAGATGATTATTTTAACTGGCTGGAAACCCCCGTTAGAAAAGGATGTAAACTAAATCAAACCAAAAAACCTTTTGTTGCCACGTCGCCTCGATGGATTCAACAGGAGAAACTGAAAAAGAAACTAAGCAAAAAATTGAAAGTAATAGAGAGAACCGAAACGCTGAAAGAATAAAAAACAGGGAATTAAAAAAATTACAAAAAAAAGATAAAATTGCAACCATCGACAAATCTTCAAACCACTACAATAACACCTAACAAGGCCTTGGTGTCATGTCAATAGAAAATTGTGTTGCACAAGAAATTATACATATGTACATACATAATAATATTACAAACAGCAATGAACCTGCTGGTAATACTTCTTTTCAAATGAATAGCTTAACTGGCAAATTTCTGCTCGGATAAAGACAAGAGAATCAGCGAACCAGAAAACGTACTCTTACTTTTATTTTGGAATAAAATGTATTCGCAAATTTCACTTGAAATGCCTAATAAAACTGAAATATAAATACATTCCCGTATTCGAATGCCATGGATGCAAAAAACGTGAATAACGCATCTTAATTGTGATAAGTGTATGATGTTTAAAGAATCATTTTTATTAATTAGGTTAATAGTAGAACTTAGTTTTATAATAGCTAGCAAGCTAATAATTTTTATTACCTAAAGCCAACATGCCAATAAAAGTAGTTTATCCTTATGCCTATTATTATAAACCTGGGCCAATAATTGTACTCAACCATAGTGCCGATTATTATAGAACTATGCCAATAAATATAGTTTTTGGAAGATTTGCGGATTCTGCTACGTTTAGAATAATTTCGTATTTTATTTCAAAGCTGTAGTAGTTTAAATTGAAAGCCAACTAATTAATCTAACTGAAAACCATAAACAAGCTCTTATAAAAATTCTCAAAATAAAAGAACGAACGCTTCAATCTGAAAATTCCTTATGAGTGCTAATAGCTGTAGTCGTGACGCTATCTAAAATTTGGGATCCGCTCGAAACGCGATATTTTAAAATGCGATATTTCAAAACGCGATAAGACGAAACGTGATATGGTACAAAACGCGATATTTCAAAATTAATAGAATTTTTATTATTATTATTATTTTTTTTAATATTTACCCAAACCTGTGTAATATTAAATTATACATGTTTAAAATTTCTTATAAACTTAACATCAATTAAACGCTTAATAAAAGGTACCTTTCCCCCACTTTTATCATCGTACATTAGAGACCCGCGGGAATTTATCAAAAACCCTCGCATCGACTCGTATTGGTAACTAGAAAACCGACTTTCTAAAAATCCACAACCAGTAATACAAAAGCTTCCTGCTCATTGAATATTAATTTTTTTGGGACGAACGTTACAAGCAACTGTTTTTCACATAAATAATTTCCTAATAAATGACAAAATATTTAAAGCAAATCAATAAAAATAATATATTTGTAATACATTTTTTTTACTTTCGACTTTTATGTAAACAATCTGCTCCATCTTATATTATTGCCATCAATAAAATATATTTCGACAATAATCGAAACGAAAATAAAATAAAAATAACAGTTCAGTCAATCTATTTATTATCTTTTGAATCAGTTGAAAAATTATCACTAATCTTGACATCGTATCTGTCACAAAGTGTTTAAAATCAATTTTTGGAATTAATTCATTGATCGACAGTTGATTGCCATTTGTTTTTTATTGTGTATTAAAGCATTTTCTTTATAGGTAGTATTATGTTGTTTTTACGTCTGCACCTTTTTTTCCTCTTTGGTATATGGAGATGAATCGATTTATTTATCTTAAAGTCTGACAAACGATAATATTAAAATGAAGAAAGATGAGAATTAAGATATCGATGACGGTTGTTATGCCAAGTTTTTTTTTTCCTTTGATTTTATTTTTTGTTTATAGTATATTATAGTATCATATTAACAAACGATATACCAGTACGAAATTTAGAATCTTAATAAATAATCTTGTAAAAATGTTCGCTCGTGTCTGGTATATATTTTATCTTATGTATATTTGATTGGTAGCTACTTATTTCATAAATTATTTATGAATAATATCAAATTTAATATTGTAAACATATTCCATTAAAATTTTACAACGACAAACAAACAAAAACCTATTTGAGTATTCATTATTTATTTTATTTGATTTGAGGGATAAATAAAATTGAAAATTCACAAGAAGACGTTTTGTTTTTACATAAAAAATCGAAATCCATTCGATACAGAAATTGTACGCACAAAATTTGTTATGCGTAAGTTAAAATTAGAATAAATATCCATAAATTTAGAATTAATTTGACTGAATATGCTTGCAAGTTATTTGTATTCGGCTTATTATATTTGTTTATGAACTATTTTGATTTGAATGCTAAACAGGTTTGAGGAAAAATAAACATTTTTATCAATTTTACTTAGGTGGGATCATCTTGATGTTTGATGTTGTTCAATCAATTCCAAAGTTAAAGTTCCTTACTTTGATAATTTTTCAAAATAAATCTGTTTAGATTTGAAACAATTACACTTCAAATATTTTACCTAACAGCTGGGAATTTTAAATACCAGTAGTTTAGTTTATCCGAGAATTCGAGATTTGCTTAGAAGATATTAAAATCTCGATATTTACTTCGGTCTACAAAGACCAAAGTATCGAAATCCTGTCAAAAATGAGCAACAATTTGGTTGGTCCAAAACCACTTTTCTCGACGTTTTACAAGTTCCTGAGTCTGAAAAAACAAAAAAAAAAAAAAAATTCCGTCCGTCTGTCTGGACGTCTGTTCAAATGGTATCTCGAGAACGGCTGGTCCGATTTCGATTTTTTTCTTCAATCAGTTTCTATCACAAAGGCAGAGATTTGAAAAGCTTTTGAAAACTGTATGTCAAGAGAATCGGGTACCTGCCATACTAATTGATCCAAAATACCTGGTTATATAATTATTTACCAATTTTTTATGTATGCTGATTTGAATATTGAGTTAGGCATCGAGTTTGGGGTTGAGTTGAAGGTTGAGTTACGGGTCAATTTGCGGCTTGAGTTGCAGTTGAGTTGGAGTTGGGTTAGGGTTTGATTAGTATATTGTGAACAGTTGAACAAATTTTTATATATACATAGTATACTGGTTTGAGGATTGAGCTTGGGGTAGAGTTTGCGGTTGAGTTGATGGTTGAGATGGGTTTCGTTCGCGGGTTGCACTGGGGTTGAATTATGGTTTAGTGAGCAGTTACCTAATCGATATATGTACAACTGAGTGTTTTTATGTATGTTTGTACACGTACTACAGGTTTTATACTTTAAATTGAAATTTTTACATTTCAAGTTGAACGTGTAGCAAATTATATGTATGGCCATTAGAATTAATTTCTTAACGGATATTAGTGAAATTTGACATCCGCGATGGAAATAGGATTATAAAATGATTATTGGATTAAGTTCTGGAAAATGGCCAAGTAGGATGGAACTTGCCTTTTTCTCAACTGATTATGATGAAATTCGACATGTGCGTTGGAAATGGAATTCTAAAATGATTTTTGGATAAAGTTCTGGAATATGGTTGAATTAATTTTGGATACCGAAGTTCTGATCACCTCATGTGGTTTCAACCCTTTATATTTTTATATTACATTTATGAGATCATTAGTGTTATTTTTACAAAGAAAATATTTGTTTGAATGGTTGTGTGGGTGTCTCGTTTGGATATGTATTTCTGCTTTTAGACACTTGGTACGATTTTGAAACGGTTGGAAATGAGTGACAAATTTACGAACGAATTGCTACATTGCTGCTTTAAGAATGCTTCAGAATCGCGAGAAGAAAGAAGGTTAATCAAGGACGTGAATCCCGAACATATACATAACTTATTAATTCAAGATTTATTAGATTATGTTTTTGAATTTAAAAATGTACAGCTAAAAAAAATTGAACTTTGAACCACCATGCTATTTGAAATACACGCTATTTTGTAATATTTTATTAAACAATTTAGCGATTTAGGTGTTTAGTACATACTATGCAGACTGGCAAGTAATATGCGGTCACACTTTCTTAATAAAACCTGCGATTTATCTTGACTTTTTCTAATAATTTTTATATTTTTATTTTGGTTCCAGTTATAATAAACCTTTAGTTATGTAATTAATGTTTCTATTTACAATCTTGCTCGTAGCGCAAAACTATATTAAGCTGATGTCAGATTTTTTCTGTTGTTATTGTTTTTTCAAAACCAAACGTTTTTTCCACGCTTTCTCAGTTTTCAGAATCATTCTCGGTTAGAAAAATTAAAGCTTGCGAAATTATTTCCAAATTTTTCTGTAATTTTTTTTTTGTTAATTTCTTTGGCTGCTTCACACTTTCGTCATCTTCACTTTCGAGGTTTTGGTATGATTCTTTTCCGATTTCGATTAAATCTTTATTTTGAAAAGCCTGCGTCATCCAAATTGATGATTTCTTCTACGTCCTCACTAACTACATTATCGAACCCCACATCATGCGCAACTTGCCCTGTTTGGGCAACTCTGGAGTGGAAATTATCAGCCACAAAATTTTCATATTCTTTAAGAAGAATTTTATTCCAAACGCCTTGCATGTACTACCTTGAAACTTTATACCAAGAGTCTCTGATATTTTCAATCGAATTCATTACATTGAAACTTTTTCAACATTTTAAAATTGTTTCATTTTGTACATCAACTGCTTTAAAAGTTATTTGCATGTGCGCTGAAGGTAACATGCTTGAAAATTTGTTATAACTCGCTGATCCATCAACTTCCACAGGTATGGTGTCTGACAGCGCAGATAAATGTTTTGAATGCCCTGGTGCATTGTCCCATTATTAGAAGTGTTTTGGGTTCCAGTCTTGCACTCTGGCAATAAACATTGACTGCCGGGCAGAAATATTTCACAAACCAATGCTCAAAAATCGTTACCGTAACCCAAGCTTTAAGATTAGACATCCAAATCTCGGGTAAATTATGCTTGGAGTATGCCTTCATTACCCGAAGGTTTGCCGAGTGATACAGCAGCAACGGTTTCAATTTAAAATCACCTAAAACGTTTCCACTTTATAAAAGGATAAGCCGATCTTTGACCGATTTAAATCCAGGAGATCGTTTCTCTTCTTTAGAAATAAACGTTTTGGAAGGCATTCTCTTCCAACATAACCTCGTTTTATCCACGTTGAATGTTAATTCGGGTGGATATTTTTTCTCAACTATTAACGAGTTTAAAAATTGGGTAAATTCCTTCACAGCACCTACATCGGCACTAGCGAATTCTCCGCAAATTTTTATGTTGTGGATGTTAGCACGAACTTTAAATTTCTCGAACCATCCTCGGCTTGCTGCAAACGTTTCCAGCGATGAACTGGTACAAGGTTCTACATGGTTTTGTTTCTCTATTTCCTCAAATAGACCTCTTGCTCCATTGTGACTGCTTGACCCAATGGCATACCGCTATCATTTTGATCTTCTATCCAATAAGTTAACAATTTTTTCAATAGTTGTGCTACGCGTTCGACGAGTCGTAGCTGAAAGTGGTGTTATTGATTGCACAGATTTTTTAATTTTTTCAGCATTTTGCATTATCGTTCTAACAGTTGATCCGAGTAAATTCAATTCACGACTTACATCTACTTGACGTTCCCCATTTTCTATTTTTCGAATTACTTTCAATTTTATATCCATAGATAAATTTCGTCTCAAATTTTTTGTCAAATCTTTTACACTCTCTTCTTGTTCCGACATTATTTAATAATCACTCATTATCCGTTGAAAAAATGATTACGTAACTTCACAATGAAGCGGCCAAATCCCTCTATGGGATGTAGTGCTAGCGAAAAAAAAAAAATTATTTGATATGAATTTAGTAATTATTACAAAAATAAGTGGAAACTATTTCAACAAGGAACAATGATCAACTGGTAACCGTTCGGATTCCCCATTTGATTCAGGGTGGAATGGAGCTGACATCCCGCATGTTCTATTGAATTTAACTAAGATTAACCACATTTCCCCATAAAAGGTCCTGCATAATAAATTTATAAACGTTCCCAAGGTCCATTTGGAGTTAGCCAACTGGTATATTCTTTTTTCGGTGCGCAGGCGTTGAATTAGCAATTTTCACAATTTTTTACTATTGCCTCAACATCATGATCGAGCGACCAACAGTATTAACATACTATCTGCAACATTCTGGTTGTACTCCAATGTCATTCGTGGATGGATTAGTGCTAGAAACTTGTTTTGAATAGTATCTGAAATGAGAACTTGAGTATGATGTCCTTCTGTAATAAGATAATATCGTTAAAATAGCTTAAACTATCTCTGTGTCTAAAATACGCTGAGTAGGACATGTCGCCGCATTAAGGTAACCTATCTGGCCAACCATTTTGTATAAACCCATACATTTTGGAGGAATTCGATTAGACTTCGTATGTTTTCCGATAATCTCGGAATTTATTGGATAATCATTGATTAATTGCGAGCCAAACGTAGAAAATTATTCCACCGAAATGAATCCAAAAAAAGGAATACATATACTCACATATATCTAATCGGCACCGAAATCTATTTTCTTCAATCGTCTCAAGAATAATTTTAGGTTGATTTATCATTTATGTGCTCGGAGTTTTTCTTGCCAGATTATCACATCGTCGAGATATACTGCACAAAACTCGATGTCAACAGTTAGCTGTTCCATTAGTCGTTAGAAAATACCTGGTGCACTTGAAATACCGAATGGTAATCATTGGTATTCATATAAATCAAACAGAGTATTAATTACCATACATTTTTTTGATCTTTGAAGTAGACGCCATCTTGTAACTTATAAAATAATTCTTCGATTCTGGGAACAGGATGTCGATTTGCTTCAATATGGGAATAACCTGAAATTTTAAAATCAGCACATATGCGAATATTCCCATTTGGTTTGAGTAGAGGGGCGATAGGTGTTGAGTGGTCTTGATCGGTTTTAAAATATTTTGTTTTACTAACCTTGATAACGCATCTTGCACTTTGGTTTGAATAGCAAACGATAGAACTCGAGCTTTTGAGTATTTTGGTATCGCATCCGGTTTGAGATTTATATCCGCTTGGATTGATAGTGCCCTATGGTTTCAGAGTTAAATAATTTATGGTACCTTTTACAAACATCTATAACCTAGTCCTTTCAATTATTATGAGATTGTACATCAATGTTGAATATTTTATTTTGGTTTTGGTTAAATTTAATTCTTTGAACCAATCTAGTCCCATACGATTTACACACTCATTGGAATCTACGACAAATAAAGGTACATAATTGTTTTTCCAATTTATTATATGATACTGTGTCACTCAAAGTACCCTTAATTGGAGTAATGTTTCCTGTATACGCACTTACTATTTTTGAGGATGCATGGCATTGTTGTAAGCTCTATCATTGAACAAGTGGCTCCAGTGTCCATTTCAAAAGAAAATGGATGCCCATTTAATTTTAATTCAATTCAAATTTGACTGAAAGGGTAATAGTGCGCGAGTGTATTATCACTGTTTGAAAAAACATTTATTGAATGAGCGGAATCTCGTCTTCGTGGCGATAAGGTGTAACGTTGTGTGGCAGACTATAATTTATATTATTAATGACGATGTTTTTTCTATGTTTATAATTACGCATACTGGTTTTCATTGCCTTTCAATAGGGAATTTGGTCCGTAGTATCATAAAACAAGTTACTGCAATTAGAAATCATTCGATATCATACGGTGCACCGAGTGTAGTGACTTAAATTTGAATTATTAAGTATTGGAAATTTACACAGTTTGTGATATAATTTGTTTGCCCCCCCCCCCCCCCCCCCCCCCCCCCCCCACCCCCCCCCGAAATCTACATAGGTTGATGCTTTATATTGTCCATCAGAAAAGGTGCATGACCTAATTAGACAACAGGATAGTGAACCCCAACCAAGTTGCAAGATAATTTAAAATATTCTTGGGCTTAATTTTAAACAGGTGTATTTCAAGCTAAGTATTTTAATTCTTTCAGATAATATAAAATAAAGCGGCGCAACTTAGAATGGAATGAGGCCCATAACATTCAAGAAAGTATGATGGAACTTTTGGAGATAGAAGAAGAAACTCATTCAAAAGTAAAAAAAAAAAAATTAGATGAAATGAGATCTTCGGTGCTTTCTAACGCTTTACTAAAATCGCAGCTAAAAGAAATTAATTGTAAGCAATGAAATAGTGGAAAAATATAATTATTTAAACAGTTTGAATATTCTAGGCTCCAATGAAACGGCTACCAAAAGCACAGACAAAATAAATATTGTTCGAAAACTGCAGCTAAAAAAGCAATTGCGAACCTCAGTAATTTAAAAAAAATAAAACTCGACAGCCTAATATAGCGCAACAACCATTAATTAAATGTACCAAATAATTCATTTTTGCCGATTCAAACAATTGCAAAATATTTTGGAAACGGTGACATCACTCAAAGACAATAAAAGGACCAGAATGTCTGCATTAGAGCTTAGAGTAAGTACCGTAAAATGGGGTGAATAGAAACAGCGAGGTCAATAGAAACAAAACTTTAAAAACTAAATAAATAAATTATTTTTCATAATGACAAAACAATAAATTTAACGGCTTATTTTTTAACTTGGTGATGAGTGCAAAAGTCGAAAAAATAATTTATTTTATTTTGAACACCTGCAGTTTATGAATACTATTCAGATAAATAACTCATAATTTTTAGTTCAGAAAAGTACCTAAAAAAACTTTGACTGTAATTTATTAATTTTTTGCAGTGTTTAAATTCGAATTTCGTTCCTTGCTTTACTCTCTTTTTGCGAAAGGAGAGAAAAAATATTTTGTTTTGTTTCTTTCCTCTGGAGCGACATCCAACAAAATAAAATATCTCTTTTCTCCTATGCTTTGTGTTTTATATGAGGAGAGATATTTTACGTTTTTCGATTTCGTTTTCGGGATAAGAAACAACAAAAATATTTTTTATTTTCTTTCACAAAGAGATAAATAAAAGATAAAAAAAGGGAACGAAAAAATGAATTTAAAAACACTGGATCAAATAAAATTAAGGTAAGTTGTGAAATTATGTCTTATTATTACATTCTAAGTTTAATTTTTAATTTACCTTTACTGTTAGTCCTTAATTGTTTTTATTGTAATTTAATGCCTAGAATTTGAAAGTATGGCTTGAATAGAAACACAACGGAAATCGTGTTTCTATTCAACCGACCATGTGTTTTTTTACTTTAAAATTAGTAAATTTATTTAATTTTAATGAATATATTGATTTCTATTTGTAATTATATGATATATTAGATTTATTAGTTAGCGCAGATCATCAAAATGCCTAGGGAAAACAGGTCCAAGAGTGAAAAACCGCACAAAAAGCATGATCCACTGTTACTCAAACAAGCAGTTGATGATGTTAAATATAAAAACATATCATTTAGGAATTCATCAGAGAAGTATGGTATACACCATTCTGTAATATATCGCCATGTAATGAAAGGAGATACCATAAAACGTAAGGGTGGGCAAACTTGTTTAAACGAAAGTGATGAAAAAATTCTTGTAGACAGATTGACAATTTGTTCCGAGTGGGGTTATCCCATTGACGCAATAACGTTGCGAATGATTGTACAGGAATTTTTAAACCGACAAGGAAAACAAGTGAAGAAATTTAAGGATAATTTACCCGGCAAAGGATTCGTTTACTCATTTCTTAGGCGACACAAGCAAGAATTGTCGTATCGATTATGTAAACATAAAAAGAAATCGGGCTGTGGTTTCGCCAGAAATTATAACTGAATATTTTGGCAGGTTACAGCAAGGACTTGAGGGCATACCAACGCAAAATATAATAAATTATGACGAGACAAATTTAAGTGATGACCCTGGAAGACAAAAAAATTAACTGTAAAAGAGGTTGCAAGTATCCCGAGAGGTTAATGAACAACACCAAATCCTCAATATCAGTTATGTTTAGTGCAGTAAGTGATGGTACAATATTACCTGTTTATGTTGTTTACAAGGCTATACATTTATATCAGTCATGGACGGAAGGAAGGCTAAAAGGGACCAGATGCAACCGAATAAAATCAGGATGGTTCGATAAATAGTGTTTCGAAGATTGGCTTGTAGCAATTGCCAGCCCTTATTTAAAAAAACAACCAGGCAAACGAATTTTGATTGGAAATAACTTGAGCTCAAATTTAACAATCGAGGCCATCATGAAAATGATATTCACATGGTGTTTCTTCCACCAAATTCCACACATTTAACACAACCTCTGGATGTTGCATTTTTCCACCCATTAAGAGTATCTTGGCGGAAAATTCTCGAGGAATGGAAAAGTGAACCTGGCAGTCGCGAGCCGACTTTGCCCAAGGATAAGTTTCCTCGACTGCTCAATGAATTGATGACCATGATTACTGAACAGGGTTCTAATAATATCAAATCAGGCTTAGAAAATGTGGGATCGTTCCTCTTGATAGAACGCCAGTATTAGAGAGGTTACCTTCAACCCCGGACACTACGGTTCAAAACAGTAGTTGGAT